>OY740769.1:1805000-2127299 GCA_963513935.1 Aphrophora alni
TAAATTATTAATTTTTGTGGGTAGTTTACATTAATATTTATTGTTATACAAGTAAATAAAAATATTTATATGTTATTTTAGTTATCAAGCCCGTTGTGGAAAATATTTTTCAATGCTTAATTTGATTGTTTTTTGTTGTGTGTGTTTGGATGGAAATTCCAAATTAGTCATCTTTCTATAGGAATGTCTAATTATTTCATATTTTATCTATTATATTTTTCAGTATATATTTTTTAAATACAATCTATGTAATCTTAATATAATGTAAATTATAAATACTGTAATGGAATCAGAAAATGAGGTTTTAAACCTATATTAGGTTTAATTTTCTTATTATGTTTAAACAAACAAGTTTTGAGTTATTTAAATTTACCCTCGTTTCAACTTCTATAATATTTTAAAAGTTAAATTTTAATTAATAACATTTGATTTCGTAAACGTAACATTTTACTTAATATTTCACGTATCTTGCTAAGACATTTCTATGACTAAGTTAACATATTATGTAGTTACACGCACCCAAACATTGTGCTTATGTTGATTTGATTAAAATTGATTATTGATAAATCAATAGATGAAAATTCGTTAAACAAATACAATTGAATAAAAACACTTCTTTTAAAAATTAATTTAATCAATTACATTGGGCGTCATCAAATTCATAACTCAGACAAAACAAATTAAATAATATTTTCAGGCAGTTTCATCCAAATAATGAACAGAGCTGTGGTATGGGGTGGAATTGTAACATCAAATGAGATCACAGTAGCAATTGATTCACAAATAATACTAACATTCTTATTGACTAAACGTGAAGCTATTTGTAATCATTTTATCATTGATCTGCTATTATCTATTGAAATGTACGGGAAATAAAATTAAAATAATTCAATAATTGAATGGAGTTGTAACATAGATAGTAAATATTTACTGCGAGGATAGTCACGGGGGAAAGCTAGTCTCTGTATAATTTAACTACATCTACTTGTTGAAAGGTAGCAATCTTGGTTTTCATCGCCTTATGAATAAAAGGAAGAAAATAATATAAAATATAGACCACTACCCTTTATGCACTTTAATAAAGTCGAAAGAGAATAAGAGTTGGTTAGAAAACACATGATAGGAAAGGTTCTATCCCAAGATTACATGAAGAAGGTATAGTTTCAGCTACGGTCCTTCATGATTGCTACACTCGCATTCACTAGGGTGACTCCACTATGCACCAAGTTAAATTCTATGCACTTTTTATTATTTTATTTACCCCCATGTCTCTTTCCTTTTACGATTAATCGTTACGGTTTTTTTCCTGTTCTACAAACGAAAAACCTCTTGGTTATCATCGTTTAATAAAAAAGAAAAAATATTACAATAAAATTCTGCCTTAACAGTCGAATACTGTAATACCTTCAAGGTTGGTAAAGAAACTTGATAGGATAGATGAAATAATTTATTTAACACTAGATAAAGAAAGATGTACATCCAGTTAAGATACTTCGGGATTACAACACCCGTATCTGAGTAAGCTCTTAAAGGGGAAATTTGAATAAACCCTACCAATTGAACCCCGTTCCTGGAGATTAATATATTTAATCAAAATATTTAAAAATAATTTTATTTTTTAAATAAAATATTTGCCATGAATTGCAGTTAATGTTTAGAAAGGATCGTCCTTAAAAGCGTCAAGTTTCTAAGCAACTTGTTGCTCAAGGAAGTAGATAAAACATAGAAAACATCAAAGTGACACTTACAAAGATTAAAGGACATTTTTCCATTTATGAACGCCTTTCATGTCATATGATAACACAATAACAAATACGGATGTGTACTTCAACAGCTGAACTGAAATTCATACATTTTTTACTCTGATGCTTTTATAATGTTACCCCACTTTAATAATCCATTTCTTAGCTTCAAGTTTTTATGAAATATAAAAGTAAAAAATCTATTATTTCAAATGGGACATGTGGTACATAATTTTCAAGCGAGGAACGAGACAAAAAATTACAAGATGATTAATATATGAATGGTTATAAATACCTTGTTTGTCAAACAATCCTTATTTTTTGTGCGACATGTTTCGCCGTTACACAGACGGCATTATCAAGCTACACTTTACAAACACAAGACACTAAATATTAACAACATTTATCAACACTAAAAAAGAAGTTATTCTTGTACATTTGTACACGTTATATAAATTAAAACTGTCAAGTAGCCACATATTACTCCAGCTGGTTCTACTACTTGACTGGATGAAATCTAAGGTATAATCTAGATTTGTTTAGATAGGTTTACCCTTCTCTGTTATGTTGTCTGAGCTTGAGATATACGATTTATTAGATCATATATACAGTTAGAATTAAATTTTTGTTTATCATTTAATATATTATTTGGGTTGTTTTTAGTGTGATTATAGATCTCAAATTCCTCTAGTACATCCATAATTTTTCCTTTTTGTGTTTTATGCAGTATTTCCATATGGTCTTCTATGTTTTTGTATGAATGGTTGCTATCAATCAGGTGTTCGGTAAATGCGGATGTGGTTGTGTTGGGGTTTCTTTTGGGTAAAAAAAAATATATAAAAAAATAAGGATTGTTTGACAAACAAGGTATTTATAACCATTCATATTTAAATATAACAATCCATTAAGCTACAATGAATTCTATAAGATGATTAACTTAAAATATTAAATTATTTTAATTTAATGTGTTACTATTAGCTTTGGTAATAGCCATATATTTTCTAAAGTTATCATTTCTATCTACAGTAAATCTTAACAAATGACAAGTGATTTGGGGACAGTCATGGAGGTTGGCGTGCAAAGCACGCTCGGGTGTCCTCTAGCGACTGTATAATGATGAAGAGGTTTAAATGATCTATTCAACATATTTTGGTGCAGAATAAATTAAGGAAAAGATCAATCATAGCGGCAATGCGTCTAATGATACTCAGGATGACAGGTTTTGATCCTGTGTTAAATAAACATAAATTTGCATTACAATACTTTACTGGTAGTTGATATTTCAACTTGGTAGTTGATTTTTCCCAATAACACATTTTGCACACGCCTATCTATAAGTCAAAATAATTATCAAAACTGTTATTCGTAACTATGTACTTAAAACTGTCCGTATATTCCTTATTACAATTGATAAGGAGGTAAATAGTTTACTTTATTGCTTAGTTCCCCCCCCCGTGTATTTCTTATCGGAGGTAAGTTGTTTGGAAGAAACTACATATTATACAGATTTGTGAATTTGTAGTTATTGATTTATTTTGAATGAAAATGAGTTTAAAACAATTTGATATGCACCATAATGGTTCTTAATAAACACATGCCTCTTCAAAAGTTGGTTTCAGGGGCTTTATAGGAAGTGTTAAATTATATTGGCAGATCAAGTTTTTCCTTAAGTTTGTTTAAAATAGTTGTTACACGGGTTTTTAATTGTGTGTATCGCTACATTCTTGAAATCAGCTTATCCCTTAGCGGCTTTCACATGTATTCTAACTCTCCATCATTTTCAATCTTGGCAGATCTCTACGTTGAACCAATGACTACATAAATACTATAAGACACGACATGGCCATGTTAAATATTCTACGCTTATTCTTGAGTTGTCCAATACCCGCTAGGTCGCTCTGCTAGAGAATCTGAAGTTGATGTGACTGGCGCTAGGTGGATCTACGGTCAAACAATGTTTCAGGCGGGTAAGAGAAAACGCACTGATGCCACATATGGGACCAGAGATGCGAGGGAAGGTCGAGAATCGCTTATCTCAGCGCACGAACCGACAACACTGACTATGCTGACGGAAGTAAGTGAGAAGGTTTGTGAGAAAGAGGTCAACAGTTGTACAGTCTCAACCAAGTGGGATGCGTACAGTCAAGCACCTGCTGCTAGCGCTTTCTGATAGCTGTGTGTCAAACTTGTGACGAACAGCACCCGTAAAGCGTAGACTATTTCCCTATCCTATGTCGTGTCTTATAGTATTTATGTAGTCATTGGTTGTACATATATGAAATAGCCTCCACTCGCTCGTGTCCTTCATAACTATATGAATACCAATATTTTCTTGGGTTCGAAGTTACATATTGGACAACAATACCGTAGAGTTGTTGGGTTGGTACCATTGCATGCGTATTTTAAATCCTAAAACTTATATCTAATCTAGTGTTTTATAAGTTGAATAACAGTTGAGATATAAACAAGCACTGGCCGCCATTTTGAAATTTTCAATTTTTTTAAAATGAATTTCAATAGATTCCTACAAGAACTCACTATATAGCAAATTTATTGTCCCTTAATTAATTGTTGTGATTGTATAAACTACAATGACAACGAACAAACGACGTCAAAAAACATTTTTCCTGAAGACATGCAACATGAAGATCAGTAAATAAAGCAACGTCGACTTTCATTACAATTAGCAAACTTAACACATACTGAGCAACTAAAGTAATATATTTACATTAAAAGTATCAGCGAGTTGCATTACATTAATATACTGCAATATAAACGTTAATATTAAAAGCACCACAATTTACACCAATCATTCATCACGGGACCATATTTCATTTCTAAGAAAGTTTGAAAAAATATCTGCGTAACGATTACTCTTGGGAAAGGACTTGGTAAAAGCAGAAACAACTGTCGTTTGTATTTATTAATATTAACTTCCATAATATTATTTCCAAAGTATATAAATATTTGGAAATGATTAAATTTATAATATAAAATGGAATAAGTTGTGTTGTTGCAGGATTAAAAGTGTTTGTATTTAGTGAAAGTTATTCATGATATTCTTTAATTTATGTTAAATAATTGTAAGTGCAGTTTATTAAACTTATTGAAAACTAAAGAAATAGCAGGGATTCCATGTTAGAAGCAACTTCTTTTTTTCTAAGGTATATCTCGTAAGGTTAATAAATATAATATAAATTAGTAGGCTATGTAAGCAGTTTACAATTTAGGCTACTTACAGCACAAAAATGGTGCACAACCTCTCACTGATACTTAATATACTTTATTTAACTACTGCTTTATTGGAATGTACTCGAATAGGAATCCTACAACTTAAATAGTGTTAAAATGACCTAACCTAACTGTAGATCATATTTCTCAGTAGTTAATAGCGTCAATAGAGTGACACCTGAGATTGTCGGTTCGGGACAAGGTTTATTCAGTGCATTTTGCTTCTTTAAAACAAAGTGATAAGACTAAGGGAAGGCCCACAATATATAAACGATGGTTAGTTTGAATGGAATTTGATGAAGTTGATTAGTAGTATCCAGGTACATAAATTCGATACATTGAGCACTTGTCAATTGTGTACCTTAAATAAAACTTTTAAAAAGTTGTAAATTCAATAATAAAACACATTTAAACATTAGAAAATAATAATTAAACCAATAACCTCGTAGGTCTAAACAATTCTATTGTTTGAACCAAAGATTAGTGTATAGTCCAAGGGATTCAAGCTCAAAACTCACGTGGGGGATTCCAGTCAACGTGATTGCTTTTTATAACTGTTTTGTATTTCCTGAAAACTGTTGTGATATTTTACATTTCAATGTCAATACTTAAACATCAAATAGATTAAACAAGCAAAAAATTACCTTCCACTCCTGTTCTTTATGTCATAAAAGTTTCGTTGTTCTACTTCCCTAAGATGGTACAAATATCTACTACCAATTAAGGACATCGTCTAGAAATCGATTGATTTGACTTATATTGTAAATCTTAATATGTTAAAATAAAACAATACTTTTGAATTATTACAAACGTTGAACTACGTCAAGAAGAGGTTAGGGATTGATATCCAACTGAGAGGCAAAAATGAAAACACACAAATCACAGGTCAATAAATCTAGAGACCTTTTCAGAAACAAGACTTTCCAAATTGAAAATCTGTTTCAAGTGAAACCACTTACCAAGTCTCCAATAAAGCAAGAGATTTATTGAAAGTCCCAGCGGTGTGTTGTTTACAATGTTGTGAAAGACATTCTGAAGAAACTTGTTATAAGAAAAGTAATTGTAAATTTTTAATTAAAAATATTATATTTTTTATAACGGCTTAGAAACGTAACCCAGTACTTCAAAATATTTTGTCTACAGTTGTTGACAAAGTGGCATTTTGTTCATTTAAATTAATTTGCAAAACAGCTGATTTCTCAACAGTTTCACTTTGCCCACTACTTTGCACACTCCGAATGGCAAACGAACAAAACGAAATTTAGGTCAAGTTTATTTGAATTGATTTATAATATACAGGAAATGTCCCGTATGTAGGTTAGATTAATTCTTACATGTAAAATAACATAAATAAACAACAAAACAACGTTTTAAAGTTGAAAAAGGAAGTAATTATTCATGAAGATGATTGACAGTGTATGTACACGGAGAGTATTGTTCGTTTGCCGAGTTTTGATGTTGACAATCCCGTTTCCTCAACAATACACCTAAGTTATTTGTAATATTCATAAATAACCTCAGTTTTGATTTGAGGTTGAACACTATTGTAATTAATGTTTTATTAAAAAATAGTGTTACTGCTGAAGTATATTTTTTATTTCTCACAAAATAACAACTGTAGACAAAGTATAATGTGCAATTCGTGAGCAAAGTGTATTTTTGAAACTCGATAAAATTGACGCACTCGGCAAGCCTCGTGCGTCAACATTTTTCTCTCGTTTAAAAAAGTGCCACTTTGCTCACTAGTTGCACAAATAACTATGCATACATTAATATTTATTTATTACAATTTGTATTATTATTAATTTAAAAAAACTACTAAATCAATAGAGTATACTTCTAAATATGAATTTATTAATTTAAAATGTATTAATATGTTTTGTTATTAATCTGTATATCAGCAATAAACTGTCAGAGTTACCTTTCAATACTTTAGTTATTTCGGTTTGCCATTAGATGGTTTATCATACTGATCTACATAGGGTGCTACAAATCGCAAGCCAATAGTTTGGGAGTTGATTTTAGAGAAACAAAGTTTGTCGGTCTTTTTGTGTTTATCTACAAAACAATATTACTTTAGAAATAGATAATATATCACACATATATTTACTATGTATGTTACATTTGTTATGATACTTTTAATACCAGAATACCAAGAATTAAAATTTGAGAGCTATTTCCAACTCTTAATATGGAATATCTTTGGAGCCATAATTTTACAAAACAACAATTTGAAAATAAAAGATACAGTTTTGAATTTTGTTGTAACGTACTGATAAAGCGTAGTATACAAAAATGTGTGCTACATCTGAACTCAATATGTTATCTACTTCTAATGATATAATGTTATCTTGTAAAAACACAAGTTGGCCGACAGATGGAAAACAAAACTTTCCTTACCATATACTTATGTAAAATGTTTCTTATTTTTAGATCTAGAATCAGCTTGCGAATTAACCTTAAAATTTATTAGGTATATCAGTAACGATTATACCAAATTTCAAAGGTAGGGAAAAGTAAACATTTGTTACAATTAACTGGGCGGCCTGTTATTAGTGTCTAGATAACATGTAACTCTTGTTGAAGGTATCTACCCTCGGAGAGTAAACTTCAAAGAATAATATCGACGAAGTAATCTTCTAAGACCCTATCCTTTTTATAATGCGTAAGTAATATGTAGATCCCAATTTAACATAAAATATAAGTTAATGTTTTAGTTAAACTTTTTGAACAAACATTTTCAGATTGTCCCCCACAACATTGTAGACAACATAACTTTGGGATACCCATTAAATCACTAGTTTTATTCGTGACTTGATAAGGGGTTTCACTTTAGAGGAGATTTTCAATTTGGAAAGTCTTCTTTCTGAGATGGCTTTTAGATTTATTGGACCTGTCTGTGATTTGTGTGTTTTCATTTTTGCCTCGCCTCCACTTGGGATATCAATCTTGAACCTCTTTTTGGTTTAGTGCAAGGTTTCCTTCATTAATAACAAACATTACTATCTCATACACCCATCTACAAAACCTAAAATAATATTTGGAGCTATACAATAAAAATGTCTTTACTAAGAAACTAATGTAGGTTTCTTTCTTAAGGGATAATTTTCATATATTTATTATAGACGATAAATTGTTTATATAAGTTCTCATAAACTATTATTTAAAAGGAATGTTTTGAAAAACCTTTAAATAAAACCTAAGCTTGCTTTGATAGTGCCACGTACAATGAGGAGGTACTTTTTAGCAAGTTTAGGCCCTTATTTAAATACAGTATATAAATATTTTGTCATTGATGGAGTGAATGTTTTGCTTTCACTTTTCAATTTACCACTTACTGATACTACTTTTTGATGGCGATGATTTTAATTCTTTTTCACTTCGTTTAGGGATTCGGCATAAGGGAAAGGTTATGCTCCATTTGCTATACGAGTATATGTAAGTATCTAGAGATTAAAATCAAATACCCAATACCACAATTCAATAAAACAAGATTTATTTCCTTATTTACATGTCAGAAATATAGTTACCATCTTGCAAATGAGACTTGCAACTGAACTGTAGTACATAAAGCTAAAATTAAGATAGTTAAATATAAAAATATGGGACGTAGAGCTGAAAATATGTGTCATAAAATTCAAATTTCAGGGCATAAAGATGGAATAGGGGACTTTAAAATCAAATTAATAGACGTAAATATGAAAATATGGGATATTGAACTCAATTTCAGGAATTAGAGCTTCAAATATGACATATACAGTTCAAATACGGGAGATAAAGCTGAATATAAGGGAAATTTAGTGTTTTATCATTAAATATTGATAGTTCTAAAATTATTAGGATTTTGAGTCGAAATTTGGTGTATACATTTTAAAAGTTATATTTTACTGATCAAGAATCAAAACTTTATCGTATGAATTTTCAAAATGGCCGAGTTTTAAAAATTGTAAATATTGAGTATCTCTAAAACCATAAATCAAACCGTTGCCATTTAAAAAATATATAAGGTAAAGTATAGATGCTGGATATACTGGTAAAACGTAAAATATATAATACGTACACCCATGTTTGACTTTAAAGCAAAAAAAATTCCTAAAGTTATTAATTTTAGAAGAAAAACATAAAATTATCTACAAATGGATAACGAAAATTTTTCTGAGAGATATGTTTAGAAGTTTTGAATCACTTCTAAAAGTTAGGCTATATATTTTTTAAACATTCTGTATGCACATAATAATGTTGTGCTTGAACTCAACCTCATTTATAAAAGGAGATTCCGCTTCAATATTTTGGCAAATCAATACTCGAGAATTAATTGTTCATGTTTAAATCAAAACATTTCGAACACTCGTGGAGCGGAACGGAACGAGGGTCATTCATAACACTTCTCTTTTCGTTCGTATGCTCAATTGGAATATACAAAATGAACTTCGTCAGCCTTTTTGTTTATTTGAATAATTTGTAAATTGTTCACGAAAAGCAATTAGTTTAAATAACGTGTGGTTTATTTTGGTATTTTATATTCGTTTAAAATAATGTTTTATCAAAATAATCTAAGTTGATTTTGAGATAGTTACAAGCGACGTAAACACGCATCCGATGCCGTTCAGGAAATTTTTCCAATCGTAACAGATAATAATTACTGATATCTTAAGAAACAATTAAACAATAATGTTACGTAGTAGCAACAACAAAAGCAAGCATGACCTTGGCTAAAGAGAGTTCCACCTGAGAGCGAAGCGAGTGCAAATAAAACAGCGAGCTTAATATTAACTTGCTAAAGTTAGTTTTAAAGACACCTGAACCTGCATTTATACAGACGGATCATACATGCCTGAAACAAAGGCTGCTGGTGCTGGATCTTTTTGCAGGCTCTTCCAACAATTCTCAGCAGTAGGTAAAAACGTAAGCAATTTCGAGGGGGAAATATGCGCGATCATCGAGGCTGCCAACAAAATACAAGTGTTAAACTAAAGTCCATGCAAGGTTGTGTTCCTTATCGACTCTCAGGCTGCAATTTACGCCCTCAGCAATAACACCTACTGACTGCCTCAACACCCTGGAAACTAGCCAACATCATTGATGGGGGATGGAACGTCAGCCTTCAGTGTGTTCCCAGCCACGTCGGTCTTCCAGGCAACGAAAAAGCAGACGAAATGGCCAAAAAAGGAGCAAAGGAAGAGCAACCTGAGATTCTAAAAACCCTCCAAGCAGAAAGAAGCCAAATTGATACCACCATATCTAGTACACTAAGAACCTCCTAAAAGGCTTAAGTATAGGCAAAATGTGGGAGAAACCTGTGACCCCAGGGCACATGCTCGCTGATCTGAATAGAAGTGAAGCTGTTTTATGGTTCCGTCTGGAAACTGGGCACGACTACCTGCAGGCCCACCTACACCGCCTTGGCTTGGCTGACTCAGACACATGCCCTCTCTCCTTAACCGGAATCATTGTGGGAAGTCACCTCCTCATCTGTCCCAAACTCAACCATCTTCCTGACGATCTCACAATGCGATACTGGGAGGCTCGGCGTCAAATGGCACAACCGCCACCGACGGGCGTTGGCTAAAGTAAAGTAAGTTTTAAAGCTGAACCATTGTAATGTGTTAGTGTAATTTTAAAACTTCGTGAAAAAGTCGTTTTTCTTAAAGCTTAAATCTTCCAAAGACAAGATAAACTTTTTTCAAACATCGTACAGTATGAGTCAAAACAAACAGTAATAAAGTTGAGACTCAAATCTTTAATTGTCTACATTATACTACTATATTTCGGGAAGTGATTAAAACAATTTTATTTAAACAAAGATTCGGAAAAGTTTTGTTTACCGTCATTTTGTGTTTTTTTTTTACTGTTCAATCCTTCAAGGAAACAGTAGATTTACGATTTGCTTGTATTCTGTGTCGTATCGATTATGAAAGTTCTCAACTTGTCCCAACAGAGAAGATACTCCCTTCAAATAAATGTCGGGGATTCTTGGGTAAATCGGTAAAATTGGATTTATAAATCCATTAAGATTAATATATCTGTTGTCAGTAAACTAAATATTCAACTCGATCACCAGCGAAGCGAGTGACAAATAAAACACAGAGAGCTTAATGTAAACTTCCTAAATTTTGTTTTCAGGAAACTTTGCATACAACTTTACCTGAACGATTATTCCAAAGACTTGTCACGTGTTAAGGTAATTTTAAAACTTCTTGCTAAAGTCTTCTTCCATAAAGCTCTTACGAAGTTTAAATCCTTCTAACACAAGATTTAACTTCTTTTTTTTCAAACACTTTACAGAATGAGCCAAACCAAACAGAGCCTCTAACAGTAATCCTCGCTGCTTGGATGTTATAATAGGCTTACATTCAATAAATGTTCTTTTAAATCCAATATGTTAGTTTGCAACGTGACACAACACATTTACAATATTTTACTAGCTTTTAATGTGACGGAATTTTTATTTTTTTTAGAAATGATATTTTTTAATTTTTTTTTTAGGGTTTATATTTATTAAATTTGCAAAAGTCTATTGATGTTTTACAACGTAAACGTTTTGTAACATTTTTATAAAGAAATGTGTTGGCATTTTAAAACATTTTTTAACTAGGATGCAAGTAAAATACAAATATATATAAACAAAAGTGAGCTGTAGGTAAAAATATTTCATTTAAAAAACAATGAATAAAATATCCCAATCTTTGTAATTTGATTGCATGTGATTCAACACAGATTGGTCGATATGGAATGGTCTGTATGAAAATGTATAAAAATAAAACTCCGTGTTGAAAGCTTTTATGTCCACTTTGTGTAATTAATAATATATTTTAGGTGTTAAAAAGAATTTTCCAACACATATTTTATATCCAATACTGTCACAACAATTAATCATCCATTCATTGTCTGGTGATGTTGGCAGTTGTTTTGGTTTTGTAATTGATATATATTTAGGCATAAACATCAAACAAAACAAACTTTTTTACAACAAAGAGTTTAATTTAAACAAATATAATTCGTAAGCCTTCCAACTACATATAACTAACATTTATCTGCACATACACACATATTCATAAGAGAGACATATTTTTTTACACATATACTGTGCACGGTAATTAAGAATAATCAATTAACTTCATTCTATAATATAGATAAGAGTCAACAGCTGGTCTGATGACGCCGATCATGGTGGCGAAACATGTAGCCAACAAATAATTAAATTTCAAGGAACTACTTTTGACTGATTTATACAAAGCTATGTAATAAAATGCTTCAATGATTTACGAATCGTGAAAGCTTTGAAAGAACACTTAAATAGTGACTTTGAGGCTCCTATACAAGCCCCAAATTATATAATTGTTTTTAAGGGCATCAAGGAAAGTATAGAGTTACGGTTTAAATATATACTGTATATATATATATATATATATATATAATCAGGCTAATGGCAAAATAGTGCATTAAACAAATTTAATAGATTGGAATAGTATCTGATTGGAATTAATGAGGAGGGTTTTTTTTTGTGTTTATTTATTTGATATCATAAAGTAGGTGTCTAGTAGATTCCGTAAATGGAAAGGGTGGAGGAATTTATTAAGGTTTTCATTTTAGTACTTTAGTGTTTTAGTTTAGTATTCATGTAGGTTTAAAAATAACTCCACGTAGCCTCAATGGCGCCGTGTAATGGAGTCACGCAATGAAGCAGGCTAACTTCACTAAATCCAACCACCAATAACTGGTATGATTTTCAGACAGTATTTTACGAACAATACTTTTAGGAAATATAAGTTATTAATATTAATGGTTTATTTCTCGTAGTTTGGGTTATTTAGCTTCAATATTGATCAATATTCAGTGAACGTATAGGTTTTCGCTGATTTTTCATTTTTCGAAAGTTTATGATTGCACCAATGGTCCTTTTTTAAACTGATAGGTTATTAAGGAGTTCTTTGATAAGAATTTTTGAAAAGATGCGTTGTATTTTGGGAACTTAGGGCCTACATTTTAACAGAAAATTTTAATTGAATTTTTATAGTTTAGCAGATCTTCTTAAATTTTCAGTTGTTAGATAAGGAAAAAAATTAAAATCATTCAAATCCTTCTGGCTACAGAGTACTAAATAGAAAACATAGTCATCATTTAAAAATATCAAGGGACGTTAATTTTTCAATTATTCCTAAATAATGATTTATTTTTTCACTTCAGGTTTTGCCAACTAGTTTGGTTTTTATTCTACAGATTATTTTAAAATTGGTAGAACAGTTTTTAGGAAATTATTTTTACCAGTTCTGTGACAGATTGATTTTGTTTTTTATGATAACTGACAAATTGGCGTTATTGTAAAAATGTCGACCTTAAAGGCTACATTTTATGATCGATTTTGAGATAATTTTTTTTTTTAGTTGTACTCTTACATGGCAGCAATTTTCAAAATTTTATCGTAGAAAAAAAATCATTTAGTTATGACCAAAATATATGTTCATAGCTAATGATTAACAAATTAGTAAAGAAGTGTAACTGTAGAGCACTAGCATTACATTCTAAATATTTAAGTGAAAAATAAAACACCCAAGTTCTGTTTAAACATTTTAACCGTGCACATCACTGTTCAGAAAGTGTAATCATAAAGTGTTCCTTGCAATTGAATTTAGCAGCATCTTAAAAATGCTTTTTAAAAACTTTAGCAATAAAACTTTCTCTGAATTATTTGTTAAACTTTTTTCATTTTGAATATTTTCCTTGAAAATTGAACTTGGGAGAACGGCGTAAATGAGTTTTGTAATAAACAAAAATAAAAACACGTTATTGTAAAGATTTATGTTTGAACAAAAGAAGTGTTTTGAGTTTTATAATCAAAACTTTCTCAAGCACTTTCATATCGATAGACAATCTCCCAAGAGTCTTAAGATACAACAAAGGTCAACAGGGAGGGATTTCATTCTGACTTGTACTGGAGTTTTTAGTTTGAACTAAAGCACGAGTCAAATCTAGTTTAGAATAAATTCAATTATCTAAGCATAACCTATCTCTCTGTTGAATTCTCAATTCTGAAGGACTCAATCAGTTGTTTTTGTCTCGTTGTTTAAAAGCAAAAAAAGCTATCCGTCAACAATGCCTTAAAAATGAAGGAAATAATCTAATACTATTCTGGGTCGGAAAAGAACAATAGTTGGTCAAGAGAGACGAGATAAGAAAATATGAAAGAGAGGGATCTACTCCAAGACTATATTAGGAACGATGACGATCCAGCTGATCACACCTATACTCACTATGATCAGCTGTTATAAGTATGTATTATTATGCTACGGTAACTAAATGTGTATGTAAAATCAAGTAACGGATAGATTTTATTAATTTTAAAGCACTAAAATTAATTTTAAAAACTAAGCAAAATGTGTTCACACGTTTGAAAATAGAAATATTTCTTTTAAACGAAAATAATACACAAAATCCTTCAAGTGAGATTCTCAGAATTGTGTAGATAAAAATCTACGTAATTTTCAAACAACCATTTAAACATTTAATTTAGATAGATATTATCATTGAACCCCGCCTACTGCTTTGTCAGGAGGAGTGATGAGTTCTTATCACGGAATAACAGAACTCTAAACACTGTTATTTAGTTAATTACATTATCCACTGATTGATCACTTTACATTATATTAAATTTGTTGAGCAGTGGCAACCCGTGGATTAAAAAACACGTATGAAGTAGATTACTATGAAAGGAAATGTGTAGTAAATACATTAATAAAAATACAATTATTAATCGGATTTATTGAAATTATCGATTATCATAATTGTAAAAGCTATGGTAAAGTACAAAGCTTTTACTCTGTGCATAAACTGCTGCTGTACAAACAATGTGTAACTTCTGCGTGTAGGTTTCTATGCCCAAGAAAGTATTCCCGACCGATGCTCGTGATTTAGATTATGGGTCGGAGTATGAGACTTTTAAGAGTGGGATACCAAGGGGTCGTGAGTCATATCAACAAACTCCTTAAGGCGATTATTTTGAGGTAACAGAACAGAAAATATATCTTTCTACTTCTGTTCTAGTCTGATATAAGATTATGATTTTTTCTTCTCATTGTTTTCACAATCTAACATTACTTTCCGTTCAGATTAGAGATGAAGTAGAAAATTGTTCTTTTTACATCTTTTTTGTTTTCTTGGAGCAACCGATTGTAGGCTTAAACGGATTTCATCAGGTATTTTTTATCTAGTTTTTGGCACCGAAATTCTTGCTTTCATAACCATAATCTATGACTAAGTTACCATTATCTTACGATGGTCACACATGTAAACCCAACTTTGATCCAACCTTGAACTTGCACAATGCGAGAATACCAACCAATAAATTATTATTGATATACAACACCAATGTCACATTTAACCAATGTACACATTTAACCAATGTCAAAGAGTCAAACCTGTTTATATTTAATTTCAATAAGTATAATTCAACTTTAATGGTTTTTTTTTCCTTCCGAAATTGAATGTTAAACTCTTACATATAGAAAATAAAAGCAATAGATTAAATAATTTAGAATGTTTAGAAATAAATAGATCTATTTCACTTAGGCCTATTCTCAACTTAAATGACCAAATTGTATTAAATTCGTCACCTCTTCTAAAACCCATCCATAACATAGTTCATTAACCTTTACCTATCTGCTAGGTCATCCCCCTACTTTTCCCGATTTCTCTATTGTATTTCAGTTTCCTGTACTTATGTTTAAATAGTTGTCTATACCTGTAAATTATCAGTTGCCCGATGATGCCGCAAGGCGAAACAATTGTAGCTCATTTATAATAATAAATATTTGAAACTTTAAGCTTTTGCTTTATTTTATCCTTGAAGTATAATTCATTTATGAAATGAATATTATCAAAACGAGTAAAAAATTTTAACATTCGTACATCCAAAACGTTTAAAAAAGACCTAAAACTAAACATCATCAAATAAAAACGTGAGAATGATCTCTAGATTCGTTTTTGAAAAAGATAAATTTTCAGTTATCAAAAAATGCAAAACAACTCCCGAGATATTGTCAAAATGTACACATATAAGAAATTAGAAAAACATCTGTTGAAGCATCTGGGCTGTATAGATTACACATGCCACTGAAATAATTCCAAAACGATTTTTTTTTAAACTCCCGAAAAAACTCGACATTTATTTTTCTACACATCGTATAACTCTCTCTCTCTCTCTCTCTCTCTCTCTCTCTCTCTCTCTCTCTCTCTCTCTCTCTCTCTCTCTCTCTCTCTCTCTCTCTCTCTCTCTCTCTCTCTCTCTCTCTCTCTCTCTCTCTCTCTCTCTCTCTCTCTCTCTCTCTCTCTCTCTCTCTCTCTCTCTCTCTCTCTCTCTCTCTCTCTCTCTCTCTCTCTCTCTATATATATATACACTTGAAATGCTAGTGCGAGTCTGGGAAGCAATCGACTACCGATGGGATGTCTGCAGGATAACCAACGGAAGCCACATAGAACATCTTTAGTTTAAGGTAAAAAAACTTGAATTGTTTTCCTTTAAAACAACACCAACAACAGCTGTGTACCTAGTTTCATTAAATTTATATAAATTTTCAAAGTTGTTAAGTCCTTTTTGAAACACCCTATATGGAAAAGTAAAATAAATGTCCTTCTATACTTAGCTATGAATTGCAATAAAAATAGACTTATTTGTATCTGTACAAGTCTAAGTGGTATAATGCAATAAGTGGTAGAGATAGAGACCTCAAAGCCAGGCTCTAATGGCTTTCAAATCTCTCATCAGTTAGATAATGGCTTTGTAAGATATTACAGTAAAGGTCAATGTCTGTCTATTGTACAATCATATTTTAAAATTTGTATAATTATTTTTGTTTTAGTTTATAAGATGGTTTTACTCCTTTTTATTTTCTCACTTATACATATAAACAGGAAAAGTTATAATGGATCAATAATAAAATCAAATTTGTCTGTCTCTGTCTGTCGTATGTACATTCCTCTATAGCTTAAACGCGCGCACATGTTTTAATCAAATTTGCTATATGTGCATATTTAGAACAGATATTGGGATTTTTATTCCATTAATAAAAATTAATAAATATTGGGTTTAACTGCCATATAAAAAAAGAAGAAAATTACGACATTCTAAAGTGTAGCTTCTTCCAAATAAAACGTATTGACGCTATTTCTCAAAAATGTAGATTTGAAAGTTATTAGTAAACATTTTTTTTAAATCGGCCATAAGGGATGTTACAAAACACGTAATTTCTAAAAATCAGCTAACCCGATGTCTTTTGAAAAATATGAGGATTAATGATCCAAATCCTTGTGCTAAATTGAAAGTGGACAAAATAGAGTTCAAAAAAAAATTTTAATTTAAAATTTAAATTTAAATTTGACGTTATTAAAGCTCGATTTTAATGAAATAAAACTTACTCTGTAGACATGTTTACACAGGATCAGAATGGCGAGTTTAAGCCCTTATTCAAACTTATAATATATATATTTTTCATATACTGAGAGTCCATTGTTTATTTTTAGATTTTTATTGATAACCACCGAAACGTTAGTTTTTCTAAAGTTTATTTTAAGTTACTTTTCATTTGGTTTTGGGTTTATGCAATGTTTTTAATCACTATAGATTATTTTAGACACTCCTCCCTCCCATTTTGAACCAAATTTAAAGACACTTTGAATCGTCTACTTAAATCAAACATTTTATTAGCAATAATAAAACCACGTTAGTGTCAGTACAACCAGTCTCTCGCTTGTGTTGAAAATATAATCTACAATCCTAATATACGTATAATCACTCTTTGATATTCCATCTAACCTTTAATGCATACTGATGAATGATATATTTACATATACACAACAGAATTTATGCAGACCTTGCTTTTACACCTTCATGTATTTAATACAAATTGTCCCTGTTTTCCTTTATTATTGTATGTTATCCAATTATTTTCATCAATGTTAAGTTTTAAAGTATAAAACCGTGCTTGCAAAAAATGTATAACTACTCTCCTATAAACTGATTTTCGTAGTAGCATATTTACAAAAAAATATGTAATTTTGCTAATAATTATAGAAATAAAGAGTTATAAAAATTGTATGTAAAATACGTCTCAAAACATATTTGCTAATTCCAGTGAACCTCACTTCTTCAAGATTTTAACATATTTTTTAAACTTTACTAATGGTATAAACCAAATGTACAAAACCTATTGTAAGCTTGAACAAAACACGGTTACTGGGAGAAATATAAAACATTATGTGATTTTAGGATGGTGCAGTAACGCACTACCCCTCTGTTTAGTTGATGGAATTGAATATTCTTTGTATAATATCCTTATATTGTGCAAGGGAGCACCTTTCCTTCGTTGCCTCGCCCTGTTTGTTATACGAGAGTTGATCTCATCTGGATCCTTGCTCAGTTGTTTGTCGGCTGATCTCAACAGCACTGCACCACGTTGTTGATCTCCTCTTCTCTCTGTTGTTCGCTTGGTCAGTATCTTATCTTGATTAAACAGCACCTTTCCTTCGTTACCTCGCCTCTTTGTTATACGAGGGCTGATTGGATCCTTGCTCAGTTGTTTGTCGGCTGATCTCAACAGCATTGCATCCCGTTGGTTGTTTGATAGTTGATCTCCTCTGGACGAGCGTTCCATCCTTACTTTGCCAATTATTCTAGAACCGTAATATTTCCTTACTTTACGGGTTTGGATTATTAATATTCAAATTTTACAAAAACTTGAACAAAACCGGTGCAACCGATTTTGAAAAATTAAGTATTTTAAAATGTCTCTATACTCTTTTTTTTCCTTTTCTTTTTTTTTACCTATTTCACGATCTGATATTTTTGAAAGAAGGTGATCAATAATTTGTGTTTGGATTCTTAGATTCTAACATTTGAGCAATATTTGATATAAATCATTAAGACCAATTTTGATAAAATCTTAATTTTGTGTTGTTGGGCTATTTTGAAAGTACGTTACTCCTACACTTCAAAATGATATCTATTAGCGTTTGGCCGAAATTGTTTAACGAACATAGCGAAAATATTCTAAATGGTCCAGTTAAACAGGAGCTTGCTTACGTCATCAACTATAATGTTAGTTGTTTATAGTGTTATAGCGGCTATGTGTTTGAGCAAAGGTGTTTTAATAAAACGTTCAACTGAAAAACACAACCTGCAATAACATTATAGTGTTTACTTTATGTAATAGTTTCCGCAATCTACACACAAAATATACAAATAATATTCAATTAATATTTCTATAATGGAAATCTATTTCAATTGTGTACTTTGAACATTGAACACTACATATAATGAATAAATTGGCCAATATGAAAAATCATTGTTTATGAATAATTCAATTTTGTTGTAAAATGAAATGTTCAATAAACAATGTGGTGAAATTCACAATAATTAAATATCGTCCTTAATTATAATTACAGAGCAATAACTAAACACAAAATAAGTGTAATAATAATTTAATTTTAAACATTTAAATTTCTTGATTGTTTCGATAACATATGTATTATTTTCAGAAAGTTTTACTACTGAATTACTACTAGAGTACATTTGTGTAGTCTAAGCAAAGTAATAATATATTTACAGTATTTTGATGGTATAAAAAGTCAATGAAAAAATGTACGCTAAAATATTAATTTCGACCCATAAGCCTAAAAAAGTGGCTAATCAATATACCAAATATTAAAAAAAAGTGTGTTAAGTGTGTTTCGTGATGCGTGTTTTTTTGTGACTTTTATTTTGTGTAACTTATAACATATTTGACGACCACATAATGATGGGATTTGTGTAATTTCTGTGATCTGAAGATGGGCACGTAGGCTACCCGAAACCGCGGTAATCATCAAGTGATTTCTGGATTGGAATAAGACAAAAAGCAGGTATTGTACCTAGTTTTATAATTGATAAAAAAGTGGGTTTGTAAAATTACTTGTTTCTGACGATTGTCTGAACTCGAAATTTTGGAAGCAATTTTAATCAAATATTCTATTAACCATAATTCATTTTATAAAACGAATTGCCGGATTAGTTTTCTACCATTGTCGTAGGACCAAAATTCCGATGTCCTAATAAACGGGTCTACTAATTTCGATGAAACATTTTCCTATTGGTTGTTTAAAGCTGAAAAACTTTTCAGTCTTCATCGCCTTTAAAAATAAGAAGATATAATAAAGATTTCGAACTCTCGAATACACTAATAACGTCAGTGTCGGAAGAGGCCAAAAGTTGGTCAAAAGAGACAAATTAAAGAGAGGGATAACACTCAAGACTACGTAACAAAAGTAGTATATCTGGTTAGATTCCCTCAGGACTCCCAAACCCTGAGGGCAGTACCCGAACAAAACACGTATTGGTCGTCATAATCTACATATATGCCGATTCTAAATTTATGACTAAAAAATAATAAATCGTTCATAAAGACGTAATACCAAAAAATCAGGTATTTTATTTCAAATTTTAATCAAGTGTGGAATTTAATGTGATAAAACACAATTCCATAGACAATTAGTTTTTGGGAGTAATTGGGTAGCAAACGAAAATGTACAATGAGTGTCTTAATTCAAAGCTCAATTTATGAAGCAAGGAGAGACTGTATTTAATTATCTTTAAAATAAATATATACTTTTTTCTAATCATTCTTAAGATCTAATAGAGATAAATCTACACGAAAAAGTAGAAAAAAGAATACGGTTTTTCCTTTTCCCCAGGATATGAAATATAAAGCTATTTTTGGGTGGATAGCAACGATTGTGTATTTTGGTATTATAGATGGATGTATGAGAATGTTAATACAATGTTTTTACACTGTTTGTTATTATTAAGTAAATACCTATACAATCTAGACACATATATATATATATATATATATATATATATATATATATATATTAGATTGAAAAAATATATATCTAGATATAAAAAAATTAATTATAATATAAAATAATTTTATATTATAATTAATTTTTTTTTAATAAGACGAGATTGTGGTGTTTTTCCATTAACATGAGACATCTTTCCAAACTTGTCGGATCTGGAGTTATGGATAAAAAAAATCGCCCATAGAGGCTTATTTTTCAAAATCAGTAAAGCGATTTCGTTAAAAATATTTTACTTGTAACCAAAATTCGCTATAATCAAAAAAAGAAAACTAATGTTCAAGTATTAAAAAAAACACACCAAAATATACCTCGACTGACTTATTTGGTTTAATCATTAATTTAACCCAATAGAACAACAGCTGTTGATGAGCCTAGGCCTGCTAAACGACTTCCCAGTCAGGTGGTTATCACATCTATTTCCGTTGACGTTGTTCTATCTTTCCCAACTAAAGTGTAGCTTCCCAATTTTCCTCACAAAACTGGGTTAGTTTCGTCTAATTTGAGTTTCCACGGAGATTGAACATGTTATTTATCACCTGTGCAGCCATAGTGCAAACCAATAGACCAGGAGTTGGCTCTCCTTAATTCCTTTCAGAAGCGCATACTAGTGAGTCCCGAGGGACTCTAGCTTGATCAGTAGTCATGAGTTAGATCCCTTTCTTTTATCTTTCGTAACTCTTGACCAACGCTATTAGAGTATTCGAGGGCAACGGGTTTGTTTTTTGTTCTTTCTTCCTTTATCATAAAGCAATGATCACTGAGAGATTTTTCGCCTATAAAAAAAAATAGAAAAAAATCTCAATTTCTAATGAAATTTAGTTTGGAGCATTTTAACTGCTGAAATGAAGCAAAGACAGACTCTATTGAAATAAATATGTATCTTCTTTTTTTTAATTGCCAACAGTTTTCGAATTCCATTTATTTCCAAAAATGTAAATTTATTTGAAGAAAGTAAAGTAAATTACATTTTTTCCCCCTTTTATGGTGTAAGCAATATAAAGATATTTTTTGAATGATTAATGTTATTTTGTTTTTACCTAATTGTAGTTTCATACAATATAGATATGTTTATAATTAGAAATTGTGAGTTCTTGCTATAATTTAAAGTGAAAGTAGACAATCAACATAATTTTCAAACAACCATTTAAACATTTAATTTAGATAGATATTATCAAGCTAGCATTGAACCCCGCCTACTGCTTTGTCAGGAGAAGTGATGAGTTCTTATCACGGAATAACAGAACTCTAAACACTGTTATTTAGTTAATTGTATTATCCTCTGATTGATCACTTTACATATTAGTATCCGTGGATTTTAGAAACATGTAGGAACGAAAATTAATACTTTAATAGGTGTCAATATCTGTGATTACTTCTAATCATGAAATCGTTCCAATATCATTTGTCATTGCTATTCCCAATGTGTTGATTAAGTACAAGACCTTAAATAAGTAGCTTGTACTAAATGTTATTTATTTCATACAAATGTTGTTGGCACTAATTCATCTCACCTCAGCAATACTAATATACAGGAATGATTGATACAAGTGTGCCAGCGGTTTTGTTTGGAAAATACTTTATATATTTAAAACAAACAGCAACCCTCCTGGAATGTTTATGTTGTCTTATTTTGAGGTTACACAATTTTTATACGATCACAATTTTTTTTCAAAATGGGGACCAACTGAAACTTTTTGATTGAAATGCCTATTTTTTATGGTTCAATTTTACACATTGTTTTAAGACATTTCATTCTTGTTTATTTTATGATCTACAGAGACTCAACTAATGAAAAACAAGATTTTAGGCGTTTTCGGAGGTCAATTTTCTGTACTTAAAACAGCTGATCAGAGATTAAAATTGGAACGTAAGTACTAAAAATTGTAAAACAACAGCATGTTTTAATTAATTAAATTTACATAGCACGTTAATTAATTATTCTTGTGTGTTCTTTAAAGCTAACAAGACTTATCTATGTACCCTGTGACGTAAAACAAAAGTAAATATAACATCTTGCTTAGCATTACAGGAATTAAATCTATTGTTATTGTTTTGTTGTTGTAAAAATGAAAATTACTACTGTAAGACGTTAGTAATATATTGGTCACTAAATATTGCCATTTATTTTAATTGAGTAACAAAATTTATTTGATTGATTTTCAAATGTGTAGTAGTATTTATTTACAAGAAAATTATGTGTTGCAATTTTTGTCTCGGTTTAACTGATTTAGGTACAGATAATGGACCTTTAGAAACGCCTAAAATCCTGTTTTTCATTATTTTGAGCTTCTGTAGCTTCTAAATAAATTGTATTTATAAAATAATAAAACTGTCTTAAAATTAAGTCTAAAATTTTAAACCATAATAAAAAAATTTAAAATTGGGCACTGTATTAGAAACATTTTAAAACCCGCAAATAAAACAACATAAAAAGATCAGGGGAGGTACTATTCGACTTTTAAAATACATCAAAACACTTTGCAAGTAAAACAGCTGACACACTCTATGGACCCTGTGGACTCTATGGACCTCTGTGAAAAGGTATGTTAACATTTTTAAAGACAATTAAGTTGAACAAGTTGAGCTAATATTGACATTGGCAGCTATGCTTTGGAAATACGACTTTTAGTAAAAAAGAAAGTTTGTTCAAATTTTATTACACATACGTAATAAAATCGGAAAGAGAAATGTTAGGACTATATGTCATTAATTAAATCCGATATTGAGGAATATTAATGTAAATATTAAATAATATGATATTTACTGGTATTAGTATAGATTAATGTACGTTTGCTTTGTGATTAATTAATAAACGTGGGTTGTCGCATATTACGCTGACATGTTCACCACAGATATTAATTTAAAATAATTAAATTAGATTTTAGACGGTGAGGTAACTGATTTTATGAGATCTATTACAATACAACAGATAAATGATATCAAAACATTCTAACACACTCATTTACAGAATACTATAAATGGTCAAGGTTTACCACTTGAAAACGGATGTTGATTTGTAATCTCGAAACGTCGTGTGTTAGTTTTTATACACGCAGATGGTGGATGATGTAAACATATTAATTTTACTAAAAACGTTCATGTACTACTTATAGTTGAGGAATTTGTTTAATCATTGCTGAGTATAAAAGTATTTTCGTTATACAATTTGTAATAGAAAAATGTTTACTTTTTTTTATCAGAATTAAATTGCATTTCATTGAAGCAAGTTTATAATGACAAGAGTCAACGTTATTTCGTATTTTACCAATTATTTCTGAACTGTAATTATCTTGCAATGGGGTTTTTTCCACTAATTTGGTTAATTAATGTGTACATTGAGACCCCGGTTGGTCTAGAGGTTAACATTGAGTAAGAGGTTTCGGGGTCATTCCCCGTGGGGGTTGAAACTTTCCAGAGTTGACAGAATTTCGTGACCAATATTTGGAAGCTACAATTAGTAGCGACCTCTGGTTGAGAAGGATAGACCAACGGTGACGGGAAATTCAATGTGCTAACCACACAATATCCGATTGGAAAGGCGTAGGGTCCTTACGGGTCGTTGCGTCATGGAGTTTAGTTTGTAATATTACATTTCACAAAAATATAAAATCGGTTAAGGCCTGCTTCAAGAAATTTCCTTTTCTATAACAGCTTCATAATGATTTTGTTTTAATAATAAATCTGGAATCAAAGTGTTTTGACAGATGGCGACTAATTAGTTTTGTTTAGGTTTAAAAGACCATTTTTAGCAAAATATGATTAAAATTGATTGAGAACTTTTTTAAAAATATGAATGCTACAGAAATTATAGTAATTGAAAATTGTGGGAAAATTAAGTTCTCATAATAAATGTAAAATTAAGTCAGTCTGTTTTGACGGTAGAGGACTGCACAGATTGATTGAGCGACGGAAAAATTACAAAAAACATTTTTTCGACAAAAACGAACTCAGAACATTTATTTCCGAATTCTATTAACTTAATTTAAACAAAGCACACTTGAGAATGTAAAATGATAAGTAAGTTAGGAAAATGGCGCAACAGGTCCTTGGATTTTATTTCAGTATATTCCAGACAATTCACCAACAGTTATTTTATTGTGCTTACAATTTGACTAGTTGATTTAGGTTATGGAACAAAATTTAATAGAAATCGCTTTCTTAGATTTTTATTATTACAACTTTCACAACGGCAATAAAAGTTCTTTCCACTTTTGAAACAATATCTCCAAAACCAACGATTTATAAACATAGTTTAGCTCGACAACAATTCCTGTTATTAAATGATAAATTTACAGCATGAAAAAAGTGAAAACATCAACGTAGCCTGGTAGCCTAGGATTATGCTGGAAACTAAAACTAAGAAAGTATTTTGTTTGTCTCTGATCAGGTTTGTATTTAGTGTTGGTTATGTCTGGGTTCCTCTCTAAAGTTATTTATTATTTTCCCTCTTTGTCATTATCATCTTATAAAATGACATGACACCTTACCCTCAAATACTGTAATAGCGCGAGGGTCGGAAGAAAGCAAGAGTTGGTAAAAAGAGACCCGGGAGGAAAGATGAAAGAGCGGGACTAGACGACCAACAGTGTAAAAATATCATGATTACAACGTCCACAATCACTATAAGTGGACCCCATGGCCGAAGACTACTAGCCTATGTTGGCGTTTTCCATATATTTTGATTTACCACTTGATAACGACAGTTGATTTATACTCACGAAACGTCGTTTATTAGTTGTTATACACAAATGATGACAAACGTTCATTTAAACCGAATTATTAATACGAACAATCCATTATTATCAAATAACTTTAAAATGTAAATAATTAGTTTTCTTTAAAGTCTACATTTCAGAAAAATTATAGCAAAATCGTTTACGTAAATTTCTGGCACCCAAATACAGATAGTACAATATTATATAGTGCTACACTCTCAGAGGCACACTTTCGTCAATATCGCTTGGCTTTTTTCGAGAAGACCTTTTTTCATTAACGCTTGGGTTAGATCTCTCTTTTTCATCTTTTCTATTCTGTCTCTCTACCAATTATTGTTATTTTCCGAAGCTATTAGAGTATTCCAGGGAAATGGTTGTTTATTTTATGTTATGTTCTTAATTTTTATCAGGCAATGATGACCGAGAGGTTTTTATTTTTAAACAACAAAAAGACAAAACAAATAGAGAATGTTAATAGTTAAGTTTCAAACAATTCTATGGTCAAACTAAAAACAAGTTTCTCATAAACATATTTACAAACACGCGTGGTTCCCTACCATCCACCGTTTTTTTTAAACAAAAACAACTTATAAAAAAGATAATTCTGCATTGATATTGTATACGTATTTTTATTTAAAGTTATACAAGTGTACAAAAAAGATTTTATTTTGTATATTTTCAAAATGATACAGTATAAAGTGTTTAGAAAAAAAAAGGAATAGTTTACAAAAATTATACAAGACACAAAAAATTCTTCTTTTATAAATTTTGTTTTTTTGTAGGTTAAAGGATAACCGAGTTAGCAATAAAAAAAATACTAAAAACAAAATTTCTTGGTAATTATGTACAATACCCAGAACTTCATGGTAACTTTTGACATTTTTTTGGAGGCTATGTGAAAGAATAATATATTTATCGTTAAAAAAATATTGAAAACATAATTTCTTGGTAATTGTTTACTCATCCGAAATTTTATGATACCTTTTTACATTTTTCTGTAAGCCAAGATTAATTAAGTTATCGATATAAAATACTGAAAATATAATTGTCTAGAACCCCTCTGAACTTTATGATACCTTTTAACATTTTTATGTAGGTCAAAGGGTAGTCGAGTTATCGATAAACAAATTTAAAACGTCAGTTCTTGGTAATTGTGTAAAACACTCAGAAAATATAACCAGTTATTTCTCATTGTTTTCGGATTTAAATAAAGAAGGCATTGCATTATTACGTAGGTTATATTTATCTCATTTATTTCAAATTGAATGATATCTAACATTTACTTTTAAAGTGATCAAATATTAAAACTGGTGATTTTATAAAATAAATTGAATACAATGTAGGCCTTATAACACAAATAAATGTTTATGTTAATTGACACACTTATATTCCATCAATTTATGAACGTTTTACTTTTATCGCTCAATGTTTACAGCCCACACTTATTACAAATACCATATTTCTGTGTCTAATAAAGCGTAGACTAAATTCCCTGTTTTACTACGGTACAGTAGAGATACGCAGAAGCAATCTATCGATTGCGCATACTCCAACTGCACACTAAACCCTCGTATAATACCGTAGTTTGGTTCTGCTGCTGGTCATCAAAGTGCACAAACAAACTTTTACCCTTATAAACATTTTTTTGGCGCGAGTGTATGGTTTTATTTGATTTACGTAAACTTAGTAAGTATAATAGTTGAATGTAAGTACTATAATTTGTAAAAATTGTATAGAATAATCTTTCAATATATTATATTAAGTGTTCCTGTTATGATAAATTGATTTAAAAATGGGAAAAATTAATTTAAATTGACATTTTTTGGGTGGTATTTTTTAGTAGATAACTTAAAACATCGAAAACAAATATTTTATTTTGTTATTTACAGAACAATTCCAATATTCTGGTTTTTAATTTATTTGTTAATGGTGAAGTGATCATATTACTAATTTAGTTTAATTTGCCATAATTTGTGCGTATAAAAATTAATATAGGACTTTCCTAAAGTATAAATTAACTCTCGTTAGCAATTGTAAAACATAGAGCTTAAAATAGAAATACACTAAAATAACTTAGGACCAACTGTGATTTAGTTTTAGGCTCGAATTCTTTTTTAGGTCATAGATTTAGTTTTAGTTTCCAATATGGCCCCCAACTACTAGGCTACTCTGTAAACGTCATGTAATTAGTTATTATTTATACAAATGTTGGATTAAACCATGTGAATAATCCTAGTATATTAAAACAAATTATTGTAAATATTGGATTATTAAAAAAAAAATAATAAAAAAAAATAATATATATATATATATATATATATAATTTTTTAAATCATTTCAGTATTGTCAGAAAAGATGCCTATTTAAAATAAAATTATTAACTTTTTCCCATGTACGTAGGTTAAAGAAATGTGAACAGATGATGTCAATTTCTAACCTTTTGAGATCCTCTGAGGTACACAAAACTAAAATCTTTCTGTCTGGCGTCTCTACAATACTCTACAGCCTAAACGGGTGGACAGATTTTAATCAAACTTTATAATATGTTTATATAATTTGAAACCTTTTTACTTTGACATATATACACAATATTGGAAAAGTTTTGTTATAAGTCAAAAACCGATGTTTTTCCAGAAAATATATATTCAAGCCTCTTGAGTACAAATGATGGTTTTTAACATTATGTTTGTCTCTTGTCTATGCTGTGCATTACAGTTAAGACCGATTTTAATAACATTGGGTATGTACTGTAAATATATTTTAGTAATATCTAAAGATGTCCCATTTTTTTAACGATTAAAAATGTGCGACTACCTGTCATATAAACAAAACTGAAAATCACGATTTCCTCAAGGATTTGAATCAAATTTCTTCAAATGTAATCACTAAGGACCTAAACAAAACGTATTGTTTGTCATCTCCACAAAACACCAGTTCAGTTATCGATACGAGTTTATTGTGAAGAAAAATACAAGTTATCGATTAAAATTTGAAACAAATTTGTGGAACAATTCGTAAAATATAAAACTATTCAAGTAATTGTGTTTATAATAATTGTTTTGTGCCAAAACATGGACAATAATATTTAAGTTTTCCTAGAATGTTTAGTTTTGAACTTTTATCATGTACGTGTTGAGGTCGACATGTAATATAGCAGTCTTGTAGCCCAGTCTTGTAATGTTACACGTGCTCTATTAATTTTTACGGTCACATATACGTTCGTAAGAAAGTTATGTGATGGGTTAAAATATCTAACGTAACCTAACCTAACATAACATAACCTAACCTAACCTACCCTAACCTAACCTAACCTAACCTAACCTAACCTAACCTAACCTAACCTAACCTAACCTAACCTAACCTAACCTAACCTAACATAACCTAACCTAACCTAACCTAACCTAACCTAACCTAACCTAACCAGCCTAACCTAACATAACCTAACCTAACCTAACCTAACCTAACCTAACCTAACCAGCCTAACCTAACCTAACCTAACCTAACCTAACCTAACCTAACCTAACCTAACCTAACCTAACCTAACCTAACCTAACCTAACCTAACCTAACCTAACCTAACCTAACCTAACCTAACCTAACCTAACCTAACCTCGAAAAAAATAATGTCTCTTTACTTTTATGTTTATGTTTATCGGTTGAGTAACCGATTTTTATAAGGTTTTATATGGATGGCATATTTTAGTCATATTTGGAGATGTGATAACTACCGTAGAATTCAAACACAAAATTACATATTTCTTAAAATTATCTCTAACTGCAATGACAACATTTTGCTAAAACATATTGTATCTCTATAACATAATAGTTCCACATATATTTATATAAAGAACTACTAAACTACAGCTAAAGAGCTTAAACACTTAATTTGTACAAATGACATTACGAGAAGCTTTATAAATGATGTTTGTTAAGGTCCAAACAAGTGGAACTTTTTATGTAATTTCGATCTATTTTAATTATATTTGGAAGATTTAAACATTTATTAAAGTCGGCTGTAACGATTTTCACAAAATTTAAAGCTTCTCAAGTTAAAAGTTATTGTTCAACATCACTATAGCTACGAAAGTTGTAAACAACAAAATAGTTGCAGCTGCTATATACAGCACACTCTAGTGATGTTATTCCAAACTAGTATTAAAATTATATGTACATTAAATATAGAGTTTAGGGATACTTGTCAAAAACAAAAATAGGCTTTAACTTTCGTCATTAAAACACAAAGTATGATTTATTCTATGTACAAGTTTATGGCAAGGAAACCAATTATGTTTAAACTTCTTTTAATAATAATATAATAAAATTCAAAGTACAAAGGAGAGATAAGGAGGGGGGTCCCTTTATATATATAACCTTATTTACAAAAAAAATACACGAGGAAAACTTTCTCACATATTAATAGTAATAGAAGCATTTTGGGGGAAATGACAATGAATGTTATTTTATTTAGTATTCGTTTTATGGTTGGGTGTATGAGAAAGTTAGTGCAATGTTTTTGATGTCTTTAAAAATATTTATACCATCGCCGAACACTCAGGTAAGTGAAAGAGGTAATTGTCTATTTATTATTTTTTTTTTTAGACATAAGCTTAACTGATGATGGTGTTATAATAAAAGATGAAATAATGTTAATAAAAGAAAATGAAGTTTGAGCGCCGTCAAATAAAACGTACCCCTAAGATGAGTTTAGCCCAAATCCAAAAGTAATCTTAGTATCTATTAATTCCTTCTGTGCTCAATAATGGTGAAGTACTGGTGTGATAAATCTGAATCACCTAGGCTGGATCTACACCTTTATTTAGGTAGTCTTGGGTTAGAACCCTCTCTTACATGCATCCTATCATTTGTCTCTTGATCAACTCTTTTTCTCTTCCGACCATGAGGCTATTAGAAAATATGAGGAGTTTTCATGTTTTTTCTTCCTTTTCCTTTATAAGCTTTCATATGCGAGAGGTTTTTCGACTTTAAATAACAAATTTTATTTAGGTCGTATAGTACAAATGAACTGATCCCCTATAAATAACATTTTCCCATTTTTACTTTTAAATAGAAAGGAGGCGTTTTCGAAATGAGAGCTATAAATACTGTTGTAATGGTTTTTCAATGTTTATTTTACATTTTGTCAACATAAAGTATTATTTTTTGCTATACTGGTAACTATGGTAACGCTTTAGGTTACATTTTCATTCCATGTATTTTAAATTGAATTTTTCTTTCACATTTTCAACAATGTATTTTGCTATACAACTTTGGTATACAATTTTTATTCTATATCATACGGCGTAGAGATAACAAAAACTAGTTGACAGCTGTTATGAGGGTATCCAGCCTTATCATATAATGTAATACAAAATAATGTAGGAAATGTTAAACTCTATTGGTACATTAAGTGTAAGCTTGTTTAAATCAATTCAAGTTTTCTGCATTTCATTCGTAATTGTGTAAATCACTAGTTCACAGCTGTGTGTCCCTACTCGCTTCTCTCAAGATAGTGTCTCGGATCATACGAGTTACAAGCTGTACATATGATAAGAAGCCTCCACCCGCTACGCACGTGTCAGTGACAGCCCTGCCAGTCTTGTAAACATACGAATATTTACATTTTCTCAAGAGATTAATGTTAGATATTACACTGTTTTCAATAACTTGTCTATTTGACAAAGTACAACAGACAAAATAATTATTAAATGGCCGCTATTTAAACATTTTCGTTTTTCTGAATTTAATAGGGTTTTGTATGATCTCACTAAAGTTCTTTTAACCAAATTTCTTGTCGCTGTATTCATTTTTGTGAACAATATTTTCCTTATGAAGGAAGTACAACGACAAAAGACTGAAGGGATGTCGAAAATAGCTTTTTAGGTTCCCTGAGGCCATTAAATGTTTAGATAAATTAAAGAAGAGAGGTCTAATATACTTCGTAAACTGAGAAAGTATTAAGTGTGGAGTATGCTTGTAGTTTCAAACAGAAATAATGGCTAAGAAATTGATTATATAAATGTAGACAGAAATAAATAAAATTCTGTATCTAAAAATTTAATATTTTCTCTAAATATTCTACCAAACTGACAGACAATAATGTATAAATGATTTCAATAAATCTTTATTAATACAGAATTCCACATGTAAACAAGTAGAATTGTTTTACTGTAATCATTTAGAAACACTCAAACAAATTATAAACTTTAATAAAGATTTACCCAATTGTATTTGTACCTACATTAATTGTATTGTTTTCCATACTTACAATATGACCTTGTTCTTTTGTATATCTCTCTTAAGTATTCCATTCGTGGATTGTTTTGTCTCAATTCTTGAAACAGCCCCCTAAACTTCCTTTTGTTCTCACTTTCTTTTTCAATTCTTCTAATCGTTTGCAACTTTGATCATCTGTAATTTGTTTTATGAACTGTAATAGTTGTATTTAAGTCTCTCTTTTATTACTTCCGGGTGTATTAGAAAAACAGACAAACTTCGCAAGGAGAATTTTTACATTTTAATAAACAAAATAGTTCCTGTAATCATCTATACAAAAACACAGTCTCTCTCTCTCTCTGTTCTCTCTCTCTCTCTCTCTCTCTCTCTCTCTCTCTCTCTCTCTCTCTCTCTCTCTCTCTCTCTCTCTCTCTCTCTCTCTCTCTCTCTCTCCGTATTCTTAGAAGGCGAAAAGTCTCGGATATCTTCGCCTTATAAAAAAGAAGAAGAAAAGAACATAAAATACAAACCCATAACCTTCTAATGATCTAATGATAGTGTCAGTTTTTGTAAAAGCGAAAAACCCCTCAGTAATCTTGAAAAATTAAATAAAACAGAGGTATCTCACCCAAGAGATATTTGCCACACCAGTACTTGCTATAGTATGATTTTGTTTTTTGTTTATTAAAGGCAAAAAAACCCTCAGTCATAATGGCTTTATAAAAAAAAAAAAAAAAAATGGATAAACATAAAATATTGAAACCAAACCTCCGCGATAATGTAATAGCGTAAGGATATAAAAAGAACAAGAGTTCATCAAGAGACGAAAGATAAACTAGAGGGATCTAACTCAATACTAGATGAAGAAAGGTGTTTGTCACACCAGTAATTAATTATTTAAAAAAATGTATCCTGTTGTTAAGAAAAGACATAAAATAGAGACACCAAGCCCTTGAATACTGTAATAGCCTGAGGATCTGAAGGAACAAGAGAGGATCAAGAGAGATACGATAAGAAAGATAAAAGAGAAGGATCTAGTTTAACACTAGATTAAAATAACTTATAGTTCCAATATAATCCCACGGGATAGCCAAGCCCGTACTCACTATAAATGAGTCCCTGAGGGACGTTATTATTATTATTAGATATATTTATTTTACTCATTATAGCCACTTTGTTTCGAATAATGAATATTGTATTAAAGGATAAAATAAAGCAAAAGCTTAAAGTTTCAAATATTTTAATAATTAAATAATAATATTATTAATAATTAAATAATATTATTTATTAAAATATTTGAAACTTTAAGCTTTTGCTTTATTTTATCCTTGAATATGGAGTTTCAACAAGAAATATCTGCTATTACATTAAAGTTAATATTGTATTACCTTTTTTTTGTTACAAATTAAAAAAAATATATAAATAAAACCCCCCCCCCAAAACAAAAATAATAGTATCAAATCGGGACCATAAAATAATACTTAAGTAATTAGGACGAAGAACAAAACATTTGAAATTAAATACGTTTAGAAAAAAGTAAAATTTTACGCAAATGTTGGAAGTGTCGACCATTAGATCCAGTGAACGAGTGAACACATCTGAGCACTTAAGTTAACCTGTAGTACATGCTATAATAAGAAGGAATGACTTGTTATAAACATTAAGGAGAAACATATTGTTACATTTTTTATCGGTAACTTTGTTATTCTTCTGAAGGAATTTAATTATATAAATGTTTTCATAAGCAAACAAAATTCAAATATTTCTAAATGAAAAATTTGATTAAATACTCTACTCAACTGACATACAATGTTGTATATATAAACATACACTATATTTCAATGAAACAATTCTGAATGCTTTCTGCAAGTAGAATTGTGCTAATCATTTACAAACAGATTATAAACTCTAATTAAGATTTGTTTAAACGTATTTACACATTAATTGTATTTCTATCCACACGTACAATATGACCCGATTGTTTGTAGATTGTAGAGCTCTTTTTAGTATTCCATTCATGGATTGTTTTGTATCAATTCTTAAGGCAACCCTAAACTCTCTCTCTCTCTCTCTCTCTCTCTCTCTCTCTCTCTCTCTCTCTCTCTCTCTCTCTCTCTCTCTCTCTCTCTCTCTCTCTCTCTCTTTCTCTCTCTCTCCCTCTCTCTCTGTTTTCCTATTCAATTCTTCTTATTGCTTGCAAATAATTTGTTTTATTGTTGTATTTAATGATTAGGAAGTATCACCACAGCATAGACACACTTCATGTGTAAATACTTTACATTAAAATAAACAAAGATGTTCCTATATAAACTCTGCATTCTATGGAAATAGATGAGATACAGACGTCAGATGTAATCCCTGAATGAGTTCTGGCTTAGCAATCCCAAGGGGTCTGACTGAATCTACATCCTATACAGTGATAAAACCCTCTCTTTCATCTTTCCTATCAATTCTCTCTTGATCAACTTTTGTGCTTTTTTGACTCTGAGTTTATTATAATATTTCCTCTTTATTATTATATTTATTAACTCTTTTATTTTTTTAAGGCGATGATGACCGATTGGTTTTTCGCCTTCAAACAACAAGGGAAAATTCGTATGTCAACGTTTACCAGCATGAACAAAAAAATAGGCTTTTTGGAGTGAATTTTGTAAATAGAGGGTATTTAAAATTATAAAAATATCTAAAACAATATATTTTGATTTGATAACGACAAACATATAAAAGAAACAGAGTTTTCGATAAAAAAAATTCTGGTAATTAACTAAGCCAACCAACTGAAAACAGTTTCCTATTATTGTTATTATTATTAATGGATTTATTACTTTTATATTACTTACTATTAGTTAATAATTAAAATAATTAAAAATGACATTAAAGAACTACTTCAATTTGTACCATCGGAGTTCCAGTGATATTATGAAGAAATTCTTAGCCAATAACAATGTTGTAATAATAAAATTGCAATTAAACCTCTAATACAAATAAAAATAACTTTGTTTTGAATCACATAACACCAAAATTATTTTTACTATGTCTGTGATTGCTGTTTTACCTTAGTGGATGAAGAGGTTATGTACAGTTTTATTGATTTTTCTAGAATATTATTACAAAATAGTATTTTACAATTACCCATCAAAATTTATGTAACTCAAATAAACAAGTTGAAATTGGTTAGAATTCTTTAGGTTGAACAAATAAAAAACGCAAACTAAAATACTTTGAACCTTGTTTTCTCAAAACTTAGCATTTGTCACTTAACACCTTCATCCTCCAATGCCTTCAATTATGAAAGAACAAGAAAACAAAAAACAGCAATCAGAAGAAAATGGAGAATGCTGTTAACAAAACAATCCCACGATTTTAACACATCAGTTAGAGAAACAAACTTTCTTAATTAGGTCACATTATACAGTGGGTCGTAATACAATTAATGTGCAGGATTATTTGTATTCAAACTTTATAATTAGCTCAAGTGTTTAATTAAAACTAATAATTATATAATTAATTTTGTATTACTAAAGTTTCAAATCTAGTGTGTATGTTTATAGTACAGTTTCTGATAGTTAACCATAATGTGTAACTAAATTAAAAACTTTAAATTATACTTGTTTTGATGTACATCTATTAATTTAGAAGATATTTTTGTTTTGGAATGTCAAGAGTTATAAAGTGAGTAACGGGTTTGGTGATCTCGAGGAAACAAATATATTATAAACTTTTTTTTTATTTTGTCTTTGGTTAGATACTTTTCATATTTCCTATCAGGTATTTCTTTCGACCCTGACTATATTTGTGTATTTTAGGAGTAGGAGATTTATTTATAAAGACGGTGGTCATCGTAGTGTCAGGGTAGAAATATCGATGCAGAGTTTTTAGAGGATATATCAGTTTTGAGATCCTACAAGTCCTATAAAATGATGTTTGGAAGATATTTGTCTTTCGTCTATCCAGTACACTACAACTCATATAGTGTATGGACATGCTTTGGCCATATCTTGAAATGTTCTTTACAATTATTTTTCCTATGACTCAATGTGTTGTAAATAGCTGCCAAAAAAAACTAATTTTACGAGTTTGTAAAAATTAGTTCAAACAAGTTTGATAAGCGTAGTCTCTAAAGAGATGAACTGAAGGTCGCTATTTCTCCGATTCGTGAATTGTCGGTAATAAAAATTAGAATAAAAAAATAAAAACCTGCAATGGAACCGTTATATAAAGTAATTAATTTCTCAAAATCTTCTCTACAGAATTCGAAGGTGAGTGAGAAATTTTGTGAAATATTTTTGTACTGTATATTTTATATTGAAAACGTGTTAAAATCACTTGTTAATCATTAACTAATGTTTTATCATGTTTATATTTCCACTTAGGAATATTGTATATTTTTAATTGGGAGATAATAAAAACTCTATATCAACTTGAGATTGCTTTTCACTGGTGGAAAATTGTAACCATACAATCGGGTATTGATTACTAAGTAAGTGTTTCAATGAGATTTTAACAGTGTAAACCACTGTACACTTTAAAAAATTACTAAAGCTACAAACAAATGTGAGAATGATTTCACATTTTTGTTGGTTTTTCATTTCAGCTAATAGCTACATGTTACGAATCAAGAAACAAGCGTATTAGTTCAGTCACTATGCATATTGAATTTGTTTGCCAATCTCACTTTTTGTTAAAAGGATATTTTGGAGTTCTGTTCTGACAAACTAAAGTGAATATTCTAGCCTGCCTAAGTTTGTTTCACTTAGAACATAGACATTTAACTGAAATCGAGTTTTTTTATATTTTTTGAAAATTATTTCCAATAAGCTCTACCACACCAAATTTAACCATTATGACAAATCTACACACTAAATTTGAGGTAGGTGTGAAGAACACTGCAATACGTGAGAAAGTAAATAAACAAAACTAAAACATTGCACAAACGATCTAAATAGCCCATCCTCAAAACCCATTTAAATTGTACTTGCAATTTAACAGATTAGATCTGTATCTTCAAATTTTACTAAAATATTACTGTAATAGGTAAAACCGTTTTTGATCATTAACGTTTCAATATTGGCTCCATTGGCAGCTTGTTGCCGATAGTTCTCAAATTCGTATATTTTTGAAGATGATATTTAAAATGTTTTGTTTGGGTTCCTTGAGATTACGAATATTTAAATAAACTCGTTTGAAAATGTTAGAATTTAAAATTTTGGTCTTATGACATGTACCAACATTGTAAAAAACTGGAGTTTTCAAATTATATAAAATGGAAAAATAGTTTCTAGATATGGCAAAAATATGTATATTCACCGAATATGGTTATAATCAGTCCTGTAGTTTGTGTTGTAGAACACAGTTACTTATGTATGCAAAACGGTTACACTGTGTGTTATATACAGTGTTTTGTAAAGTCTGTCCCTCCACCTTTACATTTGTATGAACTTTTAAAGAGTCAAACCCTTTTGTTTAAAACCTGATATTTATTCTATGATAGTTTATAAATTTCCACCTCCTAAATGGGGGAATTTTGTATACTCGAAAGTTTCAAATCTTGTGACATCAAATTAAAGTATATAAAATGACAAAGTTAATGTTGCTCACGAAATATGTTTTGGACGACTCTAATTAAAATGGCTACACGAAATATATTTTTAAGACTTTTTAACTATAAAATCGCTAAATATGTGAAACTAGAACATTAATCATTATTTAAAATAAACTCCAGACTAACCTGATAGAAGCATTCAACGTTGAACTGAATTTTACATGTCCCCTTAAAACTGTGGTTGTTTTGGGCACATTCACAATAAAATAAAAAAGAATCACGTCATGTGAAAAATCAAATTAAATTGATTTTTAAAGCAAAACTAAAGTACCAACTAACTTCATGTTTAACCTTACATTTTGTTTGTTTTAAAGTTTGAACATTTAATTTATATAATCTCAATAAACCAACAGTGAATACGAAAAATAACTCTTATACCAACTTAAAAAATACAATACATTAAAAAAAAGTCAAGTTTTGAAATATTTTTTAAAAAACTACAGTTACATTTTGCTGCCATTAGTTTGGACTTAAAAAGTAATTAAATTTAATATGTTACATGATGTTGTTCTTGTTTCCTATTTTGAGTGTGCACATAAGTACCATACTTATGGGGGACAAGTAAAATTCAGTCGAAAGTCGAATGGTTCTACCAGATTTGTATAGCGATCATTTTAAAAACCAATATTCTAATTTTACATATTTAGACAATTTATAATTTAAAAATCTCAAATACATTTTATGCCACTATTTTGGTAATGTTCTTCCAAAAAATAGTTCACAATCACCATTAACTTTGCGTTTTTCACCCTTTAATTTGACATGTACCAAATGCGGGTTTCCGTTTTAAAATGTTGAGTACCCCAAAATTCTCCCCTTTAGATGGAGTTGCAAAATTCCAAACTATCATAAAAGAAACGTCAGTTGACATAGTAAGGGTTTGGTTCTATTTAAGTTCATACAGAAACTAAGGGTGGTAGGGTGGGACTCCACTAATGTATATTACACAAACTTTCTCACTTGTCCATCTTCTAAATAAACCAAGACTAATCGAAGCCAATAAATTTCGTAAGTTCTCATGCAAAACGTGAATCCTACATTGAACAAATATTTATATATTTAAATACAGGCCTAAACTCGCTTCGCTTGTGCTTTTGTGTGACGTCACTGTAAGTTGAATTTGTTAAAGTTAACTTTTGTAGACGGCGGTCAAATTCATTAATTTCCTTGCCATTAATCCTGTAACAATAATCATAACATTTCAATAAAAATTGAAGGAAAACTATATAGCCGATATAGAGACACGAGAGAATAATTTTATTAAAAAAAAAAAAAATAATAAATTAAAAACGATATTAAGAAAATTGGAGTTTAGTTTATTTTTTTATGACAGCTACTTTAAAATTTCGAGTTGTCAAAAATCTGAACTAAATATCGAAATATGGCCTAAATATGCTCACATGACAAATTCTATTATAATCGATCTAGACGTTTAGCACATAGAAGAGACGATAGAGTCATCAAACAGACACCATTCTAAGAAACGCTTTTTTTGCACTCTGGGACCACAAAACATTTATATTAAGACAAAACTGGATAACGATTTTTTGACCCATCACATAACATTCCCTATACAAGTATGTACATGTAGAAATGTTAAAACACATAGAAATTATATTGAACACATAAAAAATAAAACCGACTGATGTGTAATTAATTATACAAAAAAATAATAAGTTTCTTTTTATCGCAAATTGATGAGAGGAAAAAGAAATTACATTTTAAATGTGACGTTAAAACAACGTTAATTGACGAACATTTAACTGCAGTAAATGTTTATTTTAATGTTTCACAACGTTTCAATTATAATTTAAGTGTGAAAGCACAAGGAAACAAGAATTTAATTGGGTCTCGCGTACTATTTGCTCCAGTTTCCTTTAATATCTTATTTATACGACTAGAATGGAGAATTAAATGTATCCTTTCATTTTAAAGATGGGGGAGGGGTGAAATTATAAATTCAAAGTGGTGGAGAAATTCAATAACTACCTTACCTCATCTACATAAATTACTATTAATATAAAGTTCAGAGATTAAAGCATTCTACTGGATTGTTGAGAAAAAGTTTGTCTTTTAAATTTTAACGGTCCTTCAGAATCTGTGGTTTCCCTCGCTTACATATGTGAACGATAAAACACGTTGTTGAGTTTTTCACTGAAAAATTCGTATTTGAATATAAAATAAGTGTTTGTTTATAATGCTATATATCTGTCGTATGTACATCATAAACGGGTTGACCGATTTTGGTCAAATTTTTGATGTGGCACCTCCAAATAAATTTGTGTATTATTAATAATAACTTCAAAGCTGGGGTAGGTGCGATAACTACATAACTCTCAATTACTGTTTTGATAAAATTATATTAAAATGCTGACCTAAATGAAACTTAATAATCTCAATTTTTTCCCAAAATCCTCTTTAAAAGAACTAAGTTTTAAAAATCGATTTGACGAATTTATTGAAATTTTGATTAATTGTGAATATTTTCTATCTAATTTTGCACTTTTTCACACAAACGTACAAAGTTATGGCGTAGGTCGATGTCGTTTTTTGCAGATACTGTATATCAGTTTTGTGGTCCTCTTAGTCCAAAAAATGTTATTTTTACTGATGCATGGCTGTATTCTGTTGTATGTGAAGTGCTACGCAGGACAAAAGTGATGACAAAATTTAGTACATAAGAATATTTTGATAGTTGCTGGAATGTGTTTTGCATTTTTCAATGACTAAAAATTTTGAGCTAAAGACCATATTATATAAAAGGTGTTTTTTTAAAACTCCCCATCCTATTTAAAAAGGTATTCAAATAATGTTTACTGTGAATTTGTTTAGCCATAGGGGGAGCTGAAAAGAGATCTGTACAAACTACAAAACAACCCACAAATTAAAAACTTTTAATTTTCACCTATGGCTTGTGATATATCAAATTGCAGAGCAGGGAAAATGTGAGTTTTGGCGCTAGTAAAATAAAAATCGGCTGGTGTGTTTGCTAGCTACATTATTTATTTATTTTTCATAAAATTAATTAAACTCTTGATTGGAGGTACTGAAAAACACCAAACTGGTTTGTAAACTGTGCAACATTGGAAAACATCCCTTTCATCCCCAATCAACCCGCAACAGCAAATTTGTTATTATCTTATGTTTGTGTTATTATCTATGGCTTTTGATATTATCAAATTAAAAGGAATAACAAATGAGTTATTGTGGTAAACAAATTAATACCAGCATACGACATCGTCAAATATGATTTGAAATGTAATTTTGGTAAAAATGTACAAAAACTACATAAAAACAAAAACAAACAGTTAATTGTCTAACCAGCATCTTTAAAAATTTTTTAAAAAACCTAGTAATAATGCAGAGGTTTTTATTATCTTAAAAAAACTCACAAGAGATGTTCAAAATGTTAAATAGTTAAATAGTTATTTATGTATTAAGAACATACTTTTTATTTTTGAATAATATACAAAATGTTTCTTACAACTCCAGATACTTTATATCTCCTTATATTTTTATCATTTTTAGAGTTTGTGAGAACTATACAAAATTTTAGGTTGGTAACAATAATATTGTATACAGAGTGTTTGACCACTCAAAAATCGCCCTCATCCATTTCATAATCGTGTTCCGACATTGTTTCAACAGCAAAACGCATTTGAGGTTAGATCAGTCTGTTTATTGTTCAGTGAGCGGGCGACGTGACGGAAATAAACCCGAATCAGCTGATTTATTCAGAGTGCGACAAAGAATCATATTTAATCAATGTTAATTTGAGTGAAATATTTTTTTTTCACGTAGAGTAATAATCAGCTGTTTTTAATCTGTACATTGGTCGTAAATGAACAGACATAAGAAAAAAATTCTTTTATAAAACTTTTTTAGTCTTTTTGAATATGAATAGTTATGAGAAAGTTATGCAATGAATGTTGAATTTTTGTTGTTACCTGAAACTAAAGTGTTGATGTCCCTCTGTAGAGACTAAACATGTGAATCAATTTTGATATGATTGTATGCTTTAGTCACATCTTCAGATGTTTTTTTTAAATATATTAAACTCTCAATTTTTGTATACCTGTCGTAACACTAAAACTCGAAACTATGATTTCTCTCAAATATTACTAAAATATAGTCTATAGTCAAATAAAACAACCGTTCATAAAGTTATTTCTCAAATAAAGAATAACGATTTTATTAAAATTTAGATTAGTTGTGAAGATTATTGACTCGATAAATTGTGTTAAATCTGGTGTAAGAATAAATTATATTTCAGGAATACTCAAAAATAAAAAGAAACAAATTATACGAATGCAAGGGGCCTCAAAACTATATTTAAAAAAGTAAAAAACAATTTTTTATCCATCACATGACTTCCTCTATACTACGCGCATGTCGCAAAGTAAAAATTAAAACATTGCACTGCTAATAAGAACTATTTAAAACAAATATTCAATTTTAGTTTGTATAATGAATATAGATTTAATACTGTTAATGATATGCAGATATCGATCAATATGTATACATATATATATATATATATATATATATATATATATATATTCATTACACAAACTTACCATGAACCGCGACTTAAACATTATTTGGATAAACAACATAAAAATTTCAAGTCCCTAGTTCAAACTATTTTTTTATTGTTATTATTGTTTTGTAGACAAACATTTTTTCATTATTCCGGGTCAAAATTACATTAATATTGTTATATTGAATATTTCTCAAATACCTTTGGTTTTCCCTTTCATAATATAAACGAAAAATCTTTTAAAAATAAGAAATATTTTCACACACTTAATTTACATTTATTTTCTCCTAATTTTCTGTCATCATTATTTTCTGTCTATAGTAGATATTATGGATAAAAGTGATCCCTATATTTATTCATTGCATCTTATCTCTTACACACTCAATCCATTGCTTCTTTTATTTTCCTTTTCATCTGTTTTCTTGTTTGTTTTTTTGGAAATCTTCGTGCTTCCATTCTACTGGGATGGGATGACTGTGCTATATTAATCCCTTTGTATTATTTCTATAACTTAAGCCTATCTCTAATTTCATTACATTTCTTATTTTTCTTCTTTTTTGTTGCTACAAAACACCGGTATTAGAACATTATTTAGACTTACAAATAAGCAACTTGTCAGTCATATACTAAAATAAATATACCAACTTAACAGGTTTGAAAATGACGATTGTCTAAACAAATATCAACACATGTGGGAAGTACAAGATATCTAGTTGCAGTTATGATAATGTATGTTTAGGATGAAATAAAATATTATACTAAACACGCTTCAAACATAATAATGCTTTGAAGTCACCATATATATAATTATCGATTAAAAGAAACTCTATTACAACACTAAATCTGAATAAAGGAATTTTCTATTTATCAATGCTTTACCTTTTGAATGGAAATGGGAATTACGTTATATATTTATATCCAATATGTAAAACCTCATTACCTGCACGTATAGGTCGTAGCATAAGGTTTTAACATTGCACTATATGTTCTTTACAACTTATATTCTTGCAACAATGAAAAATTAGTTATGCATCCGACATGGTACTTTCCCAGTCCCACCGTAAAATATAATACAAGTTGGGTTTAATAGGAAATGTTAAATTGTATTGGTAGATCAAAACGTCTTACCCACTATGATGAGGTTTTTAAAACAGTTGTTACACAGGTCTTATGAATCTCCAAATTGTTGTGTTAGGCTGTAACGGGCCTCGTAGCTATCCATTCGTTACACTCGTATCGGCGAATCGCTCGTGTCGTATCTCCTAACTATCAACTTTCATGATCTTTTGTTAATGTTGGTTTCATGAGGAATATCAAATAGCTGGGATTTATTTGACAATGCAGTTATCAATAAAGTTGTTATATTTTGATAAACGGTCTAAGCGGGATTGTCATCAGAAGGGATGAAGCAATAAGACTCAGGAACGTAACGATGTGTTTCAACCCAGCAGTAGGATTAGACGCAGATATATTCAGTTCAATTTAAATCCGCGACTGCCAATAAAATGCAAACACCGGAGCTTACATCAGTGTTCTCTTGGAAACAATATTCTTTATTTAATAGTCGATAATAATTTGACTATACTATTTGAAACATATATCTCAGTGGAAAAATACAACTGGAATGTAAATTTAATGTTTACACTTCGGTTGATTTAAAACAATACAGAACCCCTATGGTGTTTATGTATTAAAAATTATGTAACCCATCATACAAAGTATAGGATAATTTAGTAATAGCTAAAATTTAGACCGCTTTATGGTGTTTATGTTTTTGACCTCAGGAAATGGTGAACATTATTTTCGACTTATCGTCACTCTGTTGTCGTTGTTGTCTGTTTGTAGGCATCACAGCTGTCACAAAAAATAAGTTACGAACATAAAATTTGATACAGTGGACTTATAGAAATTCTGAGCTTAGCGAGTGGAGGTTCCTTCACACATGCACAGCTTCCAGGGTCGTTAGGACCGTGATACAGGCGTGAGCGAAACCAGAGGAGACGTTTTAATACCTACACATCTATGAGACCCATTAGCTGACATTATAAAGTAGCGATATACACAATTACAATGTTTAGAAACCCAGTATAACAACTGAAAAGAACTTTTAAAAGACTCAAAAAACCAACTTCTATTTTTATATTTATGTTTAGCTTGTATTACATAGTATTATAGGGCTGGGTTAGTGTCATGATGGCCCCATAAAATTCTTTATGTAATATATTCTGAAGTGTCTCGATAGATACATACGTAATTTAAAATATCGCCTTTAACACTTTATTAATTTTTCTTTGAGTATATATATTGCGCTCAGTTGACATCTTCAGGTCTTCATAATATTATAAAAACACATGTTGACACATATACTAATACAGGCACACATTGGTCATATCTCTATGATCTCCAGTTCAAGGCCAGGTACTATCTTCCAGTAATGGGTTGGTTCCCATTACACAATTTTCATTTAAAAGATCTTTTGTGTTGTTTTTTTTTCTTATGTACCATGTTGGCCTATAAATTCAATAATTTTAAAATAAATTTCTTTTCGTTTTGTTAATACGCTAAAGTAAAATGACGGATTTGACCTGGTTCAATAACATGTTTGGGCGATCCCCCGAGGTGGGGGTAGGTAACGTGTTTTCTTTGGGTTTTTATATCGACTGATGTCATGCTGGACGGAAGCCTCCTCCTGCTTTGTGTGGACCTTCATTAGTTTTGAAGTAGGTTAAATACGATAATCATTTTACTTTTCTGTTTTATTGTTGATTATTATAATTTCAGGTATAAATCGTAAAGAATTATTGTATTTATTTGAATTAAGTATTTTTTTATTTTATTTTACACAGGGTCCACGTTAACACGTACAAGTTCTCAATTCTTCGAAGATCCCTTAAAAAGTGACTGAAGTTGTTTCTTTTATTTTTATTTTTACGTGTCGGTGGTGTATTTTGAATAAGTGTCATTTCAAAGTGAGAAAAATTAATAAATTGTAGTAAATTTTACAACTTGTGTTTATTAGCAATAGTTCCTATAAATAAACTCCACTGATAAAACCTTGTACCCCAGTGAAGTATTTACAGTGGACAATACAACGATTATTGGAAATAAAATTACTTATTTTTTATATTAATGGTACACTTAAGATTTCCCAACCTGCCTTGGTTCGTTATGCACAGAATATCAGAGTATATATGACTGGAAGCCATTATATTTTACAAATAACTTGAGGTTTTAATGACTTCCAAGCATCATTATGTTTGAAGCGTGTTTAGTATAATATTTTATTTCATCCTAAATATACATTATCATAATTGCCATTAGATGTCTTGTACTTCTCACATTTTATGATATTTTTTTAGAAGATCGTCATTTTCAAACCTGTTAAGTTGGTATATTTATTTTATTATATGACTGACAAGTTGCCTACTTGTAAGTCTAAGGAATGTTCTAATTCATGTGTTTTGTAGCAAAAAAGAAAAGAAATGTAATGAAATTAGAGATAGGCTTAAGTTATAGAAATAATACAAAGGGATTAATATAGCACAGTCATCCCATCCCAGTAGAATGGAAGCACGAAGATTTCCAAAAAAAACAAACAAGAAAACAGATGAAAAGGAAAATAAAAAAAGCAATTGACTGATTGTGTAAGAGATAAGATGCAATGAAAAAATATAGGGATCCCTTTTATCTATAATATCTACTATAGACAGAAAATTATGATGACAGAACTTCAAGAGAAAATAAATGTAAATTTTGTGTGTGAAAATTTCTCTTATTAAAAAAAAAAATAGTTTATGTTATGAAAGGGAAAACCAAAAATATTTGAGAAATATTCGATATAACAATAATAATGTAATTTCGACCCGGAATAAAGAAAAAAATGTTTGTCTACAGAACAATAATAACAATAAAAAATAGTTTGAACTAGGGACTTGAAATTTGTAAGTTGTTTATCCAAATAAATATTAAGTCGCGGTTTATGATTAGTTAGAAAACTATGAACATTTACTCGTTAGTAAATTCACTTGAGTCGCAGTACCAAATGATTGTTTCCATCAGTGGTTTAAGAATTTCAAATCTCCATTCAAAGAATAACTAAAACCATTCACTGATTTTGAAACACTACGGAGAGCGCAAAATGAGAGGACAACAGGCTATTCAAATATAAGATCTCAAGAGAGTTAGCTCTACTTCTTTATAGCTGAAAATAGCGTTCAAATTATATTATATTCTTTATAATCTTATATAAAACTATAAAGTTTATTCGCCTTTTACGAATTACTGATGTATATATATATATATATATATATATATATATATATATATATATATATATATATTAGTTACCTTTTTTAGTAGTCAGAGCAATTCTTATTTTGTTGTAGAAACACTACAGCGCTGTTTCGCCGTTCACAACCGGCTTCGCCAGGTGTAGGCTTAACACTTAAATAAAATACATAACGACACTGAACACACACGATAACACGAAACAAAAAAAAAACAATATAAAATCTATCAGAGATTTTATAGCTCTGACTACTAAAAAAGGTAACTAATATATATATATATATATATATATATATATATATATATATATATATATATATATAGCGTTCAAATCTTCCTAAAAATAGCATTTAAACCTAGTTTGAAACAGCATTACATGTGTAGAAATAGCCTCCAAACCAAGTACAAACAAGAGTGCCTTGGAAGGTATACAATATCTCTTTGTATGGTGAGAATTTTATTTTGTCATTTGTCTGATATCACAAAGACCTTTAAAATAAAATGAGGTATCAGACAACCCTACTTTCATTTTGGGGTAATCTGAATTTCCTGAACCCTCTTACTTGGGATTGTTCTCAAATAAAAATTAATTAAAGGTGGGGAGATGAAATTTCCATTTTAGCTACCTTAATACATTCACATTACCGTTCTTGTTTTACGTCTCGTAGAACTCTTTAAAATGTTGTATAACATCAACATATGTTAAGTCCAATAAACCAGCCTGTCACTAAAAAGAAGATTGGTACAATCCGTGTTTAGATGTCTTGATTTTATATAATAACATTATTAATTGTGGGAGAGGGTGGGGATGCAAGTTTTTTTCATCCACTCGGTAAACTAAACTAACCTTCAGGGGTCACTTATAGTGAGTACTGGATTGTCAATCGCGAAGAAATCAATCTTAATCTACACTTTATTCCATGTAGTTTAGAGTTAGATTCCTCTCTTTCATCTTTCCTCTTATACAAGCCGTCATGAATGTAGTCCTTTGAGCAATAGCCATTGGGAAAGCAAGAGTCAATTCAAACAACACCCTGCACGAGGCTAGGCGGCGATAGAGGCTATAACTAATAGAGTTGCGTAAATAAATAGTTTTAGTAATGTTTGCGTAGGTTTATATGAGTTGTACGACAGTTTTTGTTTTAATAATTTAAACATGTTCAGTGTAACAGATACATTAATATTATTTGTCATTTATCTTATCTTCTAAAGCGAGAAAGTTTGCTTGTCTGCACAACGGATCTCGAAACTCCGTCCTAGAAACTCAACGAAAATTTTTTGGATTACCGTTTTCGACTGCCGTGAATCGATTGTCGATATCCCCAATGTCCTGGAAAATTCGTTTTCAAAGGTTTTTGGGGTCCCAGAAAATCGAAAAAACCCCATATGAAATACATGGGGAAAATTAGCGACTTCTGGTTTTTACACTTCCATTTGTTGTACTAAGCTGAAATATGGTATGAATGTTGTTCACTTGTGGTCTAAAAAGAAACAATCGTAAAAAATGTAAGGATTTTAATTTTGGGGTCCCGTGGAGATAAAAATATGCTTCAAAAAATATATTTTTAGAATATGTCATCATATTTTCCTAAATATCTCGAAATCGGCCAAAGTTGATATTATGAAACTACATGAAATTTGCTACCAAAATGTTTAATGGGAATTTCCCTATGATTTAATTTAACCTAAACATTTTGGCCCTAAATAAAATTTTCGCCCTATATCTAATGTATGCAAGTTGGATATATTATTACGTTAAATAATTATTGCAATCATATCCCTGCTTATAATCGAGCTTTAACTCGGTCTCCTGGTACTTATAATTAAATATGGAACCTATAAAGAAATGTATAACAAATTCTGTTGAAAATAATAAACTTATCAAACATTGTATATTACGTTTAAGTCATTTGGATGAATATACATCTTTGAAATCTATTCATTGTTGAACAGCTTTAGAACTACATATATTTCATTTTATACATACTTTTGTGTCTGTCAAATGTAGTCCTTGTTTGTATTTCCTTCTATGTGGCTACATGTTTCGCTGCAACAGGCAGCATCTTCAGGCCAACTATTATGTCCACAAAACACTTACACTTACACAACACTTATAGGGCACAAAGTACAAACTGATAAGCACTAAACAGAACTGCACATCATCTTTCCAAATCAGTTTTAAACGAAATACACCAGAAAGAGGTACCTCAAAAGTGTAACTATGTTAAACATAATTTATTTAAACTATTTAATATATGACGTGTACAGAAAATGTATAAAAATAAAATTGTTATAAGCGTTGTGTAAGTGTAAGTGTTTTGTGGACATAATAGTTGGCCTGAAGATGCTGCCTGTGGCAGCGAAACATGTAGCCACATAGAAGGAAATACAAACAAGGACTACATTTGACAGACACAAAAGTATGTATAAAATTTGAAATCTAATAAATTTTCTCAATAATATAAATTATCATCTTGGTTCAGAAAATTTATTGCATTGTTATTAACGACAAAGGAATAAACGGGAATGGAACTATAAAATCCACACAAATCTAACAGATTACTTTACTTGGTCACCAACGGGTGCAATGATGTTGTTTATTACTTTCCACAAGTGATAGAGATAATATTTCCCACAAAGGATAGCGATAAGAGTTTAAGGAAATAAACGTGACATAATATGGAAGTGCTGTAAACAGAGAGGCAACACACAGCTCAGGCATTAACTCAACAGGAAGTTTCCAAATAAATATTTTCATATCATTTGTTACTTTCATTTAATTCTAAAATTTGTCAGTAGTAACTTTATTACTAGAAAGAGATTACGTTTTGCTTATAATGGTGATACATTTAAAGTGTGCAAAGTGTAAAGTAGTATTTATTTACATCCTTTATTAGTAATGTCACTGACAAGAGAGTGTACTGTTTGTCTGTGGTAATGTAAACTTTTATTTTGTTTTAACGGTAATAATTATTTCCCCAGTAATACATAATATTAATAAACCCAGTACAAAAATTAATATTAGTTTTTAATTTCCAAACTTACATTTATTTATTTAGTCCTAAAATAATTGTATTCGTTAAGAAATTTGTGATGATTTGTTTACATGGAAGGAAAGCATCTAGTGTAATTCTTTTTTTAAAATTGTTCGTTAAATTTTGCTCTTTGCAACTGTGATCCAAAATGAAATGCAGTATCTATGATTTTTCCGAGCGTCTTAAATGAACGTAACACCAGTTACGCCAAGCGTTGTTACAGTAAGGAAACGAGTTGGCAAACTTGGTGGATTCCTATTGGTTTCTTCAACGTCAGAGTCTCTACAGGCTCCTCCTCCCTTAACGGATTAGATTCGTAGTTGCTTGTATTCTATTAACCAACTCTTGTTCTTATCCGACCCATCCGCAATTATAGTATTCAAGAGCTATGAGTCTTTATTTAATGAAAGGCGATGATGACCCAGAGTTTCTTTCCTTTAAACAAACAAAAGAGATGGAAACCATCATAGATAACCCTATTGGTAGTATTTGTTCCTTCATAAGGATGACGGGTATTACTGATTGGGTGTAGGAAGGAAATTGGGGCTGCAAAAGATCTCTAGGTCGACGCCGGTGAGGCCTCTGAAGGAGGCTTTCACAGCCCAGAACGGAAAAAAAATCAAACAATACAAATACTTTCTCGCTAGAAACCAGCAATTTTGTTTCAAGATACAGAGTCATAAAAGTTTACGATATTTATATTTAAAATATTAATTGTATTGTCCTTTCTGACTGCATTTTGTTTTGACATAAATAGAACACCAGTGTTACTTTGTTGCAGGTTTGTAGGAAATGAAGAACAAGTTACACGATGTGGAAGTTAACCTCAGAGCTGTGGTTCCCACGGAGCCTTCACCTGTACCTCACAACAAACAGCGCCCTACAATCTTTGTTTATGCAACAGGTAACACAGTCTAGTAGTAATATAGTGTCAACAGCAATATCCAAAATATAAGATTTTGTGCTTAACATCAATATTTAAAAATATATGTTAGCCTAACAATTGGCCAGAAAATATTCGTTAACAATTTGTGGCTGTCTTCTTGTTGCAATTTAAATTTGTTTTCTCATACTTTTACCATTCTCTTTAAAAAATTTCTTCAATTTATATTTCTTATTTAGTAATTTTAAATCCTAAAGCTAATCCTAAAGAATCACTTTAAAACCCTTGTTATTGTATTTATTATTACTTTCGTTTATTTTTTTAAAAGTATTTGTTTAGTTTCACTTTGTCTTTACGTTGTATTTTAAATTTTTTTTGTTTAAGTGCGATTTTTTGTTTTTTGACTCTATACATTAAGTCGCGTAATTTTTATTTTGAATGATTATTACTTTTTTACACTATTTATTAGCATGTTTTTCTCTTCCATTTATCATTTTAAAATTAAGTTTTTTAAAAAATGTTTGTAATACATTATAGTACGCATCTTACAGCAGCATCTTGGAGTTTGAGCCTATGACGTCATTCCTATCAGTATGAACGTGCAAATAGACTTGTGTATTTTTTCAAAAAATTATAAGTTGCAAGTAATTGAATTTTCTTCAATCCGTTGTAATATCTCCCCTTTAATAAAAACAAATTTTAGTGTTATAAGTTCTTTTTGTTTAATGTTCCTGCTAAATAAATTTTTGCTCTATTTGGTTGTACTCATATTATCATTTAAACAGAACTTCATTATAAACATTAAACTTATATATTTATAATCATACATTACATATTACTACCTTTTATATAAATATGATGACCATTTTTCTCATCATTTCCATTTCCAATTAATAGAATGTTCTTTAATTTTTTTCACTGGTCCATCCCTGTAACACATACACTAAACAATATCAATTTATTAAAGCACAAAACAACCCCTTATATAGTTCACAAGATTTACACAACACTTGTTTATCTGTTTGAACCTATAAGAGTGAAAGAGTGATTAAAACAAAATTTTAAAGTTTTTATTGATGAAGTTAATATTATTCAAATAGAAAGAACGCAAGAAAGGCCATTTTCCTCTCACCCCTATTTGTTCAATCTCTTAATGCGATGTTATTGAACTGGATTTGTATTACATCCGGTCTATCACTCAACTTTCCATTCATTATCTCACAGCTTTCACTTAAAGGTCTACCGGCACCAACCTTGACATACTTTTATTCTCATTGTAGGTCAGTGACACATTTCCCGTTTTAATTTCACTTTTATTTCCTTGCATAATATTGATAGTCTACCTCCAATATTTACAAGTTTGAAGCGCCCTTCGTTCAGACTTCCTGGTGTCCTCATTTCCTTTCTATTGTTGTAATTACGGAAATCAGACTCGTGGACTTTTTATTCTATTGATTTGTTTAATGTATTATAATTTAATTTATTGTTTGTCCTATGCTTGTTTAACATTATTATTGTGACACTCCTTAATTTCATTTATTGTGAAAATGTTTGTGGAATGTACAGGATTATCATAAAAGAATGGTGTGGTTTCATAAATTCATACGAAGACAGTAGAGAAATATCGTGGTGTTGTATTGGTATTGTTGATTACATATAACTCAAAAGCATGTTTAAGAGCTGTTGTAACCACAAAATTAGTTCTTGCATTGTTGTGGTAGAGTTTTCTGTGTGTTTCTAGAGTGTTATATATGGATTGTGTTTTATGTTCTGAAATAAATAAAAAGCAAAGTGTGTTTTGTTGCTGGCTGAATTCAAATCTGTAATTTCATTGCAACGTGTATTTCGACGCGAATATAGAAAAGATCCACCACATGGAAAATAACATACAACATTGGTTCAAACAATTCGAAGAAACTGGATCAGTTCAAAAGCAGAAATCATATGGCAGGCCAAGTGTATCAGATGAAAAAGTTGAACTTTTAGACAATCTGCAATCAGAAGTCCTAAAAAGTTAATACCTCGATGAAGCCTAGAGTTAGGTATTCCAAAAACAATAATCCACACAGTTTTACAAAAAATACTGAAATTAAACACATAAAAAATCCAGCTATTGCAGGAATTGAAACCTTATGATTGTGGAAAAAAGTTTTAATTTCGCTGTTGAAATGTTGAACAAGATTGATGAAAACCAATGATTTTTAGATGATGTATTTTTTTCAGACGAAGCAACATTCCATATCAATGGGAATGTTAACAGACACAATTCACGCATATGTGGATCTGAACACCCACATACAATTATACAGAAAATACGCGACTCGCCTAAAGTTAATGTTTGGTGTGGTGTGATGAAAAATCGTCTTATAGGGCCTTTCTTCTGTGTTGAAAAGACAATTAATGGAATTGTGTATCTCGATATGTTAATAAACTTCATTTCCAACAATATGGCGCACCCCTGTACTTTAGTTCATTTGTCACAGACACTTTGATTGAAAAGTTTGGACATGGATGGATAAAGCCGGCAAGGAGTCCAAAATTCGTGACCTAAATCACTTAAGGAACAGGATTAGAAGCAATGACAACCGTTAACAAAGTCATGTTAACTTACGTTTGGTCAGAACTTGATTATCGATTGGACATTTGCGAAGCGACTAATTGCGCACATATCGAAATTTATTAGTTATGTAAAAAATTGTTTCAGATGACGATATAGATGAAAAACATCAGCTGTAAGTAATTCTGTTTTTACTTAAATCATATTCAAAACCCTTCCATTCTTTTATGATAACTCTGTATTTATGTGACGTGTTTATATATTCATCTTGCTTTACAAAAGCTGCTTTTGAAGGGGAAACATTAAGCAGAATAACAAAGAAACGAGACGAGACGAGTAGCTGTATTGCAATCTCTGGCTTGTATTATCCTTTTCCTTTTATTCAATGTATTGATTACTTTAGTGTACGTACGTTATATGTCAAGAAAAGTATTTTTAGATGTTTAATTTTCATTTCCATTTCGACTACAATATATTACAAATAAATATTGAGTTTGCTTTGTGGGATATTTATTATGTAGAACAAAAACTGAACACAAGATCTCACAAAAACTACGTTTATTCAATCAAACGCGTTTCAACGACAAAGTCGCCATCCTCAGTGATACATGAGCTTTTAAAGTTATAGTTTTGTTGTTGTAGCTCATTGAAACGCGTTTGATTGAATAAACGTAGTTTTTGTGAGATCTTGTGTTCGAGTTTTTGTTCTACATAATATATTTGTAGTTGTGTACCAGTTATAACACTTTAATATAAATTTATTAGTAGTTCATATACAATATAAGATAATTTAATTAGTAAAATAACTGACAATTTAAGGGTGCTTAAAACGAGGACAAATTTAATCTATACAATTGTCTGAATTAGTATTATTTTCTTACAAATGTGTAAAGATAAACTAACGTAATAGTTTGAATTTGTTTATAAACAATAAAACTATCAAGTGAAAGACATTTCTGTGATTCTTAATTCACAAATAATTTGTAATAAAAATCAAATGAAGTACCTAGGAATGACACTGATCGCTAGATATGGTGACGTCGAAAAGATAAAAGAAGAGCTTGACATTAAGTAAAGGAAAATGTATTGATTACTGGCAAAGTTCAGAGCTGGATACGTGTAATACATTACTCTTGTATAAACGAGTTTTAACATCTGTATGGATGTACTTCTGCCAACTGTGGGGATGCACAAAACACTTTAATATTAAAATAATACCAACTTTACAAAACAAAGTTCCGAGGGATAACGTCAACGCATCTTGTTATATTTTAACGACAGTATCCATAAAGATCTTACTGTCAGAGAAGTGATTGTGTACATTCTGAGATTACATAACCATGTCAACATAGAGCTATAGGTGTAAAGTGATTTAGTGAAATGTTTTTACACAAAATGTTATTATTTATAGTAAACACAAAGTTTAAATTGTAAATATTACAGAACTATACTTTTATATATGAGCAGGATGAAAAATAATAAGCTCTAATATCTGTGGTAAAATTCAGTGTAATAATTGATAATTCCATCAACTAAAATTACAGAAATAACCAAAATACTACAATTGTAAATACTAATATTTAAGTTAAATGAATTCATTTTTAGTATCCAGGTCATTATTGGTTAAAATAAAGTTTCTTACCTTGTTTCCGTCAAATGACCTCTTTTTTGTATTAGTGACGCGTTTCGGGACTTTTATTCCATCTTCAGACACAACATAAATACATTACCCAACCGAGGTAACCTGAAGGTGTACATCTAAACGTACGTTTAATGTGATATGTGTGTTTTGTGTAAATAATTTTAGTGTTTGACGACCTCGGTTGAGTAATGTATTTATGTTGTGTCTGAAGATGGAATAAAAGTACCGAAACGCGTCACTTGACGGAAACAAGGTAAGAAGCTTTATTTTACTAATATTTAGTTTTATGCCAATTAATACTATAATATAAATTTTGATAACACGGTTATCATCTACAGCGGGTTCTTCTAATTAACTAGAACTAAAATAAATTGTGACGCACCACTCCACAGATGTTTTGGCCTATCAGTAGGAAGCCACGTTAGACCTGTACCATTGATCTGGGGGTTGTAATGAGCGATAACCTTGGTAAACTAATAGAACCTCTTACCTACTTACAACTAACCCCAGGTATAATAAAGTATTTCGTTAATCTTGCACTAAACATTATAAAGTTATAAAATATGAATTAACAATATAACATCAGTTAAAATAAAAAATCTGAGGCTTTCCAAACAGCCAATCGTCATAATGATATTCCCCATTTTACCACTTACAAATTGGAGTTTTTTTTACGTTTGCGTTTTGAATATGTCTCTAAAATTGAAAAGCTACCAGCAGTAATACCTTAAGTGCTTTCAATAACTTTTCTATGCATTGTGTTTTATCCCTGCGGTACAGCTCACCATTGAAATCAAGTTGGCAAAGTTTAAAACCTGTTTCACATTATAAATACAGTAAACATGCATTAATTTGTCTAATTGGATGTAATTGATGACTGTTGTACAGTGGTAAATATGAGATAATTACACTCCAATTACAGTAAAACTGCATCATCAACTCGATTACATTTCTGAATAATTATTTATGCGTGTATGTTGTTGCAATATATCATTTTTGAAAACCGTGGAAAATATTTCATTCGCTCAAATCAAATTGAATTATCTTTATTTCACATATATACATATTAAAATATTAAAACACAAAAATCAATTAATTGAAATTCATCCCCACATGGAATGTAGTACTGTAACTAGGAATCAGTGTTGTTTATAACAAATATAAATAACGTAAAATATAAAAAAAGTGTTGAGGGTGCGTCATGGTACTCACCCAGCCCGATAATATAAATGCATTACCTGTTTATCTTCCAAATATAATATCCAAAAGTTATTTCCTTGGTTTTTGTAGGAAATGTTAAATTACATTGGTAGATCAAATGTTTTTACCCAGTAGGGTCATTTCTTAATCAGTTGTTGGCATCATGAGATGCAGAATTAAAATCTACAATTTTATATCTAATTTAGTATATTATAAGTTGAATAACACACATGATATGAATAAAAAGTATTTAAAAATCGTCGCCCATTTGACATTTTATATAAAAAATTTTCTGAATTTTAATATAGTTTTATATGAACATATTACAGTCGTATTATACCATAAATTCACGTTATTATCTTATTTATTGTAGCCACTACCTTATTTATTGTAGCCACTTTTTATTTATTGTAGCCACTATCTTATTTATTGTAGCCACTATCTTATTTATTGTAGCCACTATCTTATTTATTATAGCCACTATCTTATTTATTATAGCCACTATCTTATTTATTATAGCCACTATCTTATTTATTATAGCCACTATCTTATTTATTATAGCCACTATCTTATTTATTGTAGCCACTATCTTATTTATTGTAGCCACTATCTTATTTATTGTAGCCACTATCTTATTTATTGTAGCCACTATTGTATTTATTGTAGCCACTATTTATTTATTGTAGCCACTATCTTATTTATTGTAGCCACTATTTATTTATTGTAGCCACTATCTTATTTATTGTAGCCACTATCGTATTTATTGTAGCCACTATCTTATTTATGGTAGCCACTATCTTATTTATTGTACCCACTATCTTATTTATTGTAGCCACTATCTTATTTATTGTAGCCACTATTTATTTATTGTAGCCACTATCTTATTTATTGTAGCCACTATTTATTTATTGTAGCCACTATCTTATTTATTGTAGCCACTATTTATTTATTGTAGCCACTATGTTATTTATTGTAGCCACTATTAATTTTTGTAGCCACTATCTTATTTATTGTAGCCACTATCTTATTTATTGTAGCCACTATTGTATTTATTGTAGCCACTATTTTTTTATTGTAGCCACTATCTTACTTATTGTAGCCACTATTTATTTATTGTAGCCACTATCTTATTTATTGTAGCCACTATCTTATTTATTGTAGCCACTATCGTATTTATTGTAGCCACTATTTATTTATTGTAGCCACTATCTTATTTATTGTAGCCACTATTTATTTATTGTAGCCACTATCTTATTTATTGTAGCCACTATCTTATTTATTGTACCAACTATCTTATTTATTGTAGCCACTATCCTACTAATGACAACGACGACGGACGGACGGCATGTTGAAAACCACTTTTTCTCTTTCTTGAGTCCATGAAATGTGAAGATCAATCAAAAAAGAAGATTTTTTTTGCGAATACAAAACTTACCTTTTACTTCGCAATGAATTGTTTTAAAGGACATAACAGATTTGCTCATTCATACATTGTATGGAAGTGTATATTAGGCGTTTTTGTTAGATGAAATTTATTTCATGCTATTAAATATATTATAAAAGATAAAGTTATACACTTGAAATAAAAACTAAAATCTAAAACAAACTTTTCAAATGACGGAAGACAGACGTATGGTAAAGTGATCAATACATTGAATACACGGGAAAAACAATACAAGCTAAATATTGCAATAGAGCTACTCGTCTCGTCTCGTCTCCCTGTTCTTTGTTATTCTACTTAATGTTTCCCCATTCGATATTAAAGCAGCTATTGTATTCGCTATAGCACAAGGAACTTACAAATTCGTAAAGCGTAGAAATAAATTCCACATACGTGTTCCTCCAGTTTTACTTTATCGATTATTTTATATCGGAACACAATTTGTTGTTGAGAGGTGGTGCACTGTCTTCCAAGAGACAATTATATAAGTTTCATAATAAGTAGAATTTAGGGCAAAACAAAATGATAAGACACTTATAATTTCACAAACAACAACAATTTATTGTTACAGCAGTTTCGCCGTTAGGCATCGTCAGACAACTAAGAACTAAAAACTAAAATACAGGTCAACTTAACACTAACATCTAGGAACGAAGGTGGGGATGAAAACAGAGGTAGGGCAATGACCTGGTATTACCTGAAAGGGACATGGATAGGCCTAACAGAAGGTTTTCAAACAATAGGTTTTGCCAAAGGGGATGGGTTTTTTACTTGTTCATTTAGGTTAGAAGCATGGCATTTCAAAACAGATCTGTTAATTTCTAAAATTTCTAAAATTTCCAAACTATTTCCTACTTTTCTGTTCTGTGTGTAAAACTTTAACATTGTCAATGGGATCAAATGTTTAGGCCTGAATCTAGTAAATAATTAGCAAAATTGGAATCTGTTTTACCATTCTTCCAACAATATACATGTTCCTTTAATCTAATTTTGATGGATCTCCCAGTTGACCAATATATTCACAATCACAGTCATGACAATTAATTTTGTAGACACCACTGTTATCAAATAAGTCTCTTTTATCCTTATTATTGAATAAATACCGACTGTAGTCACACTTAATATAAAAATAGAATTTATTTTATGGAGCTGTAAGAATTATTTGATTAAGGCACATGTCTAGATCATTATATTCGATTTAGAAATAATGTAGATTCGGTATGTTCAAGATTGGTTTGGGCGCACACTACAACACCGTACAGGGTGACTGAAAAAACTGCGTTTTAACGTTGTTAATTAAGATACCTAAACACCGTAAAATCCAATCTTTTTTGTAGTTTGTAGCGGATTCTATCAGCCACAATTTAAAATATTAATTTAAGGGAATGGAAAGGCAGCGAGTGAGTAAATAATTTCAAATATGACAAACTGGCATGTGATACGTCAATTTAAAGGGGTGGATAAGACAAAAAATGACATGAGTTGTTTTATTGTGGGCAGTTCCAACTGAAATGGAGGGCGATAACGTGATATTATTAAGAAAGCTAAAATGGAATCCGCCTCCTTAATTTAATTGTTAACTGAGGATCTTCTTTTTTTGTACAGTCGACTCTCGCTAACTCGAAATTCATGGGACTACAATTTTTCTTCGAGTTACGTGTAGTTCGACTTAGGCATAGTTCGAGTTATAGAGTTCAATCTTGACTAAATTCGACTTATAGAGGTAACGAGATATAGAGGTAATCCAAATAAAAATTCGAATTACAGAGGTAAAGAATAGTGTACTGTAAAAACTAATAGTGTACACTATTTTTAATTCGCTCTAAAAACTAAGCTTTTAACTCTATCAATAGAAAATAGGCGTATTTAGAGTATACATAATAAAATACGTGTACATACACGGTAAACAGTACAGTCCATATATTAATTTCCTGATTAAAAAAGTTAGACATCAGGAAACTCGACGGCTCTCTTCCTCTTGCACTTAACATTACTTTCAGAGGCCCGCCTTTCGATTTCTGCCCGGTTTTTCAAAATAGTTGACAGAGTACTACCTGGGATGTTGAACCTAGCAGCTTTGTCTTTCTTCTTTTGAGACCCTTTATTTACCATCTTAATTATCTCCACCTTCTCACCAACAGTCAATGTTTTCGCGCTCATTGTCACTCGAATACTGTAGGCACAAGCACCGCACGATGTAACGGTATACTGTACCGTGACAGCAGACAGACACTGGACTGGATACCGGATATGATTCACCGACACGTGGTACCCTGTACGCCGGGGTTTCGACTTACAGGGGTCCGTTGAGAAAACTTTGAGATATATAGATAAACTTCGACTTGTGTAGGTAAAGTGCAAATTGAATTCGACTTATCTACTGATCTTCGAGTTATAGAGGTTAAATATAACCGTAAAATTATTTCGAGTTATGCATTGTTATTTTTTCGACTTAGACAGGTTTTTCCAAGGGGATTGAAAATAATTCAAGATATCGAAGATTTCGAGTTATCGAGGTTCGAGTTAGCGAGAGTCGACTGTAATTAAAAAAAATCGAAATGGAAATATAAAAATGGCGGTCATTTTAAACAGTTTTTGTTAATTTTGAGTATGTTATAACCCACTGAAATAGAAAACAATGTGCAAATTTGAATTCTGCATGTAATAATACCAACTCCATAATGACAAATAGCGAAGTCATTACATCTCTGATCTCTCAAGGAAATAAGTTATTTATATAGCTCCGACACGAGCTTAGCGAGTAGAAGCTTCTTCATACCAAAAAACTGACAAGCGCGAAGTGGAGACTACATAATGTATAAACTTCTAGCCAACTTCAAGAGTGTAGTGATATGTACAATTACGAGGTTCAGAAAACCTGAATAACAACTTGAAACCTACGATAAACTAGAAAAACAATTTAACATATCCTACAAGACTCAAGAGACCAAATGTTGAGCGTTTTGTTTGGAGGATCTGTTGTAATTTTCTAATGAAGCAGGGTGTAAGTGTTATTACATTTTATATTTTCAAAATAAATAACTAACCGTATATTCGTTTTATTCCCCATGTTCTATAGTTTTGTTAAACTGTTGAATTTTCATTTCCTCCAAGAACAATGCATTGCCGTGATATTTGCAGCACATTTCTCCCGCAGTATCTATCATGGTCCCTATTGTTATGTTCCCAGCACAGCTGCTTTCCCACTTTCTATTTCCTGTCATTTCCAGGATAAAAATTCCATACCTTAAATGGAGGACGTGTATTGTTGCTGAATGTTTTAAACTGTCAATTTTGTTTGAATTTTTACTTATAATTAATATTTGCAACGTGGTAACAATATGGCCAGACTAATAATAAATATATAAACAATGTAAAGGAAAACTATTACATTAACATCGAAGTTATTGCGGGATGGTTGTGTTTCATAATTATTTATAGTTTGTTTATATTTTATATGATTAAAGGCAGGAAGTATTTACACTTTCCAGAGACACTATTCATTTTAGATGTTTTAATTTTAATTTATTACGTTAATAGGACGTTATTTTTGTTCGAGGTGGAAACATACTTTGTTATTTTCCGTAGAAAGTGTTTTATATTTTATTAAAATTTGTTTGTTTATCACAACATTTTGTTACAAAAGTTATTTTGTATTTTATAATTAATCAATTGTCTTAAAACCACATGGCAACTTTTGTATTAAATTTAGATAGTAATTATTTTTTATAACATTTTATAAGTAACGTTTTGATAACGTTACTGGTTTATTCGGATTAAAGTATAAAGTTTCTACGTATAATCCCTGTCTTCTCCGCCTACTTTGTTAACAGGCTTTATGTTAATGGAGAAGTTTGAAGATCGTAACAATATTGAAGAATTCATATCAGTGTTGTTTAAAAACATACGAAATTGTTTGTGTAGTGATTGTAAACGTGAGACACTTGATTTGAGCAGTGACTGTACACATTAAACACTTGATTGATCATTTAGACTCATAGGCATCAATCATCCGAAGTAAAAAACAATGCAATTTTTAACAATCCAAATTCATAAATCTTAGTAATACAATTTAAGAACTGATGATTTTTGAATATTAACTAACACTAGTCAATAAAAGAACAAAACCCAAACATTTGCAGCAGAAACTTTGTTTCTCGTAACGGAAGACATTAATGTATTAAGAGAGTTTGAGAGAAGTATATTTGGGAAAAGATTGTGTCAAGTAGGGAGAAGTGCGAGAGATATAGAGAGGGAGGACAGCGCGTTTTGTGAAGTCGCTGAGATTGAGATGGTTTGGGTGGAGGAAATACTGGAATTCGAAATTATTGGACAAATAAGAAGTGGAATACCAAAAAGGAGCCTAAACTATGTTGAGGCGTTGAGAGTGACGAGGACCGGGAATTGGAGACGGGATGCTGTGGATAGAGATTAATTGTAATGAAGTCTAAAGCTTACTATGGACTGAAGTGACGGAGGAAAGCTATCTTAATACAATCTCGTTTGTTGCAGTAATTTTGGTTTGGTTGTCAGAACTTTACAAGACCAATATATATTATTTTTAAATATTTAGCAATTGTGAGTTCATAAAAGTAACTCACTAAAGTTAAATTACTCTAAACAATGTTAAGCTATCAAAGTTATAGGAAGGTACAAGTTTCTTTTCATTATAAGTTAGATCACAATAATTGAAATTTGTTTCAGTTTGGTATTTGTGTTTGGTTTTCCAAACTATGAGACAAGTGTTTTACACAACGCTAATTAAAAAAGTGCGAATGAATTTAAAATGTCAAAAATCTTTTTGGTTCATTTTTTCCCACCAGATCGTCTTATAATTTCATACGTTCTTTCCAACTCATTAAGCTTTAAGTATTCTTGTCTTTTAATTTTATATATAAATAGCATTAAGTAATATTGTTGGTTTAAAATTTGTCTATAATAGTTTGGATGTTTATGTAGACATTTCCGTTTATTACATCAGTTTTATTTATTTAGTTTATAGTAGTTATCAGTTTACATCAGGATGTATAACGATAAGAAAGTGATTAGACTGCAGACGGCTGCATGATCGAACACTTTCTAACACATAGTGCAAATAAAATATAGATTTGTTTAATCAATGTAAACTCTCTTTTAATGAGGTCTTTTATAGTAAATTTAATTATTTTATGTTCCAGTTTCACCAGAAACAGTCGTTATACCAATCGTATCCTGTATATTTGGATTTCCACTCATAGCATTGCTTGTTATTTGTTGTTTACGGAGACGTGCACAAATGGCGAGAGAAAGAGAGCGCCGTAGAGCTGGGTATGTACTATGTCTGAGATGAGAAACAAATTTATTTCTTCTTAAATTTTTTTATCTTTAAACCTAGAACTGGCAAAACTTAGCAATGTTAATTTTCTTCGTTTGTTTAAAAATTAATAAAATATATTATTTTTACACAAAACCTAACTTATAAGACAGAATTTTTCTCAGAAAGATGCATAGAAATCATTTATGTAATAAAAAAATTTTTGAAACTGTTTTGGAGTAAGTATGTTAGATGTTAAAAAATGAAGTTAACATTTTTCAGAAAAAACCTGTATCATCCAAAATCAATAGCCTACCACCTTTTTCTAAGATATACAAAAGTTTTGTGTAATACTTGTGAATATATTTTGGAAAAAAATTGTTACATTTTCAAAATTAAAAAAAAAATTGTTTAACGGAAAAAGGGAAACTGGACAGCTTATTTTCAAAAAATCACCAAAAATTGTAATACTTATGGAAAACCAACTTATATATATATCATTATGTTCAGAAAGGTTCATAGAATTTAGTAGTGTAATGAAACAAAAGTTTGAAAAATAATTTTGGAGTCAGTATGGCAAAGAACAAAAAAAAAAAAAACAACATAAAAATCTATGTTGTGTTTTCAAATGTATGTATTTCTTTTCCTAGCTGCGTATTATCACAGCTGCGTTTTTTCAGGTAGATGTCTTCTCAAGACGTTATCTCTATATTGATTAACTTCCCAAATGTTGTCTGTACATAGTAGCATTCGAATATTGAGAGTGTTCTCCACTTTTGCAAAATTAAGGAATTGTTTGACCTAGTTAGTCTATCTGGTTCTTTTAAGAAACACAAATACTGTACATCACTTTAGTGCATAGCTGACTTTAATTACTAAATATGCAACCTTCAATTTATAATTAATTATAATACTTGGATCAAAACTTTTCTAGGGCAAATACGCATCATGAAAATTAGAAAACTCTATGAAACGGTAGAGACACATAGATCTTTCAATTACGATGGTTTACACGTTTTTATTAAAGGTACCTGGGCATTGCAGGATCGAGATAGGGCGGATCTGTTGACCAAAAAGTGGGCAGCTGTCTGCTTTGTGGGGCCACAACCTGCTTGCGGGATCATCCATTCAATGGCAAAAAGAGGGGTAAATACGTACTTTTCCGACAATGTTCGTTTAAGTGGAAGCTGGTACATTTCATTCGGGAATAATTTAAGAGTTTTGCATTGTTTGTACATTATTGGAGAATAATTTCACGACTTTAAACCTCGGAGGCTCTCTCATAGCGAGTGCCGTTGTGGCTAACCCGAGAGACTACACCTATCATCATGCAGTCTTGGGTGACATACCTTGCATTCATCTTTCCTACCGAATCCCTCAGGTTATTAGCGTATTAGAAGGTTAGAAGTTTTTAATTTATCCTATTTTCTTCTTTTCTACAAAAAACGATCCGGAGAGATTTATGCCTTTAAATAACAAGAAACAAAAATTCAGTACTCTCAAGTAATTAGTTGACATGTAATTTCAGTGATATATTTCTAAAGTCTGTAGGAATTCAGTAACTTGTTTTTTATGTATACGAAAATAAAATAATTTTGTGTAATTAATATTTGACAGGTAATTAAAATAAAATGCAACCCTTGGTGGTTTTTACCCTTCCTTAACTCATCATGTGGTGTTATTGTGAGGCATGTAAAAGCTTTTTAATAGCATTCTGTGGTAAGCAAAACCATAACGTATTTCCTGTCATTATATATTGATGAGTTTTCATGGAGTTATACAGTTTGTATTTGCAATAACACCGTGCTTATAATTATATAATTTGGAAGATAGCTCGCAAAGAATTATAAAAAGGAAATAAATTGAGGGAATCATTATTAGAGTTAAAGTAATCATTTCAGTCCATGTAATTCTCTCGTCTACGTAACCTAAAAACAAATTTCTTATTAATACTTAAACACATATAATACATAAATTCCATATTGCCTTATGAATGCTTTAAAATAAGTGTATTACTAAATTACTTACGTCTTAGCAATCTTGTGTTTAGTATTTATTTATTAATATTTCATTACAGCTGTTTCGGTATAACATTACAGCTGTTTGAGTGAACAGTTGACCACGACGTTAGAAAGATGTGGCTATATTATCTCAACTTGATTTTATATTATTTTTCGACTTGTACTGCAGTACCAATATGTTTATTAATTTTGGTGAAATGTGTATCAGTGTGTTGTGTAAACGTGTTGTTTCATCTGATGATGGTATATGTTATACCGATGCAGCTGTAATGAAATATTATTAAATAAATACTAAACAAGGATTGCCAAGACGTAAGTAATTTAGTAATAAACATATTATACGTGGCAGGCTTTAGCGAAAGTAATGAGATTGTTTAAAATATATACGTCGAGGTTTTTCGGGACATATCTGTTTTGTCAAAAAAGTGGTTTATGAAATGATCATGTAGTGGTCGTCTGTGGTATATGAAGTGGTCTACGGACTAAATACGTTGACCCATTTTAACCAAATTTTGAACATATCTCCGGACTTTTTTCCTTACAGGTTTTGATTACCTGTACTCAAAATTTATTCCATACGATTTTTGTTCAAATATAGACTCTAAAGATCAATGCATTGGGTGTTATGTCTCCAGGTTACAGGTTCATCAGTTTCTGGTAAAAAAAACAACGTAATTTCTCAAAAAAGGTTATACCTATTTAGTTCAAACTTAATTAAATTGTAAACATAATTACTTGCTAAAAATCCTTGTGCAAAATCGTAAGGAATACAAATATTACGATTCATTAATAATTTGTTAAAAAAACACGACTTCCGTCAATTAAAGATCTAATTTGAAAGATTGTGCTGAGAACGTGTTTGAGGCTCAAGTAAGCAAGTTTAGGCCAACAAATACGGTTTGTTTGCGTTCACTGAGCAATATTTGGTGAACTTAGTTCCAGCGGATTTTGAGAAAATCGTAATTTCGTGTGTTATTTTTACGCTAGCTAAAACCAAGTTTTGAGTTACCACCAAAATATATACGCACACTAAATTTAATTCAAGTCAGACCTCCCGAACTAGCTATAGAGGACTGTACATAAGTCAGACAGACATTTAAAAAAAACAAAATTTGTTTGGATGAGACTTCGATACAAAAAACTCGATATCGATTTTTTGAAACATCCCTTAACTTTCTCTACACCACTGTGTGAAAGTAACAATCACAACCCAGTTGAATTAATTAAGCGACCATAGAAATGAAGCCTGTTTTATACATTCTGTTCTCACCTTATAACACATTACATTACCTAAAATTATTATATTTCAATTCTGCATATAATTGTATCAACTCCACCTCTCTACGTTGATAAATAGCGAAGTTATTGTCAAAAATGTAATTACGTAATCTGATCAAGCAAGAAAATATCAAAGGTTGAGAGTTTTAAATTTACACAAGAGCTTAAGAGACGCCAAGGAAGAAGAGATATTCATATATACTTGTTGAGAAAATCTCTGTAACAAGAGTTTTAAACAATCTTAAACTACTGGATATGATCCCGTACTAATACAATATATTCTACAAGGCCCATGAGACAAATGTTCGTTCTTTACAATTACAATGCACTTTTATTATATTGTAAGATGGGGCTGGGTAAGTACCACAACGGCATCCTGTGTTTCATTGTTGTAAATAACATATTATGCAATGTTATACCTCGACCTACATAAGAGCACCTTTGTATACCCGTAGTTGCAGGTAATGAGGTTTTACATATTGGATATAAACAACTAATGTAATCCCCATTTCAATTTAGAAGGTAAGCATGGATAAATAGAAAATTGCTTTGTTCAGATTTAGCGCTGTAATGAGTATTTTCACTACTACAATAAATCTAATTGGTACTTATCAATTGTCTTTAGTTTTATCGATATAAATATTGATCGATATGCTTATTGTTAACTCCATTGAATATGAATTCATTGTTCAAACCTAGAGATTTTTGTTTTAAATGTATTTTATTATTCTACGCAACTTTTTAATTTTTACTTTTCTTCATAAACGTGTAAGTCATATGATGGGTAAAAAATCGATGTCAAGTTTTTTGGGGATATGTCAGTTGTGAAGTTCCTTGGTTTTGTCGCCTGTGATTTATAGTCCAAATTATGGATAAATTTTAATCAACTTTGTTTTTATAGTTTTCTTATTCATAAAGGACCAGGCTTCCAGTCCTGGTTTTACTTCTCAGCTATGAAGCGTATTATGAAACCTGTTTAATAGGTTTCAATCTAATCTCAAGTTTTGAGGAAACAGTAAGTCACATTGGATGATGTTTGTTCTGAAATCGATTTGACAAAAATTATAATGAACTTTATGAAGATGTGGCTACATTCTAAGATACATATATCTTCGTATCTTGGTATAGCAAATTCTTTGGTTTTACTAACTGTATTTGACCAGTATTAAAATAATAACTTTTGTAAGTTTCTAGATAACTAATAAAATGGAATAAATTATCTTACCCTAAATACTTGACCTCTTTTATTTTATTCGTTACACATTTCGGAACATCTCTTCATCAGATAAACTCACATTTACTCATCTGAGGTCGTCTGTAAACTATAATAAATGACATAAAAACTACAACACAATTTTTGAACCAATAATGTCATTATAATTACTTCACTCGAAAAACTAAAGACCTTTAGAAGAAGTAATAGGTGTGTATACAATAACATATTATGACGATTGTAATAAATTATAACAAAGTCAAACTGGGAGAGCTTTTAAAGTTAAGGAAGAATTACAAACAAATCTATTTCGGTTACAAAGCTTTTAAAATATAATATTGAAAATAACGAACATAAATTACATAATGAGAATCTAAACATTGATTGGAACACTTTCTAAGATGTAGCAAGACTAGTTCAAGAAGACTGCGGTAAACAGAACTTTTAAATACTGTTCGCTAGCCTACATGTTACATACAGACTTACAAAATGTAAATTTATTATGCAGATGTTTTATGTTATTTATTTTTATGTATTAACGATTTTTAATGAGTAATTAGTTTATCTGATGATGTGATATAAGTCTCAAAAAGCGTAATTTAAAAACAATAAGGAACAAGGTCACTTTACGGATATAAGATAAGAATCTTTATTCAATATTTTTTTTTTTTTTATTATTATGTTGGAAGTCACTAGGCACTTCAGCCATTTAAGACTTTTTGTGCGCTTCCTTATCTTAGGCAATCCACTTTAGTTCTAAATCCTTCGTGAGTCTTAGAACTTGTGCAGCTAGGTCGTCTTCCTTTGTAGGTATGCCTGTGAGGCCGAAAATCTGTAGTCTTCTCCTCTCCAGAGCTTCACAATACAAAAGTATGTGTTCTGCTGTGTCTTTATATTGGTTACACAGTCTACAGGTTGTCCTGCCTTGAGTTAGACCCATGGTGTTTAAGTGTTCCCTGAAAGCTCCATGACCAGTCATGAAGCTTAAGACTTTCCTTAGGTTGTTTCTATTCAATGATATTACATACCTAGAGAGTTTCTGATTCGGATTGTACAGCGACCCGTAGAGTTTTCCTCTAGAGGCCTCTCTCCAGCGGTTGAGAGTTTCCTGTTCGACCCATCGTCTCAGAGTGGTTCTTGCGACAGATTTACTGATACCACAAGCAGGTTCTGGTCCGATGAATGGAGTCTGTGCTCCCTACTTAGCCAGTTCATCAGCTTTCTCATTTCCCTCATAGCCTCTGTGTCCAGGTATCCAGAATAGGCTTACCTGGTTTCGGGTCGAGAGTTGGACTAGAGCTTGATTACAATCCCACACTAATTTGGAGTTATATTTATTCAATATAGTGTTTAGATATTTAAAATTTATAATTTTAAATCATATTTTATTCAAATTAATTTTATCAAGGCAATTTACATTTTTGTTTTAATATTTCTTGTGTAAAATGTAAACAATTTTGAATTCCTGTTTTTTGTATTGTCTAATACATAATTTCAGTTCTAATAAACTCCAAGTAGCTCATTGTTTATTCTTAATTTTGTATTTAAATAAGAATAACAATGTAGTGTCGTGCTTGTCGTAGATTGCAAACTGCCTGAAGGGATGAAATCATTGTTATAAGAACGTCTCAAATAACTTGCAATCAACAGTTTTCTATCGTATACTTGATAAGATTTCTCTTCTACACTTTACAAAACTTGAATACAAATTGTTGTTTTTGAAAGGATAAGGTATTTAAATTAAAGGATAATTTGTAGATTTTGAAAATTTTTAACTAAAATGAAACCGATAAACGTTTATACCCTAAAGTGTGAAATGTTTCCCCATCCTAATAATTGAAGTAAATTGCTATCATTAGTAAACAGTCTAATAATTTTCAACGCAGAACAAAATTATGATATATAACGGAATTCTGAAACCAATTTGACTTTATGGAATACAACTGTGGGGTTGTGCAAAGGAAACGAACATCAGATGTATTCAAAACTTTCAGAATAGAGTGCTACGGAACAATGTAAGTGTTCCATGGTAGATCAGAAATAGTGATCTACATCGAGACCTTAGGATCCCTGATGTCGACAGTGAAATTAAAAGGTTTGCTGCAAAGCATGAATCTAGTTTGCACCAGCATGTCAACGTGGAAGCTATTCAACTGCTTGACAACACCAATACAGTAAGAAGGCTAAAGAGAACTAAAACTTTTAAATTAGTGTAATTCAGTGTGTTTTTAGAATCTAATATATAGTACAACAGTGGTTAGATAGCAAATGAATATGATGATAGATGTAAATTGATGGTTGGCCTTTCAGACCAGTTTCAATAATAAATAAAATTAAAATAATAGTAAACAATCTAGATATCTCTCTTGTTGTTTAAAGGAATCGTTTAACCTCGCCTTAAAAAATATAGTATAAAGTAAACCCCCACTATCCCTAGATTACTAAACCTAACTAACCTAACCTAACATAACCTAACCTAACCTTACCTAATTTAACGTAACCTAATCTATCCTAACCTAACCTAACCTAACGTAACCTATCCTAACCTAACCTAACCTAACCTAACCTAACCTAACCTTACCTAGTTTAACCTAACCTAACCTATCCTAACCTAACCTAACCTAACGTAACCTAACCTAACATAACCTATCCTAACCTAACCTTACCTAATCTAACTTGACCTAACCTAACCTATCCTAACCTACCTAACCTAACCTAACCTAACCTATCCTAACCTAACCTAACGTAACCTATCCTAACCTAACCTTACCTAATCTAACTTAACCTAACCTAACCTATCCTAACCTACCTAACCTATCCTAACCTAACCTAACCTAACCTAACCTAACCTAACCTAGCTTAACCTAACCTATCCCTAGATTACTCGTTGAGAAGAGAATAAGAGTTGTGCTATACATATCCAATGGTTTTCCGAAGTCCATTAGTTGTAGGCATTGCTATATTCAGCTTCGTCAGTCACAGTACTAACACGTAACACGTAAAATAGAGTTCGTCATTGTACATATTAATTATTAACATTGTCAGTGTCCACGTAGATAAACTGGATAAATCTCTCCTGCCACCGGTAAAATACTGGATATGTTTGGTTTATCGTACTGAAGGTTCGGGTAATCATTTCAGTTTAGATTTACACAGAATACAAGACTAACCCAATCAACATCTTTACTTACAAATTAAACTTCAATCCAACACGTTTTAGCCATCATTTATAAACTTGTTGAAAAATAATTCTTACAGCTGTGTTTAAATAGACACGTGTTACTTTAAATTATATTGGATGGAAGTCTGGAATGGAGTGATCATATATGACTAAATCAATTACAAGGGAGACAATGCAATTGTACCTAAATTATATTTCCTTAGATCCTTGTATCCATCAAAACCAACGAAACAAATTTATTCCCCACTAGTGAAACCTTCAATACAATATGGTTTGGTATGTTAGAGGGTGTATATTTAGTAGCTATCAAACAAATAATTACCTCCTGTTTTTGAAATTATTGGATAACGATGGATTTGACTTATTATTGCGGCTTTCCGTGTGACAATAAGTACAAATGTTGCAGTCCCGACACATCTCTTAATGTAGTTCTGATATAGATTCCTATACTTTATATTTAGTGTCTCTAAATCAACACTGGTTCTCTGACGTAATTAGAGCATTCAAGGATCTCGATTTTACCCTATTTTATTTTAAGCCGATGTAATATCGGATAAGTTACCATAAACTGTGTATATACAAGGTAATACATGACTTTTGAAAGTAGGACCATATCAAGTGATAGCTAAAACGTTATAAAGTCTGGTGACCTTGTACTACTTTGAAAAGTAAAACTAGTAACATTATAAAGAAGCTCATATCAAAACTAGGCTTGAGTTGTCAAAATAACACAAGAAATAGCTAACATCAAGTGAAATTAAGGGATTAATTTCAAGGGATATTTACTTAACGTTTATCAGGGGAAGACGTTTTGTTCCCTTCTTTAGAAGCTTAGCGCGATTTTTTTTGCTTGATTCACCCCAAGACATGACTTCAAAACTAGCGCTAATCTTTTAGTAAATGAGGCAAAAGGTTGTTAAATAACTGATAAATAGCATTTATAAAATATTAAATAATAATACTGAATTATTAAAAATAGACTTTAAAACAATATGGACTTTAACTTTAACAATTTTACCTAAAATATTACTTACATTAAACATAATTTATATACAGTACAACAAACACAATTCTCATAAAAAAATACGCCTAGGTATCAGACGCGTTTCAACGACAAGGTCGTCCTCTTCAGTGATACACCGCTACACCAACCAAACCACAACTAGTCGTTGAAACACGTCTGATACTTAGGCGTATTTTTTATGAGAATTGTGTTCTGTGTGTTTGTTGTACTGTATAATTTTTCTCATAAGTCAAGCTCAACATTTAATATAATTTATATACATTGTGAAATCATAAAATTAGAAATATAACTTAGAAAGTATATTATTGTTTTAAGTCTGTTGTAAATATATTTTTATTGTTGATAGTGCTTATGGATCAGATTCTGCAGCCAGGTCGTTAGTACGTCTAGGTCCCGCACATCCACTAGGTATGTATCATATTTAACTAAGGAAATATCCCCTCAGTAACTTACTTTAGTGAATACTGTAGTGGCAATCACTTTCTTCCTAGTCTTTGGTTTAGACTCCTGCCTTTCGTTTTTCCTATCAGGTGATCAAGTGATCTCTATTTTATACTCTTTTTTACTTTTTATAATTAGATGATGACCGAGAGTTTTTTTACTTTCAAAACAACAAAGAAAGAAATATGTAAAGTTATTACATTCTTTAAAGTGTACTGACAATGTAACATCGGTATTTTTATTTAAAGATCAGACATGTTCATGTACAGGGTGTGAAAGTTTTTAATTTTATATAATACGAATATTAAAAGTCGTTACATCAAATGGACTTTATATAGTTAATACTATGAAATATATTTAAAGTAAAAAAAATTATGATTACAATGGACACGAAAATCTATAAACTTTGCATTGATAAGAAGACATACCTATGGTAAATTGATAAATACTTTGAATATAAAGGAAAGGACAATACAAACTAAAGATTCCAATACAGTAACTTCTCCCTATTATTTGTTATTCTACAATGTTTCCCCCTCATTATTAAAGCAGTTTTCGTATTCGCCATAGCATAGAAAATGTTTCGATATATCGACCAGATAAATAAATTCAATAAACTTATTCTTTCCGTTTTACATTCTTGGCCATTTTAGTTGGAACACAATTTGTTGTTAGGAAATGTTTGTATTAACGTTGTATAGTGACATTTTTACAACTGTGCATAGAAAAGTTCAATGTGTTTTATGGGTTGGAAAATCCAATGGGACATACAGTTGAAACAAACTGGTAGTTTACTACAATAAAGCGGTCAGATAGGCCGTCATACAGTAACTAAACTGTTGAAAGTAAAATGCTTAATTGAAATAGTGCTTGAGAACTGGATAATAAAAAAAAATTTAAAAAAATAGGTGTGCTTAAGACCACAAGTTAGAAGTGAAAACTTAGGTTTGTGCAATATTTTTTGCATTGATTTTAGTTTGACTATGTAGGCCTATATGAGTTTGAGAAAGTTAGTGCTATATTTTTCGGAGATTTTTAGTTTTAATACGTATGGGTATGTGAGAAAGTTTGTGCAATATTTTTCGTAGATAATATATGAGTTTATATATATACGCTGTGCGCGCGTATCCGTTGTCTCTATATATATTAAAGTTGCATTACAGTACGGTACGGTGCGTGACGCGATTTCCATTGAAAAAGTCCACCCCAAAAAGTACCCAACGCGCCAATAGAAGTTTTCACTTCAAAAACACAAGATTGCAAGGATTTAAACAACTTTTCAGGTTTAACTTCATTATTGCATGATTTGTGGCCAAGACGTAACCTTAAAACGTGTAACTTTCTGTAGTAATTATTGATGAAATTGAAACTGATGAACATTTTCTGAATAGATTTATATTTAGTGATGAGGCTACCTTCTAAGTTTCAGGACATAAACATCAACACGAGGCTCTAATTTGGGCCATTTGACTTTTTTGGAGATGAATGTGGCAGCCTAAAAGTCACTGCCTCATGATATTACTTGAGTTCGCATTTTAGCCTCTTTTTATTTGATGGGAACACTTAAAATGAAATTGTTGGAGGTATGTGCTTTCCCCAAATCAAGGATGAAAACTAAATGTTCCAATAAAATAGTGGACCGCCTAACTACGCCGAAGCTGTTCGTAATTTTTATGATAAAAAATTCTCTCAAATCCAAATTGGAAGAGATGGATGGAAAGTTCACCACAATACTCAGCAGATTTTACACCGATGAAATTTATGGGTATGGGTTAAATAAAAATATATAAAGTAAAAGGGGAAAGTCGAACATTTGAGATAATGATTTCAAGAAGCAGTAAGATAACGCCAAATGTTCTAGTTTGGATATTTGCAAATACTCTTGATTCCAACATTCATCCTACTCCAATTTTAAATGAATTTCACAAATTTACTTAATGCAATAAAGGCAAGTAGTTACAGGATGAAACTATTCCATGAAGTGGTCTGCAACCATATCATGTTAGAGAAACTGATGTAAAAGACGGAAATATATTCATATACATCCAACAGTAATTATTTGTTGTAAGATATTATTTTGTAAACTGAAATAAGTTGAAAATATTGTAATGATTTTCAGATTTCTATGGCTTATAATTGAAAATGTCTTTACAATACTGCTTTATATATATTTGTTTGATATTCAAAGTAAGATATAAAATCCGTGCAAGTAATATTCTAGGCACTCTAAAATAAAACGCCACATCATCTCTGTAGTAGTGGCAACCCTTCCTTTGGAACTATTTTTATAATTAAAACATATCCGGTAACGCTTTTCAAAATAATTTTCTTTTAAAGTATTTTATAAATCAATTATGATCTGAAATAACACGTTTTACATGGAATATAAATCTACATTCGTCGATATGATATGAAGAAGTGCAATAATAAATAATAATCTGAGAATTGATTTGTTTTAAGTATTTTCAATGAACATGTATTCTTGTAAAATAACAATCGAGTTTCTATTATGTAACCGTTCAAATAACAATTTTACACTGTAATGATAAAATATACGAACGGAAAAACAAAATGTGACGTAGATATAGATTTATTTTTCTATGCAAATTTATGCATTACAGTTATTTATAATTCACTTAATGTAATTTAATTTATTTATGAATTTACATTTTACGACGTCATGTTATAAATAATGCAATTATATATAAAAAAGAAAATTAAAACAGTTCTTGGGAATTATTTTGTCGTAGGAATTTAGGAATATTTAAGGTTTACTTCTCTTTGCCACCTTTATAGAGTGGCTGAAGATATAATTGCACCCCACCCGCTCTTTAACTGTGTTATTAATTGAGATATTTAAACACAATATGCGGCAATCTTCTTCATATGAAGGGGGCGCTTCTAAAAGCATGTTATTCAATTTTGTATTTTAGAGGTAGAAAAGTCAAATGGGACCTGCTCGGTCTTTTGATCTTAATTTACTAGGTTTATTTTATGGGGTCATGTAAAATAACTGTTACATTAAAAAAAACTATCATTATTTGGAGTTTTAGGAAATAGAATTGAAGAATAATAGCACCAGAAAGTTGAAACTGTTCGAGATGGATTTGAGCAGCGGGTGTACAACCACACATATTGTACCTATGTATCCAGACTTTAGGGACATCCTATAGAATACTATTCAACCTAATAATATCTTTATTAATTTATAAGTTGTAATAAAATAAATAGTTGTGTCTTGTATAATTAAACAGGTGTTTTCTTAACTGGTACTTCGGATAGTAGAACACGTCTTAGAGGTGAGCATGCCTTGACCCGAGGTTTCCCATCCTTGGATTTGGACACTGTCATAGAAGAGAGGTCAGATCCTGACCTCGAAACAACTGCTATTGATATTTCACCTCCAGAGAGCTAGCAGAATACTATCGGCATTCAAGTGAACCTGAAGCCCATACCTCGGTCGCCATTGTGGACGACACTAACCTACAACAAAGATGAAGATGTTGGAAGTTAACTTCAGTGTTTCTTGTAAGCACGGCATTACAATGAAGAGAAAGAAAAAAGTTCAGGATAACTGGTTTTTTGGTCATATTTTTGTTTTCAGGTTAGATATACAACATAAAAAAGTCGTGAGATATTTTTTGAAGCGTAATATTTTACAGTTCGTGAAAGGTGAAAGAAGTCAATTTTCCTTACTCATATACAGGGTGTTTCATGAATATGTTTCCTACATTGGGAAGTGATTCATGGCATCAAAATAAAGAAAAACGTTCCTACAAACGTAAGCACTAAAATGCTTTGTTATCAGTTTGTCTTTTTTTTTCTTTTCTTTTCTTTTCTTCTTTTTTTTAAACAATAATAAATTTTGAAATTATTAAGATTTTGTATTCAATGTTTTACCACTATATCCACAATTCAAACTTCATCTTAAAAATTTTCAAAATGGAGGGCGTTTGAAATTTGTTGTAAAGTTAACGGTTTAAATATGGTTATTACCGGTTAACAGTTATAACATTACGGGAAAACCATTAATATAGTTTCGTTTCATATTAAAAACTTCAAACCACAGCCATTTTGAAAATTTATGATATAACATTTTGATTCGTGGTCAAAATTTTCCTGACATACCATTTTTAATCTCTGAATAAATAATTTCTAAAGAAAGCATTATTTAAAAAAAACACAAAATTCTTGACAGACGGGTTACGAAATATTTCGTAAAGTATGTTTATAGGTACATTTTTATGTACTTTAATGGCTTGAATCAATTTCCAAAGTTAGGATGCACATTGTCGGTATTTATTTGGTAGGATAAAACCGTTATATATTTGCAAAAATGGTCTTTTTGAGATCCCCTGTTTCTCCCAATTTTGTTGCAAGTCATAATTTGATAGTAGTTGTAATGGCAAAAATTAAATTTAATATTCTCTCATAGTCCGCTATAACGATTTTGATAAAATCTTTCTACGACGTAATCTCTTAGGATCCTTTTAAGAGGCATTGGTTACCTTCTTCCTAAAACTATTGGTCCGGAAGTTATTTGGAAAAACTAAAAGAATGGCCACAGATCTGTAAGAAAAGACATGCAATCTTTTTGCATTCCGTTAGTATAACGGAATGAGATTTTGGGAAGCAAGTTAGGTTAAGCTTAAATATATAAATATCTTCATAAAAGTTGATTGACCCTACTAACAACATATCCTCCATAAGAAATACAGTGGAATAATTAAATACAGTTATTTAGATTAAAAACATTTCCGAGAAGACTAACATTATTTTTGTTAATATTTCGTTTCATGGAATGGTTTGTGTAAAGTATTGTGCAATGTTTTTACTAGCTTATTTATACATAACTTCATACCGACATTAAAAATATTACTTAAAACATTCACATGATTTTTTTCAGAAGCGTTATTTACGAAAAATATGTGAAATAATAACGATACAATTAACCAGCTAGGTAGAACTTTTTTCTAACTCCACATTTATTATTGCTGAGTTCCTTGAACCCATCTTTACTCTGTGGTTGTTACAAAAAACTATACATTTGTCCTAAATACCACCCTTCTTCACACCGATTTAATAGTGATATTATCTATTTATATATAAATACATATCTGTCAGCAAAAAAGTAATATTTTTCATTCAAGTGATAGTACATACAATCAGTCTTTTAAGATTTGTAATTAACAGAAATATTTTAAAACAAATTCCATGAATGTTACTTAATCAGATAATCAATAGTCCAAACTATGAAGTGTTGAAAAATTCCCCTAAAATTTATATATACTGATTTCTCAAAGTAACTGCGTAAATTAAATTATTATTTTTGTATTACGCACAGATATATGTTCTGTTTGTGACTATAGCAATCAGGTGAGGAATGTCTTATATATTATATAGCACAGGGGCTAAACTCGTACAAGATGGCTGCCGTTAGCGATGTGCTAGTTCTGGTATTTATATCCGTAATTGTTATTTGACATATTGTCTGTTGTGAAACATGTGCGACTTTTATGAAAAGACCACAAACCTACAACGAGAATGTGGAATGCCTTAGGCAATCTTGCAAACGAAACTAATAGAGGCCCAGTGAAATCTTTACAAATTGTAAGTATGAAAACTTCTAAATTAAATACAATTCAGTTTGAAGTTATTTGTTAACGATGGAAGTTCAATTTTATTATTATATATTTTTCGGACATTTGCCATCATTTGTGTGTTAAAAATAAAAAAAACGACGTTCGGGAATAAGAATCAATTCCCGTTATCAAGTGACTAAAAACTAAAGAAACATGAAACTAGAAATTAAGCCTATGTAAGAAGTAAATTAAATAAGAATACCACCGACCTTAATATCTAAGCATGCATTTCAGAGCTAAAAACTGACAAGTCAAAAAACACAATCACAGTAACACACAACTAACGTCAAATACGGTAACACACAAATGATGGCAAATGTCCGAAAAATGTATAATAATATAATTCAGTTTTGGTTTAAAATTTAGCCGGAAGAAGATACTCGATTGAATGAGTGAAATAATTTAAAACGGGTAATGTTTACTAACAACACAATGTTATTACGCGAAAGTGTGTGTTAATTGGCACAACTGAGACTTGGTTGAATTGTTAATAAGTTTGACATAAACGTGTGCTATGAGTCAACTTTGCAGAACCAATAGTTACAGGTACATTTATTTAGATAAGGTTGAAGCCATTTTTATACAACTTAAGGATATCTAACAAAAACAATTTTTGAAATTTTTCAATAGAACGCCACAACTCTACATTTTAATATGAATGTTCACAGATCCTTCAAAAAAATTTGTCTATACCAATGTATTGATAAGTTCAAGATTGAAGCCTAAACTATTTTACATTTTCTATGAGTTATTATGTATTTGTTATGATTCATAATTTGCAACTACCCCTGTAGAGATAATTTAACAATGATTTATGCAAAATTATAAAAAAGTCATATTGAAACTTTTAAAGTATTAGAAATAGTTGTGAACATTTTACAAACAAAATATTTAAAGCAGTTACTTCGAAAAATAGGACAGTGTTAATTCCTTTAAAACTTTGTATCAAAATTATTATTTTTTATAAACGTTTTTAAATACATGAATTGCAAAATACAAAACTAATACAATAGTGTATATATTACATAATAAATATAATCATGGATATACAGTATGTATAAATATTTACTAATGTAAAATCTTCAGGGATAATATTACATCTTTTGCAAACTAAATCAATAATTAATTAGTATTTATTTAATTTTAAATTTTCACTCTTATTTTCTTTACTGTTAAATAATTGGTGTACTCTCGTTGTAAATTGGGTAAAACTAGAGCATATAATTATTTGTTTTTTGTTTAATAATGAAAACTGATGATTGAGCTCTTGTCAATAAGTATAAATATTATGATTAAAAAAAGTTAAGATAAATGTATAATATAATTATGATTATCTAAATTTTTTTTTCAGGATAATGATGCCGTTTATCAACAATTTGAGTACATTCTTCTACCGTTCCTATCAATTTCTTAACTTTTTTTTAGAAGATTCAGATAAACTCTATTTTATTTTGTATTTAAATGATGTTTTGTCTTTCAACGAAGTTGCTTATATAATCCATGTGTACCTCCTCTCTCTTCTACTTGTACTCTTCACTCTCTTCTGTTATTGGTTGAAATAATTGGCTGTTAGTTTGCACAACGGTACTTAAATAGTTTTTTTTTAAATTTAGTTCATTCGAAAAGAATCAGTAAAAGTTAAGTTAACCCTACGAATGGGAAAAGAATTTATCCAAATAAATTTTATATCAATTATGTTTGATATTATATTGCCAAATATTTAACCAAGCACAAATTGAATTATAATTCCTTTATTTTAATTTGTTAATTATAAACAAAATAAAAATAATGAACGGTAGAATTTTATATTAACTTGAGCTTAATAAAAGGAAATTTATTAAATTTCAGTTAATGATTATGCTAGTCATATATATTTAATAGATTTTACAAGGGATAAATATGATTTTTTTTTGTTTGTTAAAAATAATTAAATAATTTTCTTATTAAATATATAAACAAGTATGAACGGAAAGTTGTAATATATGGCGACAGTAATATTTATGAATAGTGTATTGAAATTAATGTATCTAGAGACAACTTTATCTGAAATAATTATGTGTTACTTCTCCTCAGTTCAGAGATGATTATTGGTTATATGTACTTCATGACATCTGATATTAGATATAATTATTGAAAACATATATTTTCGTCTCATGAAAAGGTGTATTTTTATAATAAAAGAACTATTTAAACGTAGTAATCTCTCTAAGATACTTGTACATGTGAATTGTTTTCTGATAATAAAGTGGTCATGAAATGTAAAAATTTCAAAATGCATCAATGGAACAATTTTAGATTGTAATTTCTAGTTTAAATTTTTGTTTCAATTAAAGATTACATAATTATGGAATGTTTAAATAAAAGGCAATTCGTTTGATGTGATCCCTTAGAACGGGAAAAAAATTCAATTATTTAGATAATCTCAAATTTTTTTTCTATATACCAGTAATGATACTACCAGTAATGATAATACCAGTAATGATACTACCAGTAATGATAATACCAGTAATAATAATACCAGTAATGATAATACCATTAATGATAATACCAGATTTCATTTTTCTTCTTTACTGAAAGACGAAAATACTCTTGATGAATACCGTTTTATAAAAAGTGAAGGGGATGTGCTCAAAATAAAATCCATAGCTCTCGATACCCTTGGATTTGAAAAGAACTAGAGTTCGTCAAAAAAGACAGGATAATGTAATTTAAAAAGAGGAATCTGACTCAAGCCTCTACGAATAAGGTGTAGACCTAACTTGATTCCTCGGGATTGCTAATCCGGGGAAAATAAATAGTTGTTACATTATAATAAACTGGGCGTTCTGTTATTGTTGATAAGGTTATTATGAAACTCCATTTTGTAGATCTCAACTGAAGGGAGGAATGTCTCCGTTTGGGGCCTTTCTGAGCCCCAGAGGATTTATCTGACGAAGTCTCTTACAGTAGAGTATGGGTAGGATAGCTAGGATACAAGGGCGTACCCAGGATCAAAACTAGGGGGGGGGGCAAGCCATGGTCATTCAATATACAATTGATTATTAAAATAGTTATTTCAAGAATTGTATTAAATTCCAGCAACAAAATGTATAATAAAGATTTATTTTTTGCTTCCAGGGGGGCAGCTGCCCCCCCTGCCCCTCGCTGGGTACGCCCATGCTAGGATATGTCAAGTGCAATCCAAATGTTCGGGAGAATCTGAAGGAATGAAGGAAACTTCTGTGCAATAGTGAGTTTTTTTGTAAGGTAAATGTTTACATGGCTTTAAGGAGTTTATGTCAGACCTTAGAGGACATAAATACATATTCCACAAAAAATGTATTTTGGTTAGTAGTTGATAAAAGTTACCCTTGGTATTTTGACCCCAAAGGGATCAGTTTTATTAATCTGAGATATGAATCTGAGATATTTATGGAAAACGACTTGAAATATACATACAAAAAATAAATTTGGTAAATTATCAGAATCAGTCCTATAGATTATTCCCACAGAAGTAAATATTTATCCTTACGAAAGACGAAACCTCTGCTAATGAGAGTTTCATAAGACGCAGACAGTCATTAGAAGTAAAGGGGAGGGGGGACGCTAAGGAAGCTTTTATTAAACACTTCACGACGGTGTCATTTAATCTCAACTCCTGCAGGATTACACAGCTTTTAATACGTTAGCTGAAATATAATAGACTTATAATTCTCTAATGAAATTATTAATAACTTCTAAAAGATCAAAGTGTCCTATATTTGAAGATTAATTTAAATAGTAATCACAGTATGTTATTTTTTATAAATTGTTTTTATCCAATTAATAAATCCATCACAATACATTCGATTTTCTTGGATTTATCCGCGTTTAGTTTGTGTAAGGAATGAAAACGTGGAGAAAGAAACTAGTAAAACCTAATACGAACAATTCTAGATTGCAACTGTTTCTAACAAACAGTTCTTTGTACGTGTTCTGTTACTTTTCATAAAGCGCCATGAAATGTTTCCGTTGGACATTTTATATCAGTAAAACATTGAACTAGAAATAATATAATCATTAAGCCTACACTTTAAAACAAACTTGGGGCAGAACAGGACAGATTATGACTGTTTTTCTTGATGATGTTCTATGTCTCAGAGGATATCTTAGACACATATTGGAGCAGGGTATAAACCACAAAGTCAAGTAAGATGTCGGACCTCTATCTCTTTTTAATACATTAACATAACACGAAGAGTTAAGAATCATGTTGATAGTATCCAAGTCACTTATTTTATATAATAATTAAATTACCTTTGGTTTCCGCCAGGTGACTTCTTTTTATATACACTTACGCGTTTCGAAGCGTACGCTCCATCTTCAGAGTTCTATTATCTTTTTCACTCGGTTGAGATCGTTATACATAATAACACATAAAAAACACACGGACACTACATATATATGTTTATAAATTTATACATCGCTTATGATAACGCGACACTTGCGATGCGTATCACATCAATCGCGTTATCATAAGCGATGTATAAATTTATAAACATATATATGTAGTGTCCGTGTGTTTTTTATGTGTTATTTTAATGTATAACGACCTCAACCGAATGAAAAAGAAAATAGAACTCTGAAGATGGAGCGTACGCTTCGAAACGCGTAAGTGTATATAAAAAGGAAGTCACCTGGCGGAAACCAAAGGTAATTTAATTATTACGAAGAGCTACATCAGTTGATTTTGTAAAATTAAAATGGGAATTTTAAAACATTTAAATATTCTTTAATAAAGATACTTTTTAGGTTTTCTTTCTCTTAAACATAAATTATGAAATAAATGTTGATGTGTCTTAAAAAAACCTCTATGGTTTTTTTTAGAGTGACATTTTGTTATTCTTGTTATTTGGGATGTGTAATAATATATACTGACCCAACAAACTTTTTAAATAAGAAAATGATCAACTAGGGGTTTAGAGTTCTGTTTTTGTTAAATAACTATTTTATACTGCAGTAAGATGAGAATTTTCAAGTGTGTAAATTGTTTTATTTTAAATTTTCTTAAAAAGTATGTCTTTTTACGTTAAGACTCAACTATCTTTTACCAAATGTTTCATGCTGTTTATTTAACATTTTGAAAATAAATAAATTAGTTTTGACCGTTAAACAAGTAACTCTAGTCGTCTAATAAAGAAAGATAGAGTTTATGCATTTACTCACTTAAAAAAATTAACTTTATTCAAGATAATTCAAAGATAAGTACAATATTTTAAAAATTTTAACAACGTTAAAAATATTACGTCTGGTAACGGCTGTAACTTGCCCTCTATCTCAGAGGCTAAGTTATAAGTCGCTTAAAGTGTTTTAGTTTAAATTATGTAAATTTATTAAGTTTCAAGTTACTATGCAAATATTCCTTTATTATAAATTCCTGGATTTCGTTGGAGATTTATAACAAGAAACTACAACATCAAATATGCAGATTGGTTACACGTGTACAACCCAACCTTCTAGCAACGACATCCTGAGTTTCAAATTTAAGGAAAAGTTTGCAATCGTTACATTATATAATAAAATGGTCGGTCTATTATTGTTGACAGATAATACGTAATTCTTCTGTGCCGACATGATAGATATAGAGAAATACCTTACATGTGATCCAGGTATATCTTCTGTAAAGGAGTCTAAGGTAAACTGTCGCTCTAGTCTGCTAGCATTGGAACACTCGTCGCACTAGACTCCTGATGCCTCGTAAATTGAATATAAGAATCCACACTTCGATCCCGCTTTATACGAGACATTGGACGGATAAATTCTTCTCTAGTGTAAGGAGTTTACTCAGAGTCAATATGAGGATTTTTGCAGATTCTAATCTTCTTGAGGTATCTAAGAACCCTGTGATATATCCGGGAGGATTTTAGTTGGTGTATAAATACATATTACACAATAGATACTTTTTGGGAATAAGTGGAGTTACCTTTGGTGTTTTAGTTTGAAAAGTTTATTACTCTTATTAATCCGTGAAATAAAAAAGGTCTTTACATTTTCTCAAATTTGTCAAATTATCAGGGTCAGTTTGGAAGATATTATTTCTGCAGAAGTAAATATTTATTATTAAAGAAACACTGTTTTAGATCACCAAGACAATCATTGGGGACTCCAAGGAAAGGTATAAAATAAAATATGCAACTTTTATACGCACATTTAAACATCAGGCTAACATATTAGAATTAAAACTCTCTAAAAGGATTATGAATAATTTCTTAAAGTTAAAAAGGGACCTATAATTAAAGACAAATTTGAATACAAAGTTCAATTTATTACTTGGTAATTTTTGTTCAAACTATGAAATCCAGAACAATTATTCTATTTTATCTGAAAAGCACGAAATTTGCTTATAGGATTATTATTTTTATGAAACTAAGATCTGAAAATGAATCTGAGTTGTAACAAAAAGTCTGTAAATTATCTCAAGTAAATTATTATCATGAACAGATGCAGATATTAGCCTAATCCTAAAAGTAGATATATTGAAAGTCGAAATCTCTGATAAGGAGTGTTTCAGGACACGAAGAATGTCATTAGATGTTACGACATTAGAAGGGACGACTTCAAGGAATCTATTATCAAACAGTTTACAGCAACATCATTTAACACTAACTCTTGCAGAAATTATGCAAGTTTTGATACGCAAATTAGATCGTCGGTTAAAATATGATATACTTAAGAATATTGAAAGCTTAAAATATCCACATCCTATAAGATAATAAAAGTCTCCTATATTTGAAGGTTAATTTATATAATCACGAAACATACTTTTTTGTTACACAGCGCTTCTCCAGTTAAAAATTTCATCACAATACATTCAACGTTATTGTGAATCGGTGTTTAATTTGTGTAAATACGTGCTCGAAGAAACAATCAAAATTTAATATCAGCCGTGTAAGGTTGGAACTGTGTCTAACATCAAATCGTTTGGTTTATTGGAACTACGTGTTTAGTTGTTTCACAAAGGTCTCCAATTTACTTTTGACATTTATTCTCAGTAATACAGTTATAATAACGTTATTAAGCGTGTGATTATTATTTACAAAAACATTGGTTACATTTTACAATATTCTGGCCAATATGTTATCATTGGACAGATAACGCTTATGTGTATGTCTTGACCGAAGAAAGGAATGTATTTCCTAAGCCTTAGAGGTTATCTCCGAAGGAACATACTGTAAAACAGCATGAACCAACCGTATAGTCTGGTTTTTCTATGGATCATGCCAAGCGATTCGCAGTTGAACAATGTTCAATGTCACTTTAATAAACAACAATACCACCAAGAGTTAGTTCAGCTGAGTTTCTGAGATAAAGATAAAGGTAAGATTTTCCGATAATTTAATAAAGTTTCTTTAAATGGGTTCAAAGTAAACACAAATTTTAAATATATTGTTCAGCCATTTTAGAAAATAAAACTGGAGTTTCATAAAAAGTCTTCTTTTCTTATATCTATAATATATAATTTCTATATGAAAACATTAAACAATGGAAAAAATTGGAAATATTTGAGTTTTCCTTGATTTTGATATTTAATTTAAATAATATTAAAATTGATTAAAAAATACGTTTTGTCAGGCAGTAAGGAACAATTAATTATACTCAAACCATAATGTAACTTTAAACACAACAATGTCATGACCCGAAAGATACGGTTTACTAGATATTAGACAAATTTGAAAAAAAAGATGAACAGAAAACTATATCAAATAAATCTAATGATAATCAAATTTAGAAAACTTGAGGGTAGAACAGAGTTTTGAAATTTTGCGAAGTATTTAAAGTACACTCTCAGTTTCTCTATCTCTTAGATTTTTAAGACACTTAAAGTGATTCAATTGACATGTATTAAGTTTCAAGTTACTTTGGAAAAGCGTCCTTGGATTCCGATGCAGATTTACAACAGTAAACCAAAATATCAAAGACAGAAACATAAGTAACATCTAAATCAAATACAAATTTAAAGTCTGGAGAAAAGGTAGCAGTTATTACATTATTAATAAACTGAGCAATCTTGTTACATCAAGTGTATCTCTTTTGTGGAGGTCGTGGTTGATGTGTGGAATCTAAAGTCCTTGTGTTGAGTTTGGGCTTTAAACAAGACTTGTATGGAGGATATTTTGTGTTACCAAATACTGCATGTACATGATAAGTTTTTTGTGTTAGTGTAAGGAGTGTTTTTAGTACTTATTGCACATAGAGAGCATTATGCAGATACTTGTGGGTTTTTAAGAAGCATATGGAAGATCTGGATTGAATGCTAGTCTTAACATAAATATATTCTCCACATTAAATTCATTTTGAATTGCTGTGGAAAAGAGCAACCTTTTTTTTTAAAGTCTGAAATACTTTCTTAGATTATTGAACTTGTAAAAAGAATATCGATCTGGAGTTAAGATATATTATAAGAAATTAAATTTGTTACGTAATGTGGATAAGATCTGTAAATAATAATTCTGCATAAATATGTAACCTTATTGAAACACAACACTTCTGCTAATGAGACTTTGAGGACAGGAAGAGAGTCAATAGAAGCGGTGTTGTGGGACTCTAAGGATATTTAATTAAACATTTCACAGCGGTGTTAAATAATCCAAACTCATGCAGTTATTAAATTTATCGGAGTATATTTACCTGTGTTTATTTTGTGTAAGCAATCAACTCGTGCTTTTTACCTAAACCTAATATCGGCCATGTAAGGTGAAACTCTTTCTTTGTTTATTGGAACTACGTGATCTCTTTAGTTTCCACAAAGCCCTGCAATTTCGTTGGACATTGTTTTCTCTATAAAATATTGAACAAACTTCATTAAACGTGTAATCTTTTCTGTGGAAAAAGAAACAGTTGTTATGCTTTACAATAAACTAAGGAATTTAGTATTGTAATAAAGGTAACGTGTATTGTCTAGATTCAGGTCTTGTACGTCGGAAAAAATGTTTCTTTGATCATGGAGAAGAGTATGAGCCAGAGTTCTTAAGGATTATGTTAAGAGATTTGGAAGTCGGCTATCTAATTAAACCTCACTCTAATAACAAACATACCACTAAGAGTTCATCAATTAATACAGTGTAACCTAATTGGGATTAAAACAAAAATATTTTAAAGTGAATGTTGTTTGATTAAGATAACGTTATCGGGTTTATCGTAAACTCAAGTTATGAAAGAAAAAGTTCAGGTGACTACGAAAAATCTAAATTTTTTTTTTTTATTGTTTTCGAAAAACTATTTTTCTTATTTATGTGCTTTACAATATATTAAAACATATAATGACCATCAAACAACTGTTAAAAATAAAAATAAGTATAAATTGCGTTATCCTCGTTTTTGTTATATAATTGATATTTATTGAAATGAAATAAAACTTGTCAATAGAGTTGAAGTGGTTCGTTTTAAAATATCCTAAAAACAATGTTGTATTAAGTTGACGAAACCATTTTTACTTTTCTTGTACATTTTAAAATCTAATAAATACATTTTGTCCATGTGTAACAGGCAATTTATTTTCTAAATAAATTAAATTTAAGTCTCTAATCATAAGCACAACAATTATCACCTTTCGAAAGATACAATCTATTTGTTTTACTTATTAAACAAAATTTTTAAAGAAAGGAAACAGAAAACTAACTTTAGTATTGATACAGAACTGATAATATAAAAAGTTATTACAAAATTAAATACTTAACAATTCCAGAAGTCTTCAAGATAAAACAGAGTATTGAAATTTTGCAACCTGCCAAGTCAGGTAGCTAACTTGCTCTCTATTTCCAAGGCTACGTAAAGAGTGTCAGTTTACATTACGAAAAGTTGTTATGTTTCAAGTTACTTTGGAAAACTTTCACTGGTTTTCGTTGCTGATTTCTAACTGGTAACAAAAATATCAGACAAGAAAAAATGGAGACAAGAACCTATGTAACATTTAAAGCAAATAAAATTTGTTATAAGACGTAGACCCTTTTTTGATTGTTTACATCTGCAGCAATAATTTCAAATGTTTAGATGAGTTAACAATTTATTGTAAAACTTTACAATCAACTGACAGTGAGCTGGTAATCATTTCGTGCGCGGATGATCGGTGTGAGAAATAATGTCTCTGTGATCAAGAGGGAAGCCTTGCAATCAGACTTGTATGAGGGAGGTATCTTCTGGGCATCCTGAAGAGAAAAAACGAAGAGAAAAAATAGATGCTCTATACTGCTTCGTACCAGACGTTTGACTTATGTGTTAGTGTAAGGGGTGAGCTGGAACTCGGCGCACTTGGAGAGCTTTCTGTGAATGAGAATCCCAAGTTCATCATGGTTTTGTAAGATCCCTAGCTGGATAGAAATACATATTGCACAATAGATTATAAACTTACCTTATACTTGGTAAGTAAAATGGGAATTTCAATACTTCGTTTTGGTTTATCGTAAAATAATTTCAAGTTCAGTTGTAAAGTTTACGAGAAACTGACATTTTAAAATATTAGATTCTGGAGTTTATTATATAATAACGCTTTAGATTTATAAAAAGTATTACTAATTAGAAATACTCTTTAGTAATATATCGGTAATTACGATAAACCGGCTGGGGGGGGGGGGGGGGTGGATGTGTTATACGATTTTATATTTTTATTGTTTATGTCTCCAGTTGCAATATAGTATGAAATTAAATATAGTATACCTATATAAACATATATACATATACCTGGTATTCCCGTCATGCAACTTGTGTTGTAGTTTACACTACGCTTTTCGAGAACAGGTTTTCATGTTCAGGTGTAATGTTTACTCACATGTGAGCACGTCAAACAAAAATAAAAAGTACAAGCACATGTGAGTAAACATTACACCTGAAGATGAGAACCTGTTCTCGAAACGCGTAGTGTAAACTACAACACAAGTTGCATGACGGAAATCCAGGTATATGTATATATGTTTATATAGGGTATACTATATTTAGTTTTATATATTTGTATTTAGTGGTTATTTATCTTCCCTATTACAAATTTACAACGGAATCAAGAGTCACTAAGCAACTTGAAACTTTGTAAATTACGTAATGTAAACTGAAACACTTTAAGTGTCTTACAACTTTGCTTTAGAGTTAGAGTGTAATATAAATGGTTTACTTTACAAAGTACTTTTCTAAAACTTTGTATTTATCTTAAAGTATTCTATAATAATCTTAAACACTCAGTTTATATTATAGATTTTATGTCACGTTAGTCAATATTATAAGCAGTATTTTAATAATTTTAGATATTTTTGAGTATTTATTTATGTTGAATGCTGTTTTTCAAACTGTAATGTTAGGTTAATTGACAAATAAGTTTGTTTCACCACATAAGTATTAAGAGCACAAGAAAGGAGTCAGAATTGCTAATTATAACAAAGCACAGAATATTATAACTAATATTTTAATGCGTCGTATCGTTAAAGGTACTCGTTGCCAAATTCTCTCAAATCAATCGAATGCCGAACCCTATTTGCAAGTTGGATTGCATGAATATCATGGACATCTTAGATCATAGTGTGCGAGGAAATATTGAATTGTGAATGTGAACGTAAATGTTTGCGAGTTATTTATTTCAGTTTAAATTATTAATTAGCATATTACTTTTATTGTAACATTGTTTGAAATTAATATTTGTTTTATTTTTCATCTTAAAAATTGGGATTTATTTTATGTTTGCTTCTTTGTTTCGTATGTTTTTTCTTCTACTGATGTTCCCGTTATATTTTGTTCTTAGGTTAGGTTAGGTTAGGTTAGGTTAGGTTAGGTTAAGTTAGGTTAGGTTAGGTTAGGTTAGATTAGGTTAGGTTAGGTTAGGTTAGGTTACATGATCTATTTTAATTCCTTCATTCATTCAATCGTGACCTGAGACATATTCTCTGAGTAGAAATACTAGATGGTGCTCATTATCCCAAAGTGTAACAACTATTTTCTTTTTATTTGATTTTGAAATTGGTGATAAATATTACTGATTTATAGAACAGTCCTGTTAACTAGCAGCGGGGGGGGGGTTTAATCCATATGTTAGATGTATTTACTGTCTTTGATATATTTGTTCCCTTTTATAAATCTGCAACGGGACTCAAGTAATCTTTGCTAAGTAACTTGAAACTTTGTATTACGTAATACAGACTGAAACACTTTAAGTGTCTTATAACTTAGCCTTAGAGTTAGAGTGTAATTTACAGTGATTACTTGACAAATTACTTTATACACTTTGCAAAATTCTTAAACTTTAAATTTATCTTAACGTTTTCTAAAATAATCTAAAGTTTGTAATCGTTATAATAACTATTATGTTTACTTAGTTTTGGTGTTTTCATTTATTAGCAATTTACAATGATAATTGTTTATTAAATTTCTTTTACATTGCGTATGAAGATGATTCTGTATTATTAAGCGTGAGATATATTTCCGAGTATATAGAAGAAATATTTAACTTACCCAGCAGTCGACTGTTATCTTCCCGTTACATGGTCTCAGGGTTCCATGAAATTATTTTCAACGTTTCGGCGTTGTTGTCACGTAACCACGATGGCGCCCACAAAAATTAAGATTGGAACATGAAATATTGTATAGCATGTGATATAGAATCCTATTGAATTACAAAAATGTAATTGATAACCTCAAAATGTCGGACACCGTAAACAGTGTTTTATTTATACATCGTGTGTTATTCACTAAATTAGTCAAAATTATATTATTTCAATTCTGCATGTAATGGTAGTAACTCAATCTCTCTTAAATGAAATGTAACAAAGTTATTGTCAAAAATATGATTTAGAAATCTGAATTTTCTAGAAACTGTGATTAGAAGAACCGGGAGATCTGAGCCAATGAGACGTGTGTAGTGAGTGGATGCTCATTCATAAAAAACTTCGTGGCTCATCAAGGTCAAGATATAGACAATAACAAATCGAGTGTAGATTACACATTCACGAGCTCCAGAAAACTATGTAAAACTATGGTATGGCTGATCACAATCAGTCAGATTTCCTGTCTGTTTACTTACATTCTACATTACAGTAGGCATACACCTTCTCAAGGTCCGTTTTGAGATTTTGTTTCCATAGTCATGCTTTATGGATTCAATCTAACCATCATTTCAATAATATATTATGAATATATTAGCCTTTACGAAACCTATCAATTTTGGTGAGGTTTAAATTAGGCATCTCACTTTCATTTAAAGTGTTTTTTTTGAGTTTGTATGTTTTATTTTTTTAACAGAGAGTTCTAATTTAATTTACAAAAGTATTTTTGTCCATAGATGTTTTTTGATTCAGTGTTTTTCATTTATTTTATTTTAGTTGCATCGATCTTTTAAAATATATTTATAAAATGTTACAAATAAATTAGTTGAAGAAAGTTGGTATTTTCCAAATTGTTAACATAATTAAAATAAACACTTTTTAGTATAAACCACAACTTTATTGAAAACTTACCGACCATGGTTTCGCTAGTTACAGCATTGTAAAGGTAGTTTTTGTTAGTAAATTTTAAATAAAGTTGTGGTTTATACTAAAAAGTGTTTGTTTTATATTATTAAAATGGACTACCACCAAGCACTTACAGTCTTTAGCCTAAATAATTCTTAACATCTAAGATCTTAGTTCTTTACACCTAATTTTCCTATATCGCCCACAGGTGCCATTAAAAGTTCAATCCTCAAACACTATACATTAAAGTTAATCTTTTCCTCGTAAGAGATAAAACCTATTTAACTCACAGTGCCCTGTTACGCTACTCAGCTCCCTCAAATCCTCTCGTCGAAGCTATTTCAGTGAATTCATTATTTCTGTTTATAAAGAACTTTGATGTTGTATATAAACTTTCTATTTACATCTTACTGGTCTGACCTGAGACTAAAAAACCTAGTTCCGAACTTACAACAGGACTTGATGTCTGGCCAGATTGTGGTATTTTACGACTGGTATATATTGACGTCATAATAATGTAAAGTAATAAATTATGCATTAATGATAACAATCAGTTGTAGTGACACGGGACTAATGTATTTACCTTGCAAGCATTGTATGCGTGACATAAATCCCCGGTTCTGTTTTGTATAATTGACCACATATCATTACTATTACAAGTCGCTTAATACGCTCGACACCCATTCTTCTTTTGTAACGAACATGGAATGCATATTAACTACATCCACTCGTGGTCAAATGCAATCAGGAATGTATAATGCCTTAATCAATGCATTTCCCTGTATACTTTCTACAATATGAAAAGATAAACTGATAAGAAGATAACCTAACCTAACCTAACCTAACCTAACCTAACCTAACATAACCTAACCTAACCTAACCTAACCTAACCTAACCTAACCTAACCTAACCTAACCTAACCTAATCATTTCCCTGTATTACGTTCTACTATATGAAAAGATAAACTGATAAGACGGGATTTGTTTATAAAAAGACGAACTATCATTATTTGTAGAAAACACATTTTAAATTTTAAATTTTATCTAATGTTACTACAGATGAAAAGGAGGGAAATTGATAGGTTAACTGGAATAACCTGAAAATAATCTTTGTTTTCTGATGTGTCTTTTTATTCCGAGAATTAACAGCAGTACACTACTTAAAATTGTGGTGAGTTATCGAATTCACCTGATATCAATTGTGGCGCCTTCCAAAATTGATGTTTGATCTTTAAGTTACACTCGCGTATTGCAAATTGCCTATCCCACGCATTGTAGATTAATAAGTTTTTGGCCTATTTCACTTGTGTCAATTATCGTGTTATAATGAACTACTAATAACAATTTAGAAGGGTCCGGTGACCCCCGCGTGATTATATTATTATGTGTATAACAGTTTTAGTAAGAAAACATTAACGGTGTAATTTCAGGACTGACAATGTTCTTCGTAGATCAAGTTTTTTATTCAATAATAACCTAACCTAACCTAACCTAACCTAACCTAACCTAATCTAACCTAACCTAACCTAACCTAACCTAACCAAACCTAACCAAACCTAACCTAACCTAACTTAACCTAACCTAACCTAACCTAACCTAACCTAACCTAACCTAACCTAACCTAACCTAACCAATAATGGGTTATTGAATAGAAAACAACATGGGTTAAGGAGAAGAAAGCAACATGTGGGAAGGTTGGTTAAATAAATAACATCCACGAGGTTGAAATAAACGAGTTGAAGCCTCAGGATAAAGTACGGACATTGTTCTGTCTAATTAAGATAAAATAGGTCGGTTTTTATTTGAAACAAAGGGAAAACATTTCGTGCGCACTGTGGTATATATTTATTTGTAGCTATATCAGTGAATTTTCAATATCAATAACAAAACTAATTTACATTCTTGGTTAGAATTGATAATTTAAATTGTCCAATAAAAATAATTCTCACCATGTAATTGATACTTGATATTATAGAATGTAAATTTCATTTTTATTTCGATTGGTTCCTTGTTTTATATTTTAGTGTAACTATTGTTATTTTTGACTTACCGCCAGCAATCCTTGGATAATTCTTTTTTAGTTTATATTGTCATATATTTATTCACTACACGTGTTTCGGACATTATCGTCCATCGTCGGGTGATGACACTTAGTTAAAATATTCAACACAAAAATACAAGTAACACATAACATTCACGCACGAGAAACACAATATTTTAATGTCACCGCGCCGGCACTACATAGTATACCATGCATTGGTCATGTCCAACTCACAGTTCGCCCCTGTAAGGGTACAAATATTATTACTAGAAAGTAGAGTTTGTATCTAATCTAAGATTCCATTAAACTTAATTTAAACTCTTATTCCAAATTAGAGAGGCGGGGGTGAGGACTCATAATTAAATAGAAAATTGTAAATACGATATAAACTTCCAGGAAGTAAAAAAATGTAAACATAATTTACAAGAAAAAATTATTGGCTTTGAGGCTATAATAATTCAAAATAATGTTGAAAAGTGGATCTATACAAAGAGCATAAATTTGAAAATTTATTGATCAAGAAAAGTATTATATGGAGTTTGTTCAAGTATTTAATTTTTTTTAAAAATTTTATTTCATTAACTTATTTTAAATATATGAATTAAAAAATTTAAATTAATTTATTAATATATATATATATATAAGGATCTAGTAAGCAAATCAGTAAAAGGAAGAAAACATATGTGCAAAACAACAAGTAAAACATGTGATGGAAAACAACAGTGAAAAGGAGAAAGAAGAAGAGAAAAAATTTTCATGCCTGTTTGGATGTATGATATAGACAGTGCAGTGGGATATATTTAAGGTAAAAGAAGACAAAAATGGTCAAATAATTAATCATAACGAAATATTTAAATAATTGTGGAAAAAAGAAATTTTTTTATTATTAGTCTGGTGAATAATTTAAGAAGGAAAAGTGGACATGTTATAATATGTAAAATACAATTCAAAAAGTAAAATAATGGTGAAAATATGAGTAAAGGATTAATAGTATTAAAATAAACAATAACCAAGAAACAGTTTTGAGGAAAGAAAATATTACAGCTATTGGTGAGATTGAACTAGTTTTTTTTTGTTAAAATATATATTTTTTGTTTAATTAATTGAGAAGAGAAACTGGAAGTGTTGATAATTTTTTTTTATATATATATATATATATTGGAAATATATATATTTTCTTTTGTTTTTTTTCGATAATACATTTTTATATATATTGACTGATTTTTTTTTATGTTGTATTTGATTTATTATTTTTTTTCTATTATTAACGATTTCTTGAAGATAAGCCGGCACCAACCAAACCCCCGAGATAGAAAATAATAAAATTTAAAAAAATTCAATATAAATAAAATAGTAATAATGAAAGTTTTATTATAAGGCTTAAAATACAGCAAAGACTGTGAGACGTAAGTCCACCCTTACCAATATACTGACAGACAACAGAACCTATTTGAATAAGAGTGATATCACTTTCTTTGTATAACTGATAATTTAAAACAAAATTAATGATCTTCACTTTAATCCAGTATTAAAACAAAAGAATAACGCTACTTCCTAATGAATATTACATCACATACTATGTCCAATCTTTAACAAAACGTAAATAATAAAATTTGATTTTCTTTTTCAAAAGTTACAAAAACAAAAACAGTGCATAATCTGTTTTACACACTCTTACATAAAACCAAAGGTCAAATCAAAAACAGAACTTGAGGATGAAGTTGTCGTAACATCAAATATATAAATTTCTTTTTTCCTTTTTGAATCAACGATTTTGATAAATATTAGCAAATATAATGCCTCTATAGATCAAAATGATAAGAATGGTTTCTTATTTTAAATGATAGCAATAAGGGTCTTTTTGTTTTTTCCCATTTACTAACTAATATAATTTTGCTGTTATTTGTAATATTTGTAATTTTGTTCTTTTGCTGTTTGCCTCATTGGTTGTAATATTTAAAGGTTTATTTTTCATCCGAATTTTATCGATATCGCTCTAGTCGATGATGAGACAAAGGTATTTGTATGACAGTGTCCATGGTTCAACGGTGAAAAACCTTACGGTCATCGTCGCCCGAAAAAAATAGGAAGAAAAGCATAAACAATAAAGACTACTAGCCCTCACATAAAGAACATAAAGAGAGGGATCTAACCCAAGATTACATGGAAAAAGTTAGAGATCCAGCTAGAGACTCCCGAGGTTGCCAAGCTGGTACTGACTAAAGTAAGCTCATGAGTGTGGTTAACTTTTAGAAATGAACGAAACTGTTAGATTCGATTTTTAGGTTTTGAGTTTTTGTTTTATGGAAGCTATCTCCCTTAAAGGACTACTTCTACATACGTACACACAAAGCACTTCAAGGTATTGCAAAACATGCACTGGCAGTCCCAAAACGATAATTTATATGAAGAAAATAAAATCCATTTTTTTAATTCATAATAAAGCTCTCCTTATTTAACATCTATGCGAGATAATAAGACCAAAAATGCTCCTCTACTGAAATTGTACAGTTATTAAAAAAAAAAAGAAATATTTTTCATAATTATTTTAAAAATATTAATAAATTTAACAATATTTTCTAGTTTACAGAAGAAATACATAAAACAAAATTCAACACTAAAATTATATTATATTTGTATACATTTCAAATTTCTTACATTTAGTTGATACTATCATTCCAACCGTAATTTATAAAATACAAAGAGAATTATAGAAAACTACTCTCAGGATTAAGCAATCCACCTTGTTATTGATTTTACCTAATCTCACTGGCGTATTTGTTTTGTTATTTATAGAATTTATTGTTAATCAATTATGAAATTTGTGTGTGCTGTAAAATCAATTAGTTTTATTCTGTCCGTCAAAATAAATTCTCTTTAGATAAATTACCCATTTTTACGGTCAAACTTCAAATATCTCCGGGAATGATTGAAATAAAAATCAAGCAGGAGGATGTTTTTGTGAAAACGTCTCGACACATATTGTTCAACAATTTCAATGAATCTATTATATAAAGCGTATTTTATTTTATATTTACACGAATTTCAAAATTATTGTTTAATTATTTATATGTATAAAACTAAGATTTTTCTTTTCATAGAAACCATTCTAGTAATTTGAAAAATATGTTCCATAAGTATTTATAAGAGACAAATAATGTGAAACTTAATTACATGCATTACTTTGAAAAGTTGTATAAATCCGTTTCTGTTGCTAAACTGTTTACTATTTTTAAGTGTTTTACAGAAAAATCTAAAAAAATAAGCATTTTTATTTAATACGCTGTAGAAGATATTGTCTTCAATTTAGATTTTACAACTACCTGCATTTTAATTTTTTGAAAATTCATTTAAAAACTGCTTCTTTCATTTTTTTTTGACTTTACAAAGGGCGGATTTTATTATGAAGATATTTCTTTGGTTTGAGTTTTATTTTATTATCTCTTGGAGATTTTATAATTTGACTGGACTCGTAAAATAAAATAATTTTATTTTAAACATACATTAACAATTCGCGTGTTTTTGGTATTTTCTACTGACATTCTTTTTTAATTTTTCAGAATATTATAAATTGAAATTTCAAATTAACGGCTATTTTAATACGTTTTTGTTCATATCTCCTTATGACTCATAAATTAAATACAAATTTTATAACATGAGCGAAGCGAGTACATACACACCACCGACGTCAATAAAGTAGTAATTTACAAAAACCTTTGTAACAACTGTTTTAAACAAACCTACCCCACTTGATCTAACAATACTATTTAACATTTGAACAAAGCCCAAGAAATCTACTTTTGGGTGTTACTTTTAGAGGATCCACTTGTATTAAGTATGATAGGCTGATGAAGCATATCAAATTGTTTTTATATTTTACAATATTGTATTTGGGAATGACGAATGCAATAAAGCAATGACAATTTTATTCCATTTAATTTCTTATCAAAACACAATTAATCGATTAAATTAAAATAGAAAACTTGTAGTAGGAAGATTTTTTAAAATTATTGAACGCTCAAGTAAAAACATACTGAGAATAGAACGTTGTACAATACAACCACTGCAATGCATTACCTTAATAAAGCATGCTCAGCATGTTCAATGATACAGGAAATAACAATGTAAAAACACTCCACACTGCCTTGGTAGAGTGGTGTTGGAATATAATCCCTTGCAACGATGTTGTCACTGAAATATGTTTTGTGCATTTCATCCAAGAATACGTATTTATTATTATTTCATATAAAAGTAAGAATGACTTAAAATTTAGCTTTTTATTATTCCAACAATTTATGATTATTCTAATGAATTTCTCCAGTAAAATATGGCACAGAATACGTTTAACTAACTTCCTAGAAATCCATTAACAGTGTGGAACAAATATCGTGTCCTTTTATTTGTGTTCATGTTCAGGATTTACTCTTCATTTGGAAAAATAAATTTCTAGTAAAAACAATTCGGATGCTCATTTCATTAGGTTGTTTTTTTTTTTTTCAAAATATAATTTTTATGAAAAGAATGTACATTTTCAGTCAACATTTTATACATAGATTTAAATCATAATGTTTAAACTGCCCTCGAAGAATTTTTTTTTTTACAAAACCGCTACAAATGGAGTCCATTTAAAGTATGCTTTGTCGTATTATAGAGAGAGTTACGTGGTGAATGGAAAAAACAAAACAAAAACGATGATTTTTTTTAATGTTATGGGCTGTGATAACCTCCGTCAGAGGCTCACCGACGTCGACCTAAAGGTCTTTTCCCGCCCCAAGTTCCATCCTACACCCACTCAGTAATAACTGTCATCCTTATGAAGGAACAGATACTACCTATATGGTTGTTTATGATAGTTCCCATCTCCTTCCCCGGAGGGCCTAGAGAGTATAGCCTGGCTCGTCCTAACGCCTCACACTCTAAGAGAATGTGTTCTGCGGACTCTTCAGCCAAACCACATTTCCTTCAAGTATTGTCTGCAGCAATCCCTATCCTGTGTAGGTGTTTTCTGAGGTGACAGTGGCTCTTTAAGATAGTCATGATACAGAAAACAATGATATTCAGAGAAGTGTTCACTTGAATATCTGTCTATCGTCAGATCTGCAGCGTAACATGTGGAAAGAGTATCTATGCATGTCTCAGTGTAATTAAAACTTGTGGGTGTCTATCTCTAATAAATTGATCAGATGTTGCTCAAGGACCCAAATCAAACTTAATTATCGCGACCTTTGCAAAAATGCCAGTTTCATAGTGGTTGATATTAGTTGTGGGGATTTTATAAAAGATATATGTTTCAAATATTTCCTACTGATTTTGTTCAAATTTTAGTGAAATGTGTAGCAATAATTGGAAAAAAACAACAAAAATTGGACTTTAACTCCTTCATTAAACTTTAAATGAAATACTCCATATAAAACTGAGGAGGTTTATGGCATAAGCAAATCAAGTTTAGGCATTTAAATTTATATATGTCAAAGAAGGCGTTAACAGTTCATTTCAACAGTATAATAAACACACAGAACACAATTCTCACAAAAAATACGCCTAAGTATCAGAAGCGTTTCAACGACAAGGTCGTCCTCTTCAGTGATACACGAGTTACCAATGAAACTATAACTGAAACTAACGTTACGCCGAACACCATATTTATACAAACTGAAGGGGGCGTGGCTTATTATTTTACACTGTCAACACGATAGTAGGCGCCTCGTGTCAATTTCTACTTTTTGACTGACAATTTTCGTGACGAATAGTTTTACTTGGTTTTGAGGTTAGGTGGGTGAGTAAGAAAGTTTGTGCAATATTCATGATCTATTTATTATCCAGGTTTGAATTTTAGTATTTAAAATGTCAATATTCAATACATATTATTATAATTACTGACATGGAGAGCTTTCCCACGTCTCTCATTTATTAAACTTCTACATTTGTATAAAATGTGCAATTACACCTACAGTAGCTGAATCTACTTTTTGCAATTGTAACAACTTACAAAGTTGGCCTAAATATATTAGCTATTACACACAGAGAAATTAAAACGTCATTTGATTAAATTAATTGTAATTAAAAAAGATAAATACCAAAAAAAGTTATTCAAACACAAAACTTCTTTAAGAAGAGTATCTAAAAATCAGCCTAACTGTAACTTAATCAAAATGACTATTAATGACTTTTAAAGTCTCAGGAATTCAGTGAGATTGTTTGTTAAAATTTTTATTATAGATTGTAGAGTACCCACATGGGCGTCGTCTTGTTGTTCGAGGAGTGACGACCCCCTCATACTCAACTGCACACCTTCAGTACAGTTTAAGTCCTGAAGGGAGGTAGTCACCCTTATTAAATCCTCCATCCTACTCTGGACAGAGGGTATATTGTGTTTCCTCCAGAGTTTCTCCGTTTAGTGTTCCCCACATGATCCTCTCTAATGTATATCCTATCATGTCAATCAAACCTAAATCTGTCTTAGTGTTATCTTTAGACTCCATTTATCCATGGAAATGTGTAATAAGATGCTCAATATGATTGAGTAATAAACGTGACAACAAGAGACGATAGATGAAATGACTCTATCTAAATGTAAATGTGCGACGTTTGTTTTTGTGATTCTTTCTTCGACAATCCAAATTTCGTTCCTATGAAACAATTTGTTTTCTAAATGAATTCGCTTCTCAACATTACTCTATTACTTTTTCATATATTTATCTGTTACACTTGTGAATATACATCCACACACAAACATATTATATATTTTTATTTAATACATTTTTTAATGCGATAAACCTAGCAGTTGTCATTACTTAAATAATTATTTATCAAAAATTGCGCAAGATTTTGAAATACAAAATATAACTGCTTTAAAATCATATAAATAATTTATCCAGTTTTTTTTTACTAATTGAAATTTATTGCTGTTAAACAAATTTCTGCCTAAATTCCAATTAATATTAGACTGTAAGTTTTTTTTATTATGTTTGTGCAAAGTTATAGATACGATATGTAAAAACCAGTAATATTTGGCTTCAGGTTAAATTTAAAAAAAATTTCTTCGATTCCTACGTTCGTCATATTCTAATTACTTCATAAAAGCCATTCAAAGAACTTTAAAGCAAATAGCGACTTTTCAATGTGATTTATCACTGAAAGAGAAGGAAACGAGCGATAAATTTTAGATTTTAATAGATAATGCAATTTCTCCAACTTCTACAGGTTTTAAATTAACATAGTGCCACCAGAACGAGTTTTGTCATATTCTGATTTTGAATGTAATATTTATCTTCGTTCATGGTAAAAAACGAAGCACATTTAGGCTTTCATAAAATATATTTATATTTTTCAAAGACGGATTTGTTTTAACTTTTCGAGCAACAACTGAACTAATATTTTTGGTGACGCCATGTTGTTTAGTTTTGAAAATGAAGGAGTGAGAAAGATTGTGTAAATTCTGTCCACAGTTTACATTAATACAGATGGTGTATGTGAACGTGTTTGGATGGATTTATGTATTATATATTTATGTATGTGTAAATAATATGATAAATAAGTAAGAAACTTGTAAACATATATATTCAAATTTTTAAAATATTACTTGTGTAGAGATTTTTTATTGGTACATTTTTTCCTATAATTACCTGGAATGTATATACATTTTTTTTCTTTGTTGTTTAAAGGTTGAAAATGTTTTCCGTTTGATCCGCAGTTTTGAAATACTCTAATAGCGCCAGTGTAGGAATAAAACAAGAGTTAGTCAAGGTAGACCTAACCGGTAAGATGAAAAAGAGGTGTTAATCCACCTAAAGTCCTCCCATACTTGAGTGGTCCCCTGAAGTGGTTTAGAAATGAATACGAAATGAACAAAAAAAAAAAGAAAAACGTTATTTTTAGCAAATTTCTCCGAATCAACCCTCTTTACTAAGACCTGTTGTTTAGTTTCACATCCTCCATGGATAAATTTATTTTCTTCATCCCCTAACCTCACTATCCTTCTGGGCAGATTTTGTTTCTTCCCCCTCTCTTTTTCGTCTTTGATGTATTATATTTCTTTCAGCAACCTTAGGATGTGTAATGGAAAAACATATGAAGCAGATTAAAATTCGTTTTGTGAAAAGTAAAGTTAATTATTTTTTCCCCTTTAACATAGAGTATCGCTCAGCACCGAGTGTTTTTTTAAAGCTGCATTCAAGAAAGTTGGCAATTCCCTAAGCGTTGTTACCTTAATACATAAATGTTCTTTTTTTCTTTCTTAAATGAATATTTAAGTTTTAGAGTCCTATATCTCTACAATTGTATCGGTGGATATGTTACTCTATTGTAAATAACATTATGCTTACAAATTATCAATTCCATTATATAAATGCCATACGTCGATATTGATTGAATCTTGAACTTGTATTGTTGCTAAATGTTTTAAATTGACAATTTATTTAGAATTTTTACATAAATAAATAATGTCAGTAAATTGGGAATATAAATAACCCAGAGAATTTAATAACACTAATATTAATAAGTAATAATAATAATAATAATAATAAATAATACTATAAGCCTACGATATAATATTAGTTATGAGTTTAGAAGTTATGGTCCATAATTATAGAAAACTGTTTATTTACGTAGATAATATATATATATATATATATATATATATATATATATATATATTTCATGGTCGTCATCTCCTTATAAAAATAAGCAGGAAAAGAACATAAAAAAGACTCTTATCTCTGGATGCTCTATCAGTGACAGGATCGGCAGAGAACCAGAATTAGTAAAGGGAGACCCGACAGAAAGATGAAAGTGGGGATTTCAAGAGATCGTGAAAAATGGTATATATCCAGCTAAGGTTCCTCCATATTTACAGGCCTGAACCCGTGAGGGTCAGTTTACTTATGTAATGGCACCACTACTATTAAAATGATTATAAAATATCTGATATATATTTACAAATATGATTTATATATTTTAAATTATTAGGTAATTTATCCAAAATGAAAATGTTTTACACTGTTGTTTGAGGCTGATTTTAAAAATTACAATCTTAAAATTTTAAACATTCAGTCAAATATAAATGTGGAGACAACACCTTCATGAATCTATCACTCTGATAACAGTGCTACAATATCCTGTATCCACGTTAAAGTCCACGGTACTGAGGTTAGTTTTTAACAAGTTTTCTGACAATATAAAAACAAAACTCATCAATGTTTTAGCGATCACTTAAGATGTTATTACATAGTGTTATTTAGTACCTCAGTTTGTTATGAGATAACGAGAGTTGATCCATAAGTTTGAAATGCTGTGTTTAGTTTTATGAATACAAATGATGGTAAATGTCGGAACAATTTATGCTAATAACAGTTGTTATATTACTTGTTTCGAAGTATAAAACTAAGAGTATGTTAACTGGAATTGCAGCTGTAAAAGTCTTTAAATTATCATTCGTAATTTATTCCAAAGGGTGTCAACCAAGCCTGTGATGAAATATAGCTTTATTGAGGTATATATCACTCTATGTAATATGTTCATAAACCTTGACAGGACTTTCTAATAAAAAAATACTTCCTTTCTTTCGGTAACTTCGTTTTGAATCCGTTAGTCAGGGGGGGGGGGGTCGTCATGGTTGTGAACTAAACTTATTCCATTCGACACTCAGTTAAATATAAACCAAAATTTTCCATTGTCTTTACAGAAAAAATGTATTTGGATTGTTTTGCAAAATGTGTTGTTATAATTCATAAATTATGTAAATAAAACAAAACACAAATAAAATTGTAAAAAAGTTTACAGGCGTTATTGAAAGACGTAGATACAAATTTTAGTTACTTTTTATTGTTGTAAAAGCGAAAAACTTTGCGGTCACCACCGAATAAAATTGTTTAAGAAGAAAACCGTATAAAATAGAGATCTGTAGCTCTTGAATACTCTCATAGAATCAGATCGTAAGAGAACATAAACAAGATGTGTTAGGAAAGATGAATTAGAGAATTCTACGCCAAGACTAGATGAAGAATGACACAAATACTGTTAGAGTGTGTCGGGATTAAAACATCTGCGCTCACCTAAGGCCACACAGTACGATGACTTTCAGTGTCAATCTATTAGGATCCTAAAAAGAAGTCCGTTAAATAGATTGATGAGGCTACCCACAGGATCGGCCATTGAGACAGGTTTTGGTCATATCACATGTGTTATTCAACTTATAACACTTTATATTGAATACAAATTAGCAGCTTTCGATCTTGCATGTAGTGGTTAACACCCACATCTCTACGATGATAAATAAAATAGTTATTGTCAAAATGTAATTTTGAACTCTGACCTACGAAAATGTGAAATTATTATACTCAAGAAAGTCGTGTCACTGACGTAGCGAGGTGTAAGTTCCAAACATATTTAAAGGTCGGAGACATTGGTACGGGCGATACGAAAGAACACTTTAATACATATCTAAACACCCGTTAGGCCGAAGGAACGTAGCGAACCAGAATACGTCGTTCAGAAAACCTGTAAAATAACTGTTTTCAACAAATTTAACTTCTTGGATGAAATTTCTTAATCTAGGAAACACTTTAATATTTCCTATAAGACCCAAGAAATCAACTTTTAAACTTTACATTTACAGGATCTGATTGTTTTAAATTGCAACATCGGGTTGGGTGAGTACCATGAGGACCCCTATCAACTTTTGTGTTTTTTATTGATGGCTGTGTGACTAAATAAGAACACAGTTTATTTAGTTCCAATGTAATAAAACGATATGGTTCATTGAATATTTAACTTTCAATTTTGAAAGTTAGTTTTTCTAACAAATGCACAGTTAAGTCAAAATAGTTTCGACCAAGTTAAGATTGTATCATCAATGACCACTTCTGATTTTAGGAATCATGCAATAGACGATAAAGTTTGGAGAGGAGATGAAAACAACACTTATGTGGTGGATGAGGGATTTGTAAAACTAATTACAAAAGTTTTTGTCGGACAAAAGAAAACGTCGACGCCATGTGTAATGGGATAAAGGCTTTGAAGGAGAGTATAAGGGGGGGGGGAGGGGTGACACAATATACTATTTACACAAAGGATAAACAAAGTTCTATTGTATTAATTTCTTCTTTATGTTAAAGGAAAAAAAACCGTTAAAAAATAAGAAAAGAGCATGAAATGAAGACTCATCGCCCAGACTGTAATTGACTAATAAAGAATCTAAGTGTCAGGGTCGGTAAGGAGGAAGAATTGGTCAAAAGCGATTTGATAGAAAACATGAAAGTTAAGAATTAATAAGTAGTAATAAATTACCTCATTTGTTCCGTCATGTGGCTTAAATTTGTCCTGTTCTCAAGACGCGTTTCGGAGTCGGGACTCCATCTTCAGTTATATCTCTGTAGTAGAGGTCGTCAAATTATTAAAACATTTACGAAGACACAAATATATAATATTACACACACACAAAACGCACATACACATGTATACATATTTACTAACATAATGTTTATAGTGCGCACTGCTGTACGGTCCCCGGACTACATTAAAATGAAAGTTAAGGATTTAACCTAAGACTGCATGATTAACCTTTGGTGTAGATTCAGCTAGTATCCCTTGGGATTGTCACCCCGTGCTTACTATAAATGAGCACCTCACCAGTAATGTTTTATTATAAACAACATAAAATAAAAAAATGACAAATAAATATAAATAACAATTAAATTACCTTTAATGGTTTCCGCCAGGTGACTTCTTTTTTAAAGCACTTACGCGTTTCAAAGCATCTGCTCCATCTTCAGAGTTATTTTTCTTTTCACTCAGTTGAGATCAACACATTAAAATAAAACATAAAAACACACGGACATTTATATATATTTATTTATTAATTTATACATCGCTTATCGTAACGCGACACTTGGGATGCGCATCATATCGATGTCCTGGGACAACAAACTCAACTGAGTGAAAAGAAAAAGAACTCTGAAGATGGAGCAGATGCTTTGAAACGCGTTAGTGTTTTAAAAAAGAAGTCACCTGGCGGAAACCATTATAGGTAATTTAATTTTTAGTTAGAACAATAGTGACTTGGATAATACAACATGATTTTTAAATATAAATATTTAAAATTCAAGCAGTTTAATCATAATTGGAAATCAGCTTTCACTTCAAAGATTTCCCTGATTTAAGAAAAATCTGTGATAAACCATTGCAATATCTGACTCACAACCCGTCTTACAAAACTTACCAAAACATAATATTTGTCGCCATTTTACAAAATTAGTTATTATACTACTTATAAGACAGAAATAAAAAAATATAATAAATTAATTTACTTTGCCGAATTCATCACGATATGCTTCTTATTTGAGATAACGTGGTAAATATACAGCTGTTGTAAATAGTTTGTGATATTTTATAAACCACTAATGGTTGCTTTGCTTGTCCTACCAATTCCCTCTAAGCTTTAACGCATTTCGATGTTTTAATTTTCCTTTTTTTACCAATTGCTTTTTTACCGATTGTAATTTCCTTTTATTTGTAATTTAGTCACTTGTGTGGTTAATTAATGTTTTACATAAAAATTTGAATAAAGTCAAAAGAGCCGCTATAGATCTGTTATAATATTGATCCTATATTATACTATCAATCTTTTATATTTTTAAATAGGCTATTTTTTTTTAGTTTGATTTTGTAACCAATATATATTGGAAATTACTTTATCCCTATATAAAAATAGAGATACGTTTTGTTCAGATTTTTAAAGGTTACATTTTATTAAAATTGTATCAATATTTTAAGAATTTGAGGAAATTAGAATTTTGATGTTTTATCTTAATGTGGTTAAACAAAATTTTGTTTTAAAAACAAAAGTAAAAAAAAACACCCATATACAAAGTTAAATGAACATCTGGTTACTCGTTTGTACTGTAAACCATTGCATAAACTATTACTCTATTTTTTCGTCCACAATATAACTTTCTAAATTCTACGCATATTTCAACAAATAAAATAAAACCTCTGTTATGATAGATTTGTATATCAATAACGTTAGATTGTTTTGCTTTAAAAAAATAAAACAATTCTAATGGAAGTTTACGCACAAATTTAGTTACCATAGTAACCGATATGACTAAACAAAATACTTATTGAATACAAAAATAAGGTCAGGCTACAAAGTTTCGTCGTATGAAATTAATATTTTCCCTCACAACGACACCATCATATTTTAATTAACAGGGGTTTTTATATATTTTATTAACTTTGACTTTATGTTACAGATATTCTGCAAGCGTCGAACTCTGTTAAAATGTAGTTGTGATAATAAATGTAGATATAAACGAGTTAATATTAGAAACATATGAACTATTTTAAAATATTAGCAGACATATTTGACAGTTTACCTTGTAGTCAAATTGGTTAGTTAGTATTTGAAACGTTGTTAAAAAACAGTACAAAATATTGAAATAATATTGAAGAATTGATTTTTCAATTCATAACTTTATTTTATTTCCACATTGAATATTTATCTAATGCAACTATTACAACTGTAACATCTGTAATAGGGACTTTATAGTCCCTATTATGCACAGTAGAACATATTACAGGGCAGAACGCTTATGCTTATCCTAGATAATACAGAAACTCGTTTTACTCTCTGTTTGTAAAGTCATTATTAAAGATATTCTCATATACGGTCATTATTCTACTCTCAACAATATTTGAGGTACAATTTATTTTTATTCAAGTGTTTTATTGAAACATATTTTGTCATGTTTTATAAATGACTTTACAAGGTTATAAATGTTTTAAATAGTTTATTTTATACATAACATAACATACGTCGAGGATTTCTTTAACTATTTTCTATAGTGTAATTAAATCAAAATCTAATTTCACACTACAATAGAAGTTAACACTTTCTATCGTAGTGTGGAAGTAGACTTAAGTAATTTAATTTAATTAACAGTAACACAAAACACTCACAATCTAATGTTAGTTTGGTTTGAAGAAGGTTAAATTGCAGTGTCCCAACCGTAGTGTAAATATAATGTGTCGACGGTAAATGTATTTCCCGTTTGTTTTAATTTTTGAGAGAAACTGTTATAAGAACTAAACACAAAATTTCTGATTTTATCTTCCAAATTATATTGTTGGAAGATACCTCCAACCATGTCCTCCTGTAAAGTATGCGTACCAAAGACGTGTTAAGTGCAGATTCGGGAGAGTTTGAAGACATGTGAACGCCTTTTGTTTAATAAAGAAACATTTGACCGATCATAGCAGCACACACGGAGGGTCTTTTGTAGGGCTAAGTTTCAGAAGGGTTTAATGAGGATATTATGAAAGATCTAAAAGGATTCTGTTCTAGATATAAATATATATTAAACAAAATATCTTATTTCGGGAAATTGTTTAGAAAAACTAGCCTTGATTTTTTGATTTTGAAAGTATGAATCATTAAAAATAATCTGACTGAAAAAGAAAACGACTTGAAATATGAGATAAATATTAGAAACCAAATTTGTTAAATTATCAGGGTCAGTTCTGTAGATGTTATCCTTACCGAAAGACAGCTCTACTAATGAGAGTTTCAGGACAGGCATACAGTCATTAGAAGTAGAGGGGAGGGGGACGCTAAGGAAGCTTTTAATAAACACTTCACGACGGTGTCATTTAATCTAAACTTCTGGAGGAATTATGGAGCTTTTGATACGTTATGTACACTGCTAGTTGAAATATAATAGACTTAACATTCCCTAAAGAAATTTATGAATATCATATAAAAGATAAAAGTATCCTATTTTTAAAATTTAATTTAAATAATAATGAGAGTATATTATTTTGTTACACAGTGTTTTACCCATTTAATAAATCCATTCCAATACATTAAAACTCTATTAAAAATGATTATGTTTATTTTCTATAAGCAATGAAGACTGCAGAAAGAAACTAGTAAAACCTAATATCACCAACATAAGGTTACATTTGTGTTGATAAAGCCTCTCAATTTTTGTTGAATATTTTATCTCAGTAAAACATTGAAGTAAATATGACAAGCGAACATTTTACAACAAACTCGGGGTAGAACTGAAACGATGGATAGATTGTTTTTCCTGATAATTTCTGAACCCTAGTGGATATGTTTGATTCAAAATAACGGAGAAGAATAGGCTATCAGCTGGTTAAAGTATTGTACCTACAAAGTGATCGGTACGTGCAGTATCCTTTCCTCCACCTCTCTCTCACATAGCACGAAGAGTTTACATCAGCTGATATTTTATAATTAAAATGGGTATTTTGAAAACAATTTATGAGTAAATATTCTTTAATAAAGATTACGTTTTAAGTTTGTCGTAAACTTAATTATGAAATAAATGTCGAGTCGTCTTAGAAAAACTAAAAATCGTTTTAGTTATTTTGAGATATGACATTTTGTTAAGCTTTTTACTTTGGGACATGTAACAATATAATTGTCTATGAAAAACATTAAAAATAACAAAATGGTTAACAATCAATTTTAAGTTATCTATTTTGTTAAATGTTAAATAACTATTTTCTATTGCAAATAAAATGAAAATTGGCAAGGGTGTAAATTGTTTCACTTTGAAATTTCTTAAAAAGAAAGTCTTTGTTTCGAAGATTGAAAGACTTTTTGCTAAATGTTTTATGCTGTTATAAATGAACATTTAAAAATTAAATATTTTCGTTGTGACCGTTTATAGTATGTTTTTTGCTTCAAAACAAAGTAAATCTATCTGTCTAATAAGAAGCAAAACATATCACGTCCAGAAATATAGATTATACGTATTTCCTCATTTAAGAAAAGTTCAGGAGAAAACCTATTTAAACAAACTTAAAGTATAATGGAAAACAGAGCACTCAAGATTATTCTTGAGTATTCTAAGATAAATAGAAAGCTTAGGAATGTTGAAAAGTGGTAAAAATACTTTGTCAGGTAATGGCTGTAGCTTAATCTCTTTCTCAAGGCTAAGTTATAAGACACTTATAATGTTTCAGTTTACATTACGTAAATTTATTAAGTTTCAAGTTCTTATGCAAATATTTGGTTGCGTTCTGATTAATATTTTTTAAAAGGGAAGGAAATCATCAAAGGTAACATTAATAACATCAAAACCAATTACACAGTTTTGTAACATATATCCCGTGTGGATCAGTATATCAGTAAATTCGAATTTTCCAAATTTCAAATCTGAAGAATATTTAATAGTTTTTGAATCTATATAATTAACTGGGCAGTGTTTGGTTTCTTTCTCATGTAATATACAACTCACATTTTGTTGCCGGTCATGTGGAATAGGCAGAGGGTATATTCTAAGTTATGTTGTGAGTCTAATTGAGGAGTATCCTAAAAGTGGAGAGACAAAGCCGAAACAGACTCTTGAAATCGGGTAGGTAGAGTTAAGCCAATAGAAGAATATAATGATCCACACTTCGGCGCCTCTTTGTACCTTATGTTCTAATATAAGGAGTTTTGATAGTATTCAGAGTACATGTATGATGTTTTACTTAATCTAAATCAAAATATCCTCATCATTTATATAAGGAACTTGTGGAAGATCTGGGAAAATAAATATTCCACAACAATTGGGTTGAAGTGGAATTAACTTTGGTGTTTTAACATGTAGTCTCGTTGTTTTCTGAAATATTATTTTAACTGGTCATTATATTATACTTTCTAAAAACATAAATATTTCTCTATAAATGGACATCGCTAAAAGCTATCAGCAAAATTTTGTATAATATACAAGTCTTTTATATATTTGGTGAATATTATATTGTTTCTAAATAAATTCAAAAAAGAAAGGATCGAAAATATTATGTGACGAAATTTCATATTGAGGTAGATGTTTTTTGAATCGTGGGCCTTTGACTGTATCATTTTATAAATTACATTTTTTGTTTGTAATCGTTTTAACTGAGAACAAAAGAAAGTGGTAAAGTTAAAACTTAAAAAGCACTAAATTAAAAAAAAATATATATTTTTCCAAATAAAACGATGAACACTCATGATTGGTAATCCTTACATCGCTCTAATCCTTACAAAAACACAATCATCCTAATTGACACTCTGTGCCTTAATTAAAATAGATATAAATTTAACCTCAAAATAAGTTTTATTGTTATACTGATCACGACAAAAACCTTCAGATATTATTAATTGCAATTTCCTTCTATGTATTTTAAATTACATTATTCCAATTAATGAATAATGTATATATTTTACTTATGGAAAATCGTATATTTGCTTGACTCCCAGGTGTAGAATAGATAATGCTTGTATGATCAACTGTTGCTTTAGAATTTTGAAACAAAAATACATGTTAGGAAATTATAGCTAAATTATTAATTTAGTGGTAAGTTAAGACTTTAATAGTTGTGGTTTCTTTATTTGTTGTCTAATCCCCTAAAAAAAATCATGTTGTATGAAGATATAATTCTAATAAACATATGCTACTATTTTAATTAGTTGCTATTTATTTGTTGTCATAGTAATGAGTTTTTTCATTGTTGGCTAACTTCGAAGACAGTAATCTAGTAGGTGGTAAACTTGTAGTAGTTTACAATTAATAATTGACATTTCTTTATTACATCGTAACTTTACCTCTACAAATACGCAACCCGATAATTCAGTGTTATTATAAATCGAACGGGCTGGGGTTAAGAAAGTTTCCAATTTTCAACGCTTTGAAGGACGGATCGATCAGTATAGTCGCGTATAAAAGAGCTTGTTCGTTAGTTTGAAACCACAGGGTCCGTTTGGAGACATCAAGAGGTCTGGAAGACCTTCAATCGTAAGAGCAGGTCTATGGAAGAACTGAAAAGAGCAATTATTATAAACGTAGCTCAGATAAATGTCAACACGTTAAGAAATTCCGTTCATAGTATAGAGGAATGACTACTGCTTTTACAAGAAGAGAAAGGCGGTCATTCGGCTTCTTATAACCCTCCCAAATACAAATTTGCCTTAGTTACAATTTTATATATTAAATTCCAAAGGAATTTACGATGTGCTTTATTTTGTTTTTTGTTAAAGTTTTAACTTACCTCAAAAAGACCCAGATATGTAAAAATATGCTCCACAGGTAAAATGTATAGTTTTTCCTTACACTTGGATTAATACTTGGTTGTCCTTAGAACTGATATTTGAATAGTATGAATAAAACCGATAAGCTTCACTAGCAAACAAGTCTCCATAGAGAATATATTTCCTTATTCATTATGGAAACCCAACGAGAAGTTGAAGCAGTAAATTGATATAGCTTTGCACAAAGTCCCAACCGTCGCATAAATACAATTTGTTGATGATAAAGGTTTTTCTGTGTCGACTGTCGTTTAGGTTCTAGAGAATCAAACTTTATTGTATGAAACATTCTGTTACGTTCGTTGGGCGATTGTGTTAATAGGCTTCGCATTCTGCGCATACTACTACGGCAGAAAGATAATATGTGTTTGTAACATATTGTTTTCACTTGTCTGTGTAATATAATATATGTTATAATTTATATATTTTATTTCATATACATTTGTGTTTAAAAATTGTGAAGTAACTGTTGTAGGGACCATATATTTGTAAAGATCTCTAGAACTTGGGGGTCGAGAAAAAAAACAACTTTTTTCGGTAAATGGAATAGGAAAATGGGTAAACTGTTAACCTATCTGAAAAATCTAATTAAAATATATATATATTGTGAAAAATACAACCATTAATACCTAGATATATGATAAACATATGTTTAACAAAACGAAAAGCTGATAAACTTAGTAATACTGTACATAACATTTAGCCACCAAATTTGTTCCAGTTAGCCATCTTAATTTGTGTTCCATGAAATACAGATGACTTCATTTCAATCTTGAAGCAGAAATTAGAGCCGTAACTTAAAATGACCTATTTGTGGACATATATTTATATGAAGGATTATTCTTATTTTAACACCTATAATTCAATTACCGAAATTTCGTCGTAAAATTTCGGATCACTCTTTATATTTGTAATTGAGTTTAGAGTGGAACAAAAGTTTTTTTTTTTTTTTATTGGACGATAGTAGTTTCATGATAATGTCATCCTATTTGAGCTTGTCATTTAATAAAATGTACAATGTACAAAACACATATGAACATATACATAACAACTTTTATTCAACATTAAATTGTTCTTTGTCTATACAGAGTTTTTGTTGTGATTTATATTATTAAGAGTTTATTAATAATTTAAAAATCAACAAGAACCTGAGGATGAGATTTATTTCCGAAACAGATGTGCTGAAAAATAAAAAAAATGAATACTGTTGTTTATACGTAATACGTAATTACAAAAAAAAAAAAAAAAAAAAAAAAAAATATGGAGGGTTATATAGTAGCCAAGCGGTATAACACAGTATGTTACAATAGGTTTTAATAACATAATTTTCTAATTTAATTGTATATTCAGTTACAAACTATTATTATTGGCGATTATTAAAAGCAAATTACAAACGAATTTGTCTCAACATATAAAGTTATCAAAAAATGTAACCAGCATACATTTTGATTACGATTCAGTTATGATCGCTTGAAGAACATAAATATCTCTGTTGTTATATAAGTAACAGTTAGGAACATTTAATGTAAATATAACTGGCTTTCCTTCTCTCCGCAACTTTCCACATCGTGTCCCTTGTCACAGTCCCCATGGAGGAGGGGTGAGTCACCCACCTCAGGGGCTGTCGTGGTTGTGGACAAAAGTTATTCCATTAGACATTCAGTTAAACTTGTGTCTTCCACTGTCAATATAAAAAGATTTAATCGTTATTTAACCGTTAATCGGGGAAATGGGAAGGATAATCGTTGCAGAGCATAGGACGTGCTTGTACACAACTATTTATAAAACAAATTACAACCAAAAATACGATTTCTCTTTCCAGAAATGTTTACGATAGTACTCAACAAAATAAATGTTTCTTTATTTAGAAGTTACTTCCATTTATTTTGGTATGGAAGGAAAAGTCCCATATCAATATCTTCAAAGATATTTTATATACTTACATAAAGCCCTGTTGTTTCACAACTTGCACTAGAATTATTGTAATTAGAATCATTGTAATGAAATCAAATTAAACAATAGCGATCAAGATTTTTCCAATTATTTTTAAAAACGCAATTTTGTATTATTTGTGACTTTGAACAATGGTTTGGGTAATTAATCTTCATTTCAACCAATTTTGCAAATATGATTTTGATAACTTAGATTATTTCGAAAAATCCAAGGCCGAGTTTTTGTTTGTTACCGGTAATATATATTTGGGGAGGGGGTATAGATCACAGCAGTTTGTTTGAGTTTCAAAATGGGTTTGAAATATTTTTCATGTTATATGTGTAGGCTATCTTACATATTACAATTATGTTAAATATTAAAACAAATTTCATGGAATTAAAATGAGAAATAAACAGGTGATGAACGTCATCATTATGTTTAACCAGTCCAATCATTTAAATGTAATAGAAAAATATAATATATTATTGGGCCTCAAAGCTATACAGTTGTGATTGAGCCTCTCCACTAGTTACATTCGTATCAATGAGTCGGGATATCGTTAACACACGAATATTAAATTTTGTTGTTGCAAGTTTAAAGCTCGAAATTTATTTTGACCATAACTACGCTATTTCATCGTAGAAAATTTACGTTGGTAATATAGTGTATTTAAAATTTGAATAACATGTTCGTCGAACAAAAAACTGTTTTAAATGGTCTTCAATTTGACGTTTTTAATCTACTTTTCTAAATTTAAATAAGGTTTTATATAAGCAAACTTACATTACACAAAATTGCATGTTCTTATCTTAATATTTGTAGCTGCTATCGTGCTTACATGTAGACGACAACGACGACGGAAGGGTGAAGTTTGAAATCACTTTTTGGTTTACGGAGGTATGAAACGTAAATAACAGTTAAAAAAAAGGAAAGTTGAAATATCCAAGCTTTTAATATATTGTGTAAGTAAAAAACGAAAACATATTTTAATTTGTACAAATGAAAACTTAATTAATTTGATTTATTCACCGAAATAGTAAAATTAAAACAATACATATGAAAAAATTAATTACTCTTTTTAAATAAAAAAAAATTTCTTAATTCAATTATTAAATTACATTGAAGGAAAAAAAATGAAACATGGTTTTCTATGTGATCACATCTGTTATTTACATTTATTGCCCCTCAAGGCTACCAACATTTAAACAATAAATATTTATTTCTTTTACCTCGTTTACAATAATTCATTAGTTGTTACTTTCTCTGTAGGATATTGGATTTGTGTTCCTCTCTCAACATCTATCCTCTTTGTATTGTTTCCTGTACTATTCTTCAAAGACTTTATCTCATCACACATAGAGACTACGTTTTCTTTTGTCCTACAAAAGCTTTTGTAATTTGTCTCACGAATCCTTCACCCACCAAATAACTTTGATAATTCGTACTCCTGTCCTTTGAAATGCTCTTTCTCTTTCTATCTCGTTACAAAATATATCTTATAGTTAATAGTGGGTCAGAAAAGACTTTAATAGTGGATCAGAGAAGACTTTAATAGTAGGTCAGAAAAGACTTTAACAGTGGGTCAGAGTAGACTTCTTTCTTTTGTTTCATTATGAAAACTAAACATCTAAATCTAACCATATATATGATTGTAAAGGCATTTCTTCTTCAAATTGACATATAAATAGTTTATTTTGTTTTTTTAAGGATGGGGAAACTTGCTGTCTTCTGCGTATAGAAAAGATTATACGTTAGAGACCCTCTCTATATCTACGCTAATAGCTTCAGTGTTGAGAGAAGAAAAGATTGGTAAAAGAGACTTGATAATAAAGATGAAAGTGAGGGGAGCTAACGTAATACTAGGTGAAAATTAAGTAAATCCAGTCAGTGTACCACGGGATTGTTACACCTGTACTCACTATTCTTGAGGCCCTGAGGGGGACACAAATATGTATTACTTGCTATTTAAAAGTTTAATACAACTACCTACGAATTGCTTTGAAATTTGTCTAACACAGATTATGCGAAATAGGTACAAAGTTATTGCATCATTTATTCAAACGGAACGATGCTATTATTGATTTCACACAATAATAGAACAGATAATGTTAAACGATTGGTACTAAAAATTGAGCCCCGAGATTGACTATTGACTCCTTAGAGTATTTTGTAGAATAATATCAGTCATTTCTGGTTGTATTCTTACTTGATAATAACTGATTGTTCATATTATTGAAATGGTTAATAGAACGATTGTCATAATTTGTGTATGAAAAGCTAAACAGGACGTTTTGGGCGGTAAAAATACCAAAAACTGGGCATGCGGTTGGTATAAAATACTTAATTCTACAATATTGGTTACAACGATTTTGTTTAAATTTTAGTGCAATGTAAATATTAATAACTAAAACCCGGGGGGAAATTGCAAGTTAAAAACTACTAAGGTTCAGGAATAATAAAAATAAAACAAAACCAAACTGCTCTATAAAGGTTCGTTTTAATTAAAAATACAGTGTGGGGTGCACGTTTTATCTGTTATTTAAATATTTATGTTTTTTAATAATCCCGTGGTTACTTTTACTTTTTGATAAGCAACTACCGATCTGACATTTTTGTCAATGAATTGTTTTGGTGGGATTGTTTTGAAGAGAGGGGAGGAAAGTTTGTACAATATTTTGAACAGTTTATATTTTATTTTTTCAAATATTGCGTTATTTAAATGTTACTTGTAATATTTAATGCTCTTCTTCTTTGTTTTACTAAAGGAAGTCATTATTGAAATACAAACTATTCAATATTATTATTTCTCAGTTTCTAAAGCAACTTTAGACATCTTTTATACTTATCCTGAAGATTACTAATAAAGATAAGATTAGACATTTATTATGTTTGTGTAAATAACTGAAGATGGTTAAGCCATACAAGTATTTGTATTTTCCTCATTTGTTGTCTGCGTTTCTACAAGTGTTGGTTACTTTAAATGAATGATTATCTCTGTTGGAATTAGTTGACGTGGAAAGCACGGTGTGACAAACATTGCATAAACTTTCTTACCAATCAAACTCTACAAATCAATCAAAACTATTCGTTCGGTAGTTGTCTATCAGTACATTCTTCTCTCTTACCAATGATTGTTAACGAACATTCATATATATACAGTATTTGTAATTTAGCTCACAGATTTGGGTTGTTAATTTTCATTGACATTTGAACGAAATCTGTAGAAGTAAAGAAATAAATAAAAAATACAGCGTTTATGAAAATTTTGAAAATGCTGAAGTTAAAACCGTTGATTATATTTTCAGTTTTTCCAAAATAACTTGAGAATTGAAATTATATTTTACTTTTTGTTTGGCATTTCCGTTCGTGTTGTAAATCTTCATATTTCATGGAAATATGATTACAATCTCTTGCGCAGTTTTTGAGTTATTTCTATACTGTACCTAATTTTCATATATTATTTTTGAATCGATATTTTTTAGAAGATATTTAAAATCAACCACGTTTGATTTCGGTCATTAAAGTTTACAGTTTCGGATTTTTTAAACCACTGAAGCAAATTTTAAGAAGTTCGTAATTTTATATAGATAGTTTATGGCAGCGTCAAATCTAAATATTTCACTAGATTTTTATTTAGTGTTATTTAAAAGCAACTTTGTGCGGTTTATTTGAAAATTGTAACTTTCCTTATATTAGATACGTGGAAAATATAAAACATGACTGCCGGTGTATTCGCAGCTGTTGTTTTAAATTTGTATCCCTCATGTTTATACATTTCATTAGTTTGTTTTTATAAAACTTGTTTTAACTTTTGTACAATAAAACATTATTTGCTACTTTCTCTGTTGGATATTGGATTTGTGTTTCTCTCTCAACATCCTGTACTATTCTTCGAAGCCTTTATCTCATCACAGATAGAAACGACGTCGACGTTTTCTTTTGTCATGAAAAAGCTTTTGTAATTCATCTCACAAATCCTTCGCTCACCAAATACTTGATAATAGTGTTTCTATTCTGTGTTTAAGGCTGATTTATTTCCCTGTTGTTCAAAGGCGAAAAACCTTTATGTTATCACCACCTTATAAGGAAGAAAATAACGTAAAAATAAGAACCCCTAACCATCGATTACTGTAATAGTTTTATTATCGGAAGAGAAAAAGAGTTTGTCTAGAGAGACTTTATATGGAAATAAATAGAAAAGGGTGTAACACAACACTACATGAAAGAAAAGAAAATGTACATCCTGCTAGGTTCCTTGGATGGTCAGGCCCGTATTTACTATAGTGGACCTCTCCATATCTCTACAATATACGTTTTAATTGTAACATACTGGTTACATGAAGGTTATGTATAAAATTAATTAAAACAAAAAGTTATATTGATGCATCCAGTAACCAGTACCATCATACAATGTAACAAGCAAATCTATAAATGTAATGTTGAAGGTTGGGTTTCTTTTGGTAAATCAAGTGGTCTTAACGAGTAACGAGTTAACAGTTGTTACATACAATCTTGTTGAGCACTGTGGTGAAATTCACAATAATAATTTGAATTTGCCCCTATCCACAATCACTGGAACTTAATAAAACACAATTATCTGATTGATTGTTCTTTATTAATTGTATCCACTTAATGCCCTGATGTACGTTTCGATAACATGGTTATCATCATCCGAGGGTCTTGTTTATAAACTAAATCCAACCTTACATATATATTACTAAAATAAAATTAAACCTAAAACTATGATAACCTGAGTGCAGGTTGAAAGTTGTTACATAGGTTTTCTGAATCTCACAACAATGTACAGTATATTTTATTTTCTTGATTTCAACTAGGGCCTAACGGGTGTAGTAGATAGTCTATGTTAGACAGTCTCCAATCGCTTCACATGTGTCAGCTCTGATGGGTTTCAAAGTTATACATGTGTTTAGATGCCTCCACTCGTCCTTTCACATCTCGTAACTATATATATATATAACATGTTCTTGGAAGGTCAGATTGCCAAATTAAAATTTTGACAATAACTTTGATATTTGTCAAGGATATTTGAGGGGTGGGAATGATACCATATAATGCACAATTGAAATATGTAAATTTGTATTTATTTTAGTATACTATATGTTCAACAATATACGAAATATATTCAGAATAAATATGGGCGTTATGGTGACATTTCTACTTTTGTTTTTCTGATGTTCTATATTCGCGCACTATAGTCTCGTATTCCAAATTTCATGTTTCTACTTTTATGTTTGTCTACAAAGACGACAGACGGACAATACGTGAAAATTTATTTTTCTATTTACTGAGGACATGAAACGTGAATAAAAGGAGATCGGAATTTTTGAACAATACCGAACTCACCCTTAACTTGGTAAGTAATAATGTGTGTACTATTTTGGTAACTCTAGAAATTTCGAAAATATTTTACTGGAATTATACAACAAAGAATTATTATTAAAGTTGTTAACGAGGAAGTTTTGGCGTAAGTGTACATGGAATGGATATGTGCTCAAAAACTAAATATACATTTTATGATCAATCAAATAACTCTTTTATTCTACTTACATAGGAGCAAGTAAAAATAAGTTATTGTGAATATATTAAACTTGTATTTGTTCAAAATAATTGTAAATTACTTCTTTCATAAATATTTACGTACTTTTGCTATTTCGGTTAATAAATCTTACAAATTAAATCATTTCTTTTTATTTATCCTTGTTATCTTTTTTCATTGGTTTAGCCATTTTATTACTAAAGTTAGGCACCTTAGCGAAACAAACACAGTATGAACATACCTTTACACTTCTAATTGTAATAGTATAGAATGTACCTGCTATGCAAATACCAAGCGAACAAACAACACCCTACAAACTGAGTGAATGTTCCATAAAGATTGATTCTCTAGAGCCTAGACGACTGTCAACACAGAAAAACCTTTACCATCGGCAAATTGTATTTATGCGACGTTCGGGACTCTGTGTAAGGCTATATCAATTTACTGTTTCAACTTTTTGTTGGGTTTCCATAATGAGTTAGGAAATATGTTCTCGGTTGGTGTTTATTGTTAGTGAAATGTATTGTCTTTAGTCAGGCTAAAGAAAATTACTTTGAAGGACTACCGATTTATTTATTAGTAAGTATAATCTATTAAAATATTATCTAAATATTAGTGGGTACAGGATTTAATTAAGTATTGCAATCTGATGACTGTAGGTTTTTGGAACTTATATCCTGGGATGTAAGACCTGACTCAGAATTTTATTCAGATTACAAAAACGCTGAGTTAACTTTCATACTTTTTTTCGGGAAAAAAACATCATTTATGGTAACTATTTTTGAAATTATTTCGCTTTAAGTCAATATAGTGAAACAAAAAGTCAAATTACACTAAGGTTCACTTAAATTACAAAAACATCAACACATCAAACTAGCTTTTATCCTTTTAAGAGTCCAAATTAATGGCTATTTTATAAATCCTTTGTTTTGAACCAAAACAGGCTAATAAAAAGACAATGAAATTATTACGTACCCTCAGTGGACCACTACGGACGTGGAAATTCCGAGAGACCATCGCTGGATCTACACTTTTTCATAAGGTCCTGAGTTAGATCTCTTTAGTTCTTCTTCGACCCTAACACTATTATAATATTCGATGACTAAAGGTCTATGTTTTAAAGATAATCTTTTCGTTTTTTTAAAGACAATGCTGATCAAGAAGTTTCTACCTTTTTACTAACAACAACAGAAAAAGGAAATCTTACGCCTTACAGTCGAAACGATACACATATTTTATGGTAGTAAGAGATATGAAATAATTATATTAAAATGTAAGTATTGGTAGGAGAAATACATATCTTGTTGCAGTGGCTAAACAGGTGTACGATATTTATCGTAAAATATTTGTATTAGTCGAACCTTAACTTTAAGACTTAAGTTTCTTAATTTCTTTAAAATATAGTAATCAAAATATCCCTGTTTGTGGAATTATAAACTGAGAGACTACCATAAAATTGTCATGATAGATTTAGCCTAAAATACAGGTGGGGCCGAATAAAAAGCACAACTAAAAAATCACGTTTTTTGAAGGTATTTCAAGAAAGAAACTTTCAGGTCACATCCTCTAAAATTCTTCAAATGGTTTTCCTGTTGAAATAGTTTGCTTGTAACTGTGTAATACATTCATTAAATTATGTGACTGAAACCAATATTTTCTACTCCTGTTTTTCAAATACAAATTCATCACAAAAACGTCATTTTACAGTCTTTCGTGTATAGCAAAAGTATCTTAACATAAAAATCGCTCATAGTGTTGATAATTAGATAAATATGAATCTCTATAGTATGTATTTGGACTTAAGAAAAAACGCTTTTGTAGTCGTTCCCCGCATGTAGGAGATTGTTTGAAGTATTGCCACAATGGCGGTGATGGCGCCAACAAATAAAAACAGTAGCAATTATTGATAAAACAAGTCGATGAGGTTTATCTTGGTACTTGCCCAGATGTAGTACAAGCAGATCCTCTAAATTTAATGACGAAATATTGGTATCTTGGGGTTTGTAGAATATGTTAAATTGAATCGGTAGATGAAGGGGACTTATGTAGTAGTATAAGTTTGTTTAAAACAGCTGTTACACATGTTTTCTGAAATTCATATTATTTCTTTCTTGACCCCTACTAGGCCCTAACTAGCCTCATACATATCTATAGACTCAACTGTCGTATCGGGAACTCGACTCTGCTGGGAATCTTAAATTTACGAATATCACATCTTTATCCTAACCTAACCTAACCTAACCTAACTTAACCTAACCTAACCTAACCTAACTTAACCTAACCTAACCTAACCTAACCTAACCTAATTACCTAACTTAACCTAACCTAACCTAACCTAACTTAACCTAACCTAACCTAACCTAACCTAACCTAACCCAACCTAACCTAACCTAACCTTTCTTGACCCCTACTAGGCCCTAACTAGCCTCATAGATATCTATAGACTCAACTGTCGTATTGGGAACTCGACTCTGCTGGAAATCTTAAATTTACGAATATCACATCTTTATCCTAACCTAACCTAACCTAACCTAACCTAACCTAACCTAACCTAACCTAACCTAACCTAACCTAACCTAACCTAACCTAACCTAACCTAACCTAACTTAACTAACTTAACCTAACCTAAACTAACGTAACTTAACCTAACCTAACCTAACCTAACCTAACCTAACCTAACCTAACCTAACCTATCCTAACCTAACCTATACCAAATATCACATCCCTATCCTTATGTTTGAGACCATTACCATGGTTACCATGGATCAGTCAAAAATTGGAGGTAAAAATTCAATACGATGACTTCGTATAGAGGGTAAGAAATATGATAGAGTAATGTTTTTAATTAACCTATTTGTTTATATACCCACTATATAAAATATAATGGGTTGAATAAATTAAATTGTACCATTTTTTTGTCGACCTGAACATTCCAGTTTATTGAGCTGTAACACTTTGTGACACATAAGAACGGAGCGAGAAGTATAAGAGGTAATTTAATTGTTCAGAAAGAAACGAGGGGGGAGGAATAATTTGATTTGCATCTATAATGAAGCTGTGGAATTATGGAGCAAGTTGTAAACAGTATGAGGGTTGAATAGTGAGTTGTTGTGGCCAATGGATCGAAGTTCCGTTGAATAGTTAATTAAATTCAAAACGAAAAAGACTAATTTTAATTCTTACTCTTTTGAATCTTTTTTTTTTTTTTTTATGAAAGAGTTTAGTACTTACCGAAGTATAGGACTTGTCTGTCTCCTCATTCCTTGTCATACTGTACATCACAAAATGTAGATAAAATAATGTTAAGTAAAAAAGTCTGGTAAGCTGCGATTTTTTTGAAAACTAAAACTAGAATCTTATGGAAAAACTAGACTTGAGTGGTCAAAATAACTAAGGCTAAAATTACAAACAATCTACAGAACAAAACACCGACTCAAGCATTCAGCGAAATAATTAAATTTATGCCAACGGATAGTTACCTAACTGTATGTATCGGAGTGAACTACTTTTTGTCCACTCCTTTAGAAGTTTACCGCAAATGTTTTCAGTTGATTTACTGCAAAAAATGTGTACAAATTCTCGTGCTAAACTTTTTACAAATAAGGTAATTAAAATTAATTAGAATCGTCGATACTATATACGACTTGTGAGATAATAGAATTATTAGATATAAGATTAGTTCAATTATATTATATTAGCTAAATGTTAACTTTTGTTTATTTAGAATGACGCATGGCATTTGTTAACTACTTGCCACTCTAACTTAGGTTTAGGCCACGCCCTTTTTAGTATTCTGTATAAATATGGGGTTTGGCATAGTTAGAGTTTAGATATGTTAGCTAACTAACGATGTCGTTAGTTTGAGTTTAGATATTGTAGCTCGTGTATAACTAACGATGTCGATTTTGCCGTTGAAACGCGTTTGAAGAAATAAACGTACAATTTGTGGGAATTTGTGTTCAAGTTTATTTCTAGCACATAATATATTACTTAAAATAAATATAATTTGTATGCATTGTGAAACCAAACAATTATATATACCAACTTAGGAAAAATATTATTATTTATGACTTTGATATAAATATATTTTTATTGTTGACAGTGTTTATGTATCGGATTCTGCAGCCAGGTATAGGTCTGGTCCTTCAGGTCTAGGTCCTAGGTAATATTGGACTAAGGAAATGTCCCTCCACAGACTTGTTTATATTGATTACGGGAGTGACAACTACGAAGTACTCTAGCCACCCTAAGTACTTTCATACTCACTATTCGGTCACTCATAATCCAACCTTGAAGACGTATTTGAGGCCGAGTGATATCTGGGGCTGTCTTCTCTTGCAAACATCAAAACTTGCCGTTGTACACATCTGTCTACAAAAAAACTTTACAAAAATAAAATAAAAGTAAATAAAACTCTAAAAATATACGTATTTTGCATTTTTTTAAACAGAAAAATGTAAATGAAAATCATTTAGGGTAATACAGAAGTTTTTTGTTCTCTATCTTTATAGACTAATGTAAGAGCTATATTTTCTGTATATAATCAATCCACTAATAATAAGAATAGTACCCTGATATCACAGTAGGTACTCAAAATGTGTTGTAATTAGGAGAAGAAAGCAACATGTGGGAAGGTTGGTTAAATAAATAACATCCACGAGGTTGAAATAAACGAGTTGAAGCCTCAGGATAAAGTACGGACATTGTTCTGTCTAATTAAGATAAAATAGGTCGGTTTTTATTTGAAACAAAGGGAAAACATTTTGTGTGCACTGTGGTATATATTTACAATATTAATTACAAAACTAATAATTACGTTTCAAATTAGCATTTAAAATTTAAAACTAGCAAATTAGCATTAAAAACAAAATTTGATACTGTGACATTATGGAATGTGAATATCATTTGTTTTACCCTCTGGTTTACCTATTTTGTATTTTAGTTCTGTTTATTTTTTCCCCTGACTAAAAAAACAGTTAAAAAGTTTCAGGTGATTTCTAGTGATTCGTTAACCTTTCTTGTTGTTTAAAGGTAAAACGCCACCATCTTGTTGTTGCATGTTCATCATCTTATTTTGAAAAAGGAAGAAAAGAACGTAAAATAATACCCCTAACCTTCCAATATTCTTACAGAGACGGAAGAGACCAAGGGAATTCAGGATTGCCCTACCACTTAATATAAACTAATTATTGAATCTGCCCCTCTCAATATGATAAGTTAGCTCCTGAGGGGCAGAGATTCAATATTAGTTTTGATAACAATTAGGAAGAAGTAAATATGTTTATATCCTGAATGACAACATATATTTGTCCATTCCACAATCTTTGAAGCATGTGTCATTCAACCTCCCCCCCCCTTCCATTCTACACAAGATATTTAGGGTTCTAACTCAGAGTTTAAAAAAATATTATACTAGAAAGTAGAGTTTGTATCCACACTAAGATTCCATTAAAATAAGTTTAGGTTTTTATTCCAATTACTAACAAAACAATATATATATATATATATATATATATATATATATATATATATATATATATATAAATATATATAGAGAGAGAGAGATGTTTGGCAAACATCATACATTAACACAATTTTGTAATACCTAGGAATATTTTGAGACACTTTTTAATGATTAAAAGTTTATTCATAAGAAACTCCACAAAAAAAACTTTAAACCTCAATATCTCAAAACTTATTTTTTGTTACATAGCCCCTTCACCCACTTAGCCCTTCAATTATAACTTAGCTCTGGTCAATAAAAATAACAACATTATAAAATAAAACATTTATTATTCACACAACATTTAAATACAAAACACGTTTTAATACAGTTTAGTAATAGAATAAAACAATACATTAATAATATACTGAAATGTTACAGAGTGATCGAAACTGCATCTTTACTTATGTCGTTATTTCAATTTAAAACTACATATTTACCTCATGTTTTTACCGGGCGTGTTCCTAGCGGCGGTAGCGCAGGAAACTTGCACTGAACGATACCGTCGTCGTCCGGTACCCTCCACTACTGAAAAAAAATTAATCAGATATACTGTAATCCAAATAACCATTACGGGTCTACTAATAAAAAAGATATAATAATAATGGAATTTTTATATAAAGAATTGAATTTAAAAAAATAATTTGAATATGTATAACATGAATTTAAATGTAATTGAATTTTTGTTAAATTATTTATATAACTAATTTTTTTTTTTAATGTAAAAATAATTTTAATGAATATAACTAAATTAATTTTTGTATATTGTGAAATAGTTATTGTAATTTGAATTATTAAACGATTTAATTACAATTATTGAACTACAGTAAGTAAATTAAGAATAATAGGGATTAAATCTGTAATAATTGCTTCTTAGAGCATCCAAATAGCAGTGGAGTAACTAAAGCAGTAGCGCAGGAAACTTGCACTGAACGCAACCGCCGTCGTTTGGGACCCTCCACTAACTCTTCCCACTAACTGGGAAAAAAAATTAATGACCTACTTTACTGTAGTCCAAATAAACATTACCGGTCTACTAATAAAAAAGATATAATACTAATGGAATTTGTATATGCGATTCCACGATATCGACGATGTGCGCTGAGTTGACGATGTGCGTTGAAATGACGATGTGCACTGTGTTCTGAAACAAACAAAAACAAAAGAAAAGGTAATTTTTGTTGGAATGAAAGGTATGTGTGTCATTTATAATTTCATATATAAGTAAAGATGCAGTTTATAAGTGGAGTAGGGTCTACATTTTGGAAGCTTTTAAATACAAAAAAGTTAATTGTTCATTTTTTTCTAAACTAATTGACTTAAAAGACTTTATCGACTTGAAATATTACGTTTGTTTATTTTTAAAACCATCTTTGATGTTTTATTAAAATAGCAAATTTTGGATCATGATCACTCTGATAACTTCATTATTAGTTTTATATTATATTTGGATAACTTCATCAATTTATTTTAATGTAATAATTTGAACGGTGCCCTAATCACAGACACACGCACGCGAGCGAGCACTACGTCGAAAATCAATTAGGCCTAAAGTCTTCATGGTTCACTCTGTTCTTCAAATTTAGGATGAATACGGAAAGTAGGTAATTTCTTAGAATCCCGATGAACTACGAGTCCCACAAAAGTTAGGTTAGTTCTTTAATGCTACAAGCTTCTCTGGACAAGTTTCTTCCATGTGTTTCATTCAATTATACTTTATTATTCCGTACAAAATCTGTTTTACAATGTAATACTGTATTTCCAAAGTTCCTTTCATTAAAATATTGTATCATTTCTGCTGTTTCAAGGTTGTATTTTAAATTCAGTATTGAATGTTTTCTGTCGTCCATTCTATGTTGGACTGGTTGTGGAAAGTAGTTCGTTGCTTCAAATCCTTGATGTAGTAAAGTTCCAAAATAGTTAGGGTAAAAGTTTTCAATATTTTGGGCCAAAGCATGTTTCTTCGTTGGATATCGCGCATTCAGCAAACTAGTTACTGCTATCACGTAAATTACCTGATTTAAAATGTAATAATATGTTTTGAAAGTTACTTTTACCGAGAGATGAAATAAAGTGTGGTGTTTAATTTGCAAATATATTGATTAATAAATATTGTTTCTATGGTTTCATTTTCAAAGAGAAAGTATTGTTGCAAAATTAACCATATGATTGTTGGGTAATTGTTTACATTGTAATATCGGAGTTTTATTTTATCGTCTACTACATACCTTACTTCTTAAGAATAAATAATAATGTTTTCATTGCGGATGTCACTTTTTTTTACGGAAAATTTACAATTTACAACTGTCAGGTGTATTAGGTTATACATAATGGCTAATGATCACATTCACGTCTCATACGTTACTCGAAATTTCAATCTTTATATCTGAGAACACAGATCACCTGATATGCTGTCAATCTTTCATATTAATGCCATTAACTTCAATAAACTTACCAAAGGTTTTGCCAGATATGTAGCCACCTAGCCAAACCTTTCCTGACATATAATAATAGCGCTCTACGTATTATAGTGAGAGAGAGAGAGAGAGAGAGAGAGAGAGAGAGAGAGAGAGAGAGAGAGAGAGAGAGAGAGAGAGAGAGAGAGAGAGAGAGAGAGAGAGAGAGAGAGAGAGAGAGAGAGAGAGAGAGAGAGAGAGAGAGAGAGAGAGAGAGAGAGAGAGAGAGAGAGAGAGAGAGAGAGAGAGAGAGAGAGAGAGGGGAGGGAGGGAGGGAGGGAGAGAGAGAGAGAGAGAGAGAAGAGAGAGAGAGGAGAGAGAAGTTATAGATCAGTATAAATTGTAAAAAATAACCTTGACGGCCATCTTTAAAAGATCAATTTTTACCAAACACGATTCGCCGATGAAGTGATTTTGACACGAGCGTAGCAAGTTAGGTCAAAATTTAAATATATAAATAATATTCAAAGATGTCGGTCCACTTCTCATTTTCACGTATTGACTTGTCAGTTAACTGAACTGGCATTTTTCTTGGGAACAATTTCGGTTGGGTTTTATTTGGTTTTTTGAAAATGGGCTACTGAGAGAGTTACTGCAATCTTTTCACACCTTTTAAATCCTACTAAAACAGACTGTATTCTTCATTACCTGAACGGTTAAAATTTTTTATTTTTATTTTAAATGTACTCTATCGATGGAATAACATCAAATCCCTAGCTTACCTTTCGTATTAGTTTAGATCCTAGAATTTAGTCCCTCTTTCAATATATATATATATTGACTTTTTGCTTGAAATACAGCGAAGGTTCTGAGATGTAATTGCACCCTTATCAATACACTGACAGACAACAGACTACAGTAATGAAACACTTAAGGAAGAGTGATATCACTTTCTTTGTATAACTGATTTTTATTCCCTTTTATAGCAAAAATAATATTACTTCTTAGGAATGTTACATCACAGACTAAATCAAATCTTAAATACAACATATTAAAATAACGTATGACTTTATTTTTATTTTCAAAAGTTACAAAATAATAAAAAAAAAAACATTCTAATTGTAACAAATAAAAACATAAAAGTATATGCAGAATAATTTATATCAGTAAGAAGTAAGATAAAAACCACAAATTACGAATTTCCTTTTTCGATCAACGATTTTGATAAAAATGTAGACAAAATGAAACATCTAAGAACCCAAATAATATAAATGTTTGACATATTTTTTAAAAAATACGGCGGTATAACAATAATATGATTACTGTAAAAATACTATAGGTATATTTTACTGTACCTAATATGTTAATAAACCTTGGAAGAGCATTTCTCATGGAAAAACTTATTTCTTTCTCTTGGTAACTTCCTATTTTATCTCTTATTATTCTCAGTAAAGGAGGAAGGGGGAGGTCAACAAGACAATGGATTAAATAAATTACCTCAAGGGTTGTCTTGGTTGCAGACTAAACTTATTATATTACTATTAAATATTGTCTAAATTGTTCCTTCAGATGCGTTAGCATTTTATACAAGGACTTCAATATGGTTTGCAAAATGTGGTATAATATTTCTTAAATTAAATAAATAAAAACAATAATATGAAAGTAATATCCAAATTACATTTTAAAACAGTATACAGAGGTTAAATGTTGACATAATTGATTACCCTATATAACCAAAGTAACTGACCAAATTTTAGAGTGTTGCTGATGATAATCTCGCCGTTTACCCACTGTTATTAATTATTATAGGTAAACACGGTTTCGAGCAATCTCCATTGTAGGAGAGGGGCTGCTTTTAAGAGCAAACGTTTAAAAAAATTGACTTCAAAGAGCGGGAGAAAAGGGGGTCAGTCAAAAACTTAAAATGGAACAATACGGTCACATTAAAAGACTCAACAAAAGAAGAAAAATTCCATGAAGAAAAATTTTGTTGCGGTCAATAATATGATTGTGTTGATAGCTAAACAGAAATTAGCACTCCCCTACTTTGATTTTTATTTTTTTTAGAGAATTGCTTTCAGGTAATAGTTCCTACCTCAAATAACTTCTTATTTTAGGTTTTGCCTCTTCAAGGTTTAGAGTGACTCGTAGTTTTTAATGGATATATGGTGATTTGATGGAACTTATATTAAGGTTACTCACTTATTAAAACATATTTCATTTTGTTCTTCTTTTTTTCATGTAATTATGATTTGTCGATCTAATAAAAAAAAAAGTATAAAATAAATGAAATGTTGACTTTTTGAAACAAAATCACTGCTCAAAACGTGATTGTAGTAGTTACACAATACAACCCCTTTTACGAACGATATTACATTAAATGTTATTTTGGTTAAACTGTGTATCTTAATTAATAACTAAGTTAAAATTAGAGCAAATTTAGTTTAACCACTAATAATAACGTTTAATGTCTCAGGAATTATAAAAGATCTTTCGTAAAGAATAGCTTACGGCCGTTTGGGGTGACGACTCCAATTATTACAGTTTAGGTTCTGAAGGGAGATAGTTACCCTACTCAGAGAGTGACAACAGTTCAACAAGAGACGATAGATGAAATGACTCTATCTAAATGTTAATGTGGGACGTTTGTTTTTGTGATCGTTTCATCTTTCTTCGATGATCGTGGTTTCAATCCCACTGAACAATTTGTTTTATAAATGAATTCTCTTCGAAAAAATAACTTTATTATATTTTCATATATTAAATGAAGCAGGATGGAATTTATTTGATAATTCAAAATAGTTGTGTCGATAATATAGATACACACAAATATATTAAGTATATTTATGTAATACATTTTAAGATGATAAAACTTACAGTCACCGTTAAACATAAATATTTTTTTGCAATAAAATATATACCTACTTTAAAAATCCTATACATAAATATATTTTGTTTTCTTCATGGACTGTTATAAAACAAAAACAAACACACTCTTAAATTGCAGTCAATATTAGGTAGTAAACTTTTAAGTAATTTTTTGGTTACAAATTTATAATCAAAATACCTGAAAAAGAGTAATATTTGGCTTTGGGACAAATTTATAAAAATTGTTTCTATGATGTGTGTGAAAATACAAACAACTTTAAAGCAACTAGCGTCCTTAAAGGTAAAATATTCATGTCTGAAAGGGAAGGAAACGAATTTAGTAGCAATTTACTAAAAGTTGTTACCTTAATACTTAACTGGTCTTCTTACTTTCTTTTATAGGTTAAACATATATTTAAGTTTCAGAAACGTATATCTCTACAATTGTACCCCTGTACATTTTACTTAATATAATATCATTAGGCCTAACAATTACAACAAATTAAAACAACACTTCCATGACCGGCAAAGTCAATATATATATATATATATATATATATATATATATATATATATATATATATATATATATATAGTAGTAATATATATAGGGCTTAAAGTAGCTTCTATTTACTAGAAACGTGTCCCAGCGTAAATTGTTTTTAGTTAAGCTTTTAATGACTGTGCTTCAGATTCACTCTGTTTTGCTAATTAATCCTGAACCGTCATTTTTTTAATTTCATATTTTGCTCTCAAGTTTGAGTTATTAATATTCATATTTCATATTTTACACTAAAGTTTGAGTTATTAATATTCACATTTCCCATTTTGCACTCAAGTTTGAGTTATTAATATTCACATTTCCTCCTTTGCATTCATGTTAGAGTTATTAATATTCACATTTCATATTTTGCACTTAAGTTTGAGTTATTAATATTCACATTTCCTATTTTGAACTCAAGTTTGGGTTACTAATGTTCACATTTCCTATTTTGCACGGAAGTTTCAGTTATTAATGTTCACATTTCATATTTTGCATTCACGTTTGAGTTATTAATGTTCACATTTCATATTTTTCACTCACGTTACAGTTATTAATATTCACATTTCATATTTTACACTCACGTTTGAGTTACTAATATTCACATTTCCTATTTTACACTCACGTTTGAGTTAATAATATTCACATTTCATATTTTACACTCACGCAGTGGCGGATCTATGGGGGGGGGGCTTTCGGGCTGAAGCCCCCCCAAAACATTTAAAAAATGTTTTGTAAGAAAATTTAAAGTTTGCTCAAAAGCACACAAGGCGTTTGCGGTTCCTTTACAGCGACTAGTGATGAAGACAATGACAGTGTTAGTTCTCAGACCATCACTCCAAGTCTCCAAACAAAAATTCCAACTGTGTCCCCGTCATTATTTATTCATGTCTAGCCAGTAGAACTACTCTGAAATATTAAATGTACGATGTACTTAAAAATAAATCCTTTTCGCATTTTTAATCTGCTTTTTATTAACTTTAATGTATTTCATTAGTAAATTAGTAAACAAAACATCCTGAAAACCTTTAATATGAAACACACGTTTTTACTCCATAAAACAACGTTAAACTACTGTTTTGGTCGCTTCATTATATGAAAGTCCTTTCACAAAATTTTCCCCTGTTCAGCCCCCTCCAAAATAAAATTCTAGATCCGCCACTGCACTCACGTTTGTGGTATTAATATTCACATTTCATATTTTGCATTAACGTTTGAGGTATTAATATTCACATTTCATATTTTGCACTCACGTTTGAGGTATTAATGTTCACATTTCATATTTTACACTCACGTTTGAGTTATTAATATTTAAATTTCACACGAACTATAAGTTATCGAAACACGTTCCTAAATATGGCGAAATATCCCTACATACAAAAATAGATTAAAATCGGTTCAAGGTTGTATAGGTGTTGCAAAACAAACAATTCCTCAAACACCCTTCATTGGTTTCATTGAGGGGAGGTGGCTTCAATTTTGATTTCATGATGAGGGATGGGGATGGAAACGTAAATTATTTTAATATGTTCAGGTAGTTTTATAAACCTACATAAGTTAGTAAAGTTTAAGAAAAATATGTAATAGAAATTGACTTATAAGAAGTTAGATTTCCTAAAAGTAATTGGTTCGTCAATCTAAAAAAAAGTAACACGTTATTTCCAAAACGCTGAGTGAATAGCTTCAGTTAAGATATTTCCAACACCGACGGGTTAATGCCAGCTACAATATTGAGATAATAAATAATATGCTTTACTCTTGTGAAGGAGGTGGATTCGTTTTAAATGTAAGTGAAAAGTTATCTAAGAAAATATTAGAAAGCTTCAATTTCCGTTTTGCTCTTTGTATGTATTTTCTAAACAAATTTTTAACTTTTATAGATAACACATATATCACCTAGATAACAAAACTAGTCACAATATATCATAGTTTTCTAAAGTCAAACATTTATTTAGAATATTATAAAAGGCTGACAGACTAAAAACGAGAAGAACATTGTGCATATTTTTATTTATTTAATATACTATGTATATCCTCTTCTCTTTCTTAAATACCTTGTGTCACTGAATCACGAGAGACTAGGACAGTTTATCTTGTATGGCGTAGCCGCTATAAAGATGATCTAAATATTAAAACTATTGTGTTTTTGTTATTTTGATAACTAAAAGATTGAATTATATAAAATAAATAAGTTCTATAAAATTATCTCTGTATGTTGATGTATAAAACAATTGTACATGTATTATAAATAGTAAAAAATATGATTGCGATTAAACACATTGATGAGCATTCTATTATTAGGCCTATTCATATATGAGATACTCAATATCCTGTTCATTAAACAAATGAATAAGAAATAAAAGAATCAAGATTAGACTGTTTTATCTCTTTCAACATTGAGTTAATATTGCACAGGGAATATGAGCCGATTCCCTACTCACAATACTCTTGTAATAGCATTCAACAACGTCAACATAAATTCCTATAGAATTATATCTTACAGATTTTTCATATCCTAAGAAGGAAACTACCTTTATAATTGTTACACCTCTTATATTGTTCTGTAGATTGTGTCAACTTATTAAACTAAAAGAGGTCTAATAAAAACAATTCTTTTTGGTCATAGTAATAACACAACCTGTCAATAGATCACCTACATTGATTACAGGTGTAATCTTGAGGTAACCTGCCTGGATTTATAACGTTCTTCACTAAGTTATAGGGTGTTAGATACTTCCTTTTTATCGAGACTCCCTTCACAACCGCTTGTTTTCTCCACACATTGAAGATATTAAATTATTGGAAGACTGGGGGGGGGTCTTTATTTTATGATCTCTGCTTCCTTTTTTCATAAGACAATGATAACCGAGTGTTTTCTGTATTACTCTTTCTACTATTTTTGATTACATGATGTTTTTTAAATTTTGAAATCAAAGGGACAATTTGTTTTTAACTTAATTTTGAAATGCTTATTTCTTTTAGTTAAGTTGATTTTGGAATAAAGATGCGGGAATGATATTTTAAACTGTATAGATGAAATTGTAATGTTTTCAATAAATCTTTTTTTAAAACTGTTATTTTAAAAAATAATACTAATAAAATAAATGTGGCAAAGTTATTCCTTCTACTCATCCCCTCAGAGGCTCACTTCTCCCTAAAAAGTTAATACGGGTTTAGTAATACAGAAGTAGCCTATAGTTATCTATTATTATTGGGGCTCTTTCATATTGTCTGCCAGGTCTCTCTTTACCAACTATTGCTCTACTCCAACTTTGACGCTATAGAGTATTTAAAGGATAGAGATTTAGCCATTTTTAAGGCGATAATCAAGGCAGGATTTTCCTTTTAAATAAAACTGTCTACTCTTGTATCATTTATATAAAAAAACTTGTCCACTGTTCCTCCTGCTACAATTCTCTCACAGCTTTCACAGCTACGTTGGACAACTGTTTGAGACAAAAACGTTATTAATATACACTATTTTGACACTTTAAATTCCATTTATTGAAATTTGAATAGTGTTATATAGGACCACACTACAATCTCTTATACAAAATCTATGTCCCTATCCTATGTTTGTGACCGTTGCCATGGTTACGTACAAAGGACAACCATGTAATGGTATCCTATGGCCATGGAAAGTGAAAATCAGTCAAAGAACGGAGGTCAAAATTGTATACGATGACCAATATGGCTGTTATTTTGACATTTCAATTATATGTTTCTGGTTTTTAAGAGTGTTCCTATATCAGATTTAGTGTTCCTATCTTAATGTTTGGAGATTATAACATAAAGCGCAGTTTTGCTATATTTGCTTTCTCCTTTCCGTTTTTGTGTTTTTTGAAGCACCGTTAGACTTTCTACTCGGTATACCGTTAGGACGCTTGCTTTCCCTTCGATTTCTCTTTTTTTTATAAAAAACTCTGCGCTCCCTTAAGATCCCGTTACCGTTGTTCGTTTAATGTAACCCATGTGTTTTCTTCAAGGTTGTAGAAATCCTGGTTCTATTGTAATTGACACGTACACTTTTAACTGCAAGCGACAGCTGTCGTCTCCCTTCATTTATTTAATATTGTTCCATTTTTTCGTATTTATTATTATTTTATAAGTTATTTTAATTATTTAATATTAGATGTCATTATATCAATTGTTTATCTAGGTGATATTATGATATCGTTACAAGGTTTAATTGTGGTTAGACAGCAACGACGGTGGAGGGACATGACGCCATGAAATGTGAAGATCGATCAACGAAAAGATTTTGTGGCGATAATAAACTTATCCTATGAGTGAGTAAGGAGGTGTAGATTCAGCTAGACACCTTCGGGCTTATCACACCTGTACTCAAAGCCCCGGAGGGTAGTTTCAAAGATTAGGTCTACAACCACAAAGAAATATTACATGGAATAGGTTTGTAAAATAGGTTTTATAGGTCCTCCTCACTTAAAAAGCATCCCGAAATGAAAGTATAAATATGAGAGTTATATTTGGTTGTAATAAATACAGATTAAAACTTTAATTTCAACGTCTATGAAAGTTTGAATAAACGAAATATTTTTCGTTACAAATAATTTCTACATTTTCAACTTTTATATTCATCACATTGACGTGAAAGATAAAATTATTTTTTATTTTAGTATTAGCTAAGTATTTTGTAAACAATTTTATTCCCTTGGTGAATTGAGGCTGGTTTTGAAATTACACCAAACAACTATAATTTAGGTGTAGAGTATACAGTGTCTACAAGTTTTCTACAAAGCTTGAGATCGTTGTAAATAAATGGATCTGAATTGTTGCACAAACTTTCTTACTCATACAAACCCAAGTAGTCTACAAATTAAAACTAAAGCGATAATCAACAATGGAAGGTGTATAATATTATTTCACAAGTCAAGCTCAATATATATTTATAATGGAATGTGTGTCCTGAGAAAAAAATCACAAGAAATTGCCTAAATATGATCATATTTCAAGTTAGATTAAAATTGGTCCACGCGTTCTTTAGAGCACTGCAAACAGAGAACAGACATCTTTCAAAAACCACAATTTTAGATGCAGGGAACCACAAAACATATTTGTCTACAGTTGTTGGCAAAGTGTTCATTTAAATTAGTTTGCAAAACAGCTGATTTCTCAACAGTTTCACTTTGCACACTACTTTGCTCACTCCGAATGGCAACCGAACAAAACGAAATTTAGGTTAAGTTTATTTGAATTGATTTATAATATACAGGAAATGTCCCTTATGTATGTTAGATTAATTCTTACATGTAAAATAATATAAATAAACAACAAAACAACGTTTTAAAGTTGAAAAAGGAAGTAATTATTCATAAAGATGATTGACAGTGTATGTACACGGAGAGTATTTTTCGTTTGCCGAGTTTTGAAGTTGGCAATCCCGTTTCCTCAACAATACACCTAAGTTATTTGTAATATTCATAAATAACCTAAGTTTTGACCTGAGGTTGAACACTATTGTATTAAATTAATGTTTTATTAAATTGTGTTACTGCTGAAGTATGTTTTTTATTTGTCACAAAATAACAACTCGATAAAATTGACGCACTCGGCAAGCCTCGTGCGTCAACATTTTTCTCTCGTTTAAAAAAGTGCCACTTTGCTCACTAGTTGCACAAATAACTATTACCAGCAAGAAACACCACATCGTTTTTTTGACACATCACATAAAATATGTCAGAAAGTAAAAAAGTAAATGACAGCCTATTTTATAACTGAAAACCAAGTTTTGTATTTATGAATCAGATTAATTACTATAACAAAACGTTATGTAATAACCTAAAATATAATAATTATTAACAAAATTGTAAATTATTAGAAATATTTCAAAATACGCTTTGCCTACTAAATATCCTACTGTTTTTAAAGGTTAAGTTCAGACAGTTCCACATGATATCGTGAGAATGCGTTACTTCCTCCTTTATGGGAATTGTAGTTATTTCAATTGATTTTTAAATACTATTTTAATATTGTAGTTTTTCTAGTATTAGAATGATTCTGTAAGTCTTAATATAAAATGTATACTTATTTGTTGGTTTATGTTATATGAAAGAGTATTCTAAATGTAACTGAGAAAATTATAAACAATTCCATTAAATTTTGTTTATAAAAGTAGTGTAGAGAAAAGTTTCGTAATTTGATATAAACACATCCCTGGAAGAACATTTTGTTTAGTTTACAGTGCAAATATCTGAACTAATTTATTGTATTTCTTGATAATTAATTCTTTAAGTGAATAGTTATGCTCTGTGAAATCGATTTGTTACTTTTTCACCAACACGACAGTTTAAAGTTACGTGAGCCCCAAATTAAAATATCGTTTGGCGTCGTCTCTCCACTGCTCTACAACACAAACCGGTAGACCGATTTAGGTAATATGTAACGTTATAGTATTGTTTGACTATACCCCAAGGCATCCAAATGTACAAGATTTTAATTTTTATTAAACGTAGTTTCTTTTCGGTATATTCAATATTACAGAAATTTTCATGCACCAAATGGAATATTTATTTGGCAATTAGAAATATTTCCCACAAAATATGATTAAGATCGCTTGAGCACATTTGATAAATTTGATATTTTACTTCGCCCATGGTGTGCTTTCCTTTTTTTGTCAATATAAAGATATATTGTTTAGATCTTTAGGGGCTTTATTTGAAAAAAAAAAAAACTAAACAAAAAATCGCTCTAGGCCACTAACAATTTAGATAAAAATATGAAGATTAAAAATGAAACACGTGTACAAAATCACAAGGACATATTATTTGTGTATTAAAAGCGCAAAGGGCTCCCTTGTTACTTGAGATAAAAAATTTCTCTGTAAGGCGCAGCTAGCCATAGCAACCTTCAAGACACTCTACTCAAATTATATATAAGACTTGTCCTACAAATGCAAAATTAACTTAAACATTAAATATTAAACATCTTCATTAATTTAACAATTTTCTTTTGAAGTAGGCGTACATTTTAAGGTGTAAAAATTAAATACAATTGCGACACAAATTTGTTTAAATAATTCATATTGTCTTCTATACTTAGATTTTTATTTATCAGTCAATAAAGCCAAACTGGTTACATCCGGTGGTGTGCAATGAAGATCTCAATATATTTCATTCTTTCATCCATGTGTATTAGTCTTCAATAATGCGTTTTGAGGTTAATTAGTTGTTAAAATAGAAATTTAATGTTTGACATTGTTTCCATGGTAACTAGGAACAGCTGATAGAAAACATCGATATAGATACAGCGACCATCCCTTGTTAATCAAATGAGTTTACTTTGCAATCGAGAGCGCACTCAAGATGAACATAAGTGGAAATATTTTATTATCGAATATAACCGAATCATTTAAACACATTTGAGTTGTGGAAATTCACAGCCATCTGATTGTAATAAAATAAAAGAGTATCGGCTGTACCGTAACAGATACATAAGGCATTAAGCATATCATGGAGAGAGGGGCGGTTAGATTCTATTGCTCAGAGATAATATGAATATTTATGGTGCAATACTGATCCGGTCAATATGACTGTAGCATTAGTACAATGTGAGTTTTAGCGATGTTTACAATAAAACAACAAAGGTTGAGTTTTATTTATTTTAAAAAGGGGTGAGAATAAATTTGATAGGGATGGAAATAAATAATGTGGTTTATTAATGTTGTTTAATGGAACATTTGACATCATTTATGTGTATAATAACATAAGTTTAGTGAGTATAAATGAACTCCGTTATGGGGTAACACTTAAGCGATACGATACAAACATTTATGTCGTAAGCGACACGCCATAGTTTTCTTATAAGACAGGTATCGCTAGTGCGCGTTTAAATCGTGTTGCAGTTTCTAAACAGGTGTACGATAAAGATATCTATCGTAAGATATATGTATTAGACTACAAGCTCGGCCTATTTCTTCACGATAGTACGATGGTTCTAAATATTCTTTTTGGATATTATAAATGCTCCTGGTGTAACTGTTTGGGTTAGTATTTTTGCTGGTGGATGTATAGGCCTTCTTACTGTCATGAAGTATAACTACCTGGAATTGTTGCATGGTACTGTTATACCGCGACTGGAAAATGTACATCTCTTTGAACAACTCCAGATAGTGAAGAATGAGAGAATTAGAGGACCAACAGAATGACCTCCTGTGGGGGGGGGGGGTAGTTTTATTTGTGAGAATTAACAAAATTGAACATTTAAAACAAAAAATACTTTGAATTTAAGCAGAAAAAACTCTCGGTCATCATGTTTATATATATAAGAAGAAGAAGAAAAGGAAGTCAAATAAAGTAGGAACAAAACAAGAATTGATCAAGAGGGATCTGATACAAAGGGATATAATCCAAGACAATATGAAAAAGCTAAATCTAGCCTTAGGATTCCCATGTCCGTACGCACTACAATGAGTCCCTTAGCGAGAGAAAGCTGTGTGTATATTACTCCAAAGTGACTAACATTTGTTCGATCCTTTTTGTTTTGTATATTTAAAATAAATAATCCAATGTACTCATACCTTCCCTAAGCTTTTTATCTTAGAAGTATAGTTTTTTTATTGGAACTGAACGACAATTCCTCAGTCCACTTGGAATTCATTACCTACGTACTATAGGTTTAACTGAATGGAGATTATCCAACATCTCAATTTACGTGTTTTAATAAGTACAAAGTCTTTGATGAGTAAGTCTTTTTTAGTCACATTCTGACGTACAGTATACTTTGTAAAGAGAAAGTTATAGGTTAGGTTATAACTGGGAATTTTCAGAAATAAATTTTGAATGATGACTGTATTCCGTCAAATTACAACTAAAATTGGATTTCATTTGTTTTCGCCGATTTCGATTAGAACTAAAACGTCAATCGTTTATTTGATCTTTTTTATTGGATATTCCTAAACTAGAAATATGAGGGAAATAAGTATTATTTAGTTCCGTGAAGTTACATTTGAGAAAATGTTACTAAAAGCGTGTGATTAATTTTAACAACATTGGAAATTTTAGTTTTGGTTTTACGGTGACTTCACAGATGTGTACCCAATTTCCTTCCCCACCGTTTCCCCTTCAATACCAATACAATTTAATTTTTCGTTCCATAGCGTTGCTGGTTGCTGGACGTAATGTGGCAGGAGCCAATTCGTTCCGTCACTCTGTTACTAAGGCAGACCCGTCGCTAGTACAGGAGCTTGATGGACTGTTGTGAAAATTACTTGTGTGTTGCAGATCCTGTTTTTACCTAGTTAACAATACCAATGATATGGGTATCAATAGATGCAGAATTGAAAAGAGAGTAAGCCCTAAAAAAATCGATTTGAAATCTCAAAGGGTTTACGAGAAATTGCAGTTTAAAGTTTTTTCAAAAAATATCAAAAAATTTTAAACCAATGATATGGGTATCAAAAGATGCAGAATTGAAAATAGGTTAAAGCCTGAAAACATCGCTTTGAAATCTCAAAGGGTTTAAGAGTTATATCAATAAAAATGCCAGATTTTAACATTTCACGTTTCGCCACTTTCAATACCTTTTTAAACGCCTGTAGCTCCCTAACTTATACATCTTATTGATACGAAATTTTACATGAGGAAAGAAGAAAGTTTAAATTTTACTGTGGTTTTTTTCAATTCGAAAATATATCTTATAGTTTCTGAGTAATTTTAATTCGTAAAAACAGGCAATTTTCAAACTTTGCAAAATGGTAAGGGCCCCCCTTGCAACTTTTTTAGGCAATAAAGTGAATTTTGGAATTTTGAATGTTTCTATAGCTTAATAGAAGCAGAATTAAATTTGGAGTCGATGGGTGCTATTGAAATTTCAAAATTTTTAATATTTTTTTTCATTTTTATCTATGTTTTGTAAAGGTTTCAACATTTAATATCCCCCACCCCCTAAAATGGCACACCAGCTGTACTCGTGATCGGTCGGAAAATCCCAGGGATATAATGAGCTAAGTTTAATAACCGCCATTATAGAAATCATAGTCGACCAAGGATTGCGATTAGGTTCACTATTTTATTTGAGACAATCCCTTACATCCGAATTAAGATAAAGTATAAGTATATTTAAGATAATTTTAATTTTAAAAAAATTATTTAATCACTTAGTTTTAATCGCTCATGTAAGCTGGCTAACTAAGATGTGTCGAGTTGTTGGTCGCAGGTCTGGGCTGGGATAGAATGTTCCGCATCAACTACCCCAAAAGATCCACTTCCCCCCATTCCCAATAACTCCCAATAACCCGACCTACCCATTAATGAATGAATTACTTATGGCCTCAGTTTCGATAATAATTAGTATTTAATATTCCCTTTGTGTGTGAAAGTTTGTGCAATATTTTTGTATAGTTAATTTAATTTTTATTGAAACATATAACTAGAAACAATTATATAGTATTGTTAACTTTCTCACTTCTACATAGAATACGTGACGAGTATCCGTGTTAAAGCCCTCAGAGTGGAAAAAGTGGTTTTAGGAAAGGTTGTCTGTTATAGGTTAGGTTAGGTTGGGTTAGGTTAGGTTAGGTTAGGTTAGGTTAGGTTAGGTTAGGTTAGGTTAGGTTAGGTTAGGTTCCGTGATTTACATTCAAAATGCGTGACGAGTATCCGTGTTAAAGTCCTCAGAGTCGGAAAAGTGGTTTTAGGAAAGGTTGTCTGTTATAGGTTAGGTTAGGTTGGGTTAGGTTGGGTTAGGTTAGGTTAGGTTAGGTTCCGTGATTTACATTCAAAATGCGTGACGAGTATCCGTGTTAAAGTCCTCAGAGTCGGAAAAGTGGTTTTAGGAATAGTTGTCTGTTATAGGTTAGGTTAGGTTGGGTTAGGTTGGGTTAGGTTGGGTTAGGTTAGGTTAGGTTAGGTTAGGTTCCGTGATTTACATTCAAAATGCGTGACGAGTATCCGTGTTAAAGTCCTCAGAGTCGGAAAAGTGGTTTTAGGAAAGGTTGTCTGTTATAGGTTAGGTTAGGTTGGGTTAGGTTGGGTTAGGTTAGGTTAGGTTAGGTTAGGTTCCGTGATTTACATTCAATGCGTGTAGAGTATCCGTGTTAAAGTCCTCAGAGTCGGAAAAGTGGTTTTAGGAATAGTTGTCTGTTATAGATTAGGTTAGGTTAGGTTAGGTTAGGTTAGTTGATTTACATTCAAAATGCGTGGAGAGATTTAAATCAAACTTCCGATATTTTAACCATATTTCAAGATGTTTCTTAATGTTTTAGATAACTAAACAGTTGAAGGTTACTAACATACAGTAGAGAGAGAAAAAACAATATTACGATTTTCTTCTGCTGAAGTAGAAACCTACTTGAAATAATATCTCTATAAAAAAAAACACAAAAATGTAGAATACGGAAGGACAATTCTCTTCATTGCTTTCCCTAGAGACAGCAGAGGTTATAAAACTGAAACAAAACTGTAATAGAGTAAAGAAAAGTTTTGAGTTCCGCGCTTTCTCCAGCATTTTGTAAACTGTAACTTCTCCTAAATGACGTCTCGTTGGAAGGTAATCTGAAATATTTGTGGATGTATATATTTTCCGTAGAATGTCGTTTTAATGGCTCAATAATGTAACGTGGCTAAATAAAAACTAAACTTTTTCAATAAATTGGACATGTACAAAGGATAGACAAATGAAGGAAAATTAAACAAGCTGTGCAGGAAATATCAACAGGGAAAACACTCATAGGTTAGGTTAGGTTAGGTTAGGTTAGGTTAGGTTAGGTTAGGTTAGGTTGGGTTAGGTTAGGTTAGGTTAGTTCGAGTCTCTACCTTTTGGATAATTTACTGCTTCAACCAAAGTATTTATTATTTAACGATACTCATTAAAGTTTCTTAAATGTGGTTTCTATAGACTAACAAGGCGTATTATCTTTTCAAAAATGGTTGAGTATTAATTTCTTAAAAATGAACTTTCCATCAGTTTATTGAGACTTTAATTTGTTTTCTTTTTACCTTCTCATGTGTAGATTAGGTTAGGTTAGGTTAGGTTAGGTTAGGTTAGGTTAGGTTAGGTTAGGTTTGGTTAGGTTAGGTTAGGTTGGGTTAGGTTAGGTTAGGTTAGGTTAGGTTAGGTTAGGTTAGGTTAGGTTAGGTTAGGTTAGGTTAGGTTAGGTTGGGTTGGGTTAGGTTAGGTTGTTTAGTTTTTACTTATTGTATTGCTTTATTTAAATCGATGTTAAATAAACTATGAACCATCATGTTAAAGATAGTATAAAGAAAGTTATGTGATGTTCCAAAAAATCAATATCGGACCCCAAACCCGCGTGCTAAAACATAATCAAAATGTGTTTACACACAAGCAAGACATCTCTATGACTATATTTAAATGGATACAATTTTTAGAATTGGGGGATTGATATTGTTCACTAAAGTTTATTTTAATTGTCATAAATTGTTATTTATATTCATTATTTTTCTTTTAATTACTCTAAAATTTAATTGAAACAAAAGAATTCTTTAAAAAATCTACTAGTATTACTCGTAATCCATTAAATAAACTATTGAAATAATGGATCGTACGTCACATCTCGACAGTATGATGTAAGATGTACGAATCAATTTCCCTCTAAAATCACTCTCGCCTGCAGCTCATATTTTCTGCCAATATTTGCCGCATTACATCGCTTTGGCAGATTCTACTCTATTGAAAAATTAGATTCGAAAAAAAACGTATTTCTATACTTGTTTAACATTCTGAGATGAATAAGACATCATTTATATTTACCAACTGCATGTCAATAAGTTATTTTTATATTTCGTGATAGTTTTATTTTTGTCTATGATAGGTTTTCTTAATCACTATGTATTCATTATACAAAGTCATTTTTTATAAAAATACGTAACAAGGTCACATATATGATTTATGTTTTATTTTCCTTTTTGTTAAATGGTGAAAGGGGTCTCGGATAACATAATCTATAAAAGAAACACCAAAAAATGCATATTTTTCTTTGACTCAAATATCCTCCTTAACACGTTCTTCTCCCAAATTCTCAATATTTTATCATTTCTCTATTCCTACTTATTTTACAATTATATTAATTGTGCAAATTTTTAACAAATTTGTTAATCGATAATCAAAACTTTTCTTTTCTCTATTTTGCGAAATGTTTACGCGAGAAACATATTTTGTTTTTACGTTTTCTATGCAGACTTAATATGACATCTGTTTCAATTTTCCTTTCCCGTGCTGATTTATTATCCCATAGAAAATGTTAACGCAAGGTCCAGAAAAATGTCAGAAAAATGAATTGTTATTCATACGCGGTAACATATTTAAAAATTTATGAAATTCATCATGACATATGGATTATTCGTTCTTCTCCACATAAGTACAATCAGTCCTGTAAGTTATGCTGTAGAAGTAAATTGTATTTATTGAAACCTATCTGGTCTCATCTATAGATGAGAAAGGAATACCAGGAACACAAGACTAGATGAATAAAAGTGTAGATCCAGCTAGAGTCCCTCGGGATTGTCACAGTCGTACTGAGGGTTTGTGCAGTTTGAATAAGTAAACTGAAATTATAAAAATATTATAATTTATTAAATAAGTCTAACCTGTAGTAATTCTGTATCGTTAATATTGAACATTGATTTGCACCAATATTATATTCCGACAACGTATAACTAAAAGATTGGGCTAGGTTAGGTTAGGTTAGGTTAGGTTAGGTTAGGTTAGGTTAGGTTAGGGTATAACTAAAAGATTGGGCTTCTAAATGAACAAGTATGGCGATCACGTAGTCCCACATGACTCCTTGTTGCGTTTCGAGTTAAATAAATTTGTACAGTACAGCCTCCAACAGAGCTTCCATCAGAGTTTATTCAGGAAATATTGATCTACCAAATGCGTATTACGTTTTCATCTGGTCACATATAGGTAGAGAATGGTTCAAAAAACCTACTGTCGAGTTTTAAATTGAAAATTCCTTTGAGACAAAAGAAGTTAAAAAAAATTATGTTTAACTAATTATGTATTCTGTACTACAATCTATTCAAATTGCCCGATTTCACACACATGATTGGTATTTTAGCCTCATTTTACTTCGTCAAAATGAAAATACATGAAGATAAAATGTTACCGTTTTGTTGTTCTTGTTATTTTAGACAAAACATTTCTTGGTTATCATCTGGTTATAAAGAAAGGAAGTAATAAACATAACATAAACACTCCTAATCCTCGAATATTGTAATAATAAAATAGTTGGTCAAGAGAGACTTGACAGGTAAGTTGTAAGAGAAGATCTAACCCAAAACTGCATGATAAAAGGTGTAGATTCAGCAAGGTACTTGGGGATTGGCAATTCTGTACTCACAAATCGAGATCCTGAGGAGGAAATTAAATTGTTTATATTAAAAGTATTACCATAGTGATCATTTAGAATAAATAAAACAACAATAATTAGCATGTAATTATTTAGATCTGTTGAAAAATTTTATTAACTTAATTTGAGGTTATGTTATGTTATCTTGACTTTTTAATAGAAGTTTATGGAAATCTGTAGATCTAGTTTAGAAAAATGAAGCATTTATTAACAGTCCAGTGGCCAATTATTTTCATTGAACTACGAATTGCAAACCGGAATTTTAGAAAATGGTGACTAAGAAATTTTTACAGGCGGCCCCTAACGGTTACACTTGAGTAAAATTTGATCAAAATCATTAAGCCTGATTTTGAGAAAATTTTAATTATGTACTTTTATCTCATGGCTGATATCCCTAAATTTGAAATTCTATGTATAAATTTAAAAAAAAAACTGTTAAAACTGTTTAGGTCCCGACTGCACATACAGACAGACATCTTTACAAAAAAAAAATTGAAGTCAGAAGACCTCAAAATAAATATCGAAAAAAATATATAATAAAAGTCGATTTTTATCCCATCGCACTACATTTCATTTCCTACTTATATATTTGGGAAATTATAGATTGAGTGATAAAACTAAAGACACACAAAATAAAGCGTTACACAATCTTTCTTACCCAACAATGTACCAGTCACTTCTAGAGGAAACAATGTCTAAACAAAAGAATAAAACTGAAGTTTAAAAATTTCTAAAAATTAATATAGATTTAGACTTTGCTAAACAGTAACATCTAAGCATTAAAATAAAACACATTGTTGCCATTTTAAAGGAAACACCTAGTCTGGATTTAACAGTTGCAAAGCGGAAATTTAACTTTTAAAGAAAAAGAAAAGTACAGTTTGAGGTTTTACTCTTCTTGAGGTTTTTCAATTTGATTTTCACATTGGACCAAAACATCATACAAATTTCATTCAACGATTGTCAGATATAAACATTTTTAACTCGTCGCTAATATTCAGTTTGCCTATAATTTTTAACAGTCAACACCTGTTTTTGAAGATATGACAAACGCGTTTTGTGTGGAACTTTAGGTGATATATTTGATAAAAATATAAAGTAAGTTTTTTGAATACGTGATTGTGTGTTTTCGGTTTATTTATTATATTTTATATTCTTTTCTTCATTTTTTTACAAGGCGTTGATGACTGCAAAGCTTTTCGCCTTTAAAAAACAAATGGGCTTATAAGAAAATAAAATGAACAAACCTAAAACGTACTTTTCAAAGTCTTTGTACAAAGGATATAAAACGAAATCTAGGGCTTTACCATTGTATAAAGCCAACAAGGCGGATATAATTTTCAAAGTGTCACATTAACTGGAAAATGTCGTTCGGTTGGACTAAAGAATCGTAAAAGAACTATACTTTGCTTTTAGCTATAAAGTTTACTAAATTTATTATGTACCTTAGATTTCTACTTGTTTAAGTAACATAATAGAATGAAACGTGTCAGGAACCCTTTCTACAATCATTAAGGAGTTTTGTTCTAGTGTCCTTGAGTTTTTACCAAAAATATGATTTATTCAATCATACCTTGTATTGAAATTTCTAAAACTACAGAATATTACGAAAATGTGTCTTATTTTAAATCGATAAACGAGACCTGTGGGTTCCTTGGTTGCTTCAGTTAAAATTACTTATGGAAACACCATCCTAACAGTCTTTTTTATGTTCTTAAACTGTTTTTGGCCAAATATCCTTGTTACAATCGCTGCAATTTTTGTTTTTTATATTTAAAATACATCGCTGTTTAGCCAAACAGTGTCGGCCTCCTCAGGTGTAACATTCAACACTTAAATACATTACGTAACATCACAAAAAACATAATACACGTAATGCAATTATTCAAGACTTGCTCTACGTTTTGTGTTTAACAAAAAATTTTTCCATAAATTTACCTATAGGAAAAAGTATTTAATAAAATACACACTTTCTATAAATATTATAACCTGATTTATTAATTTCTCTGGATATTAATTCCTGATTGTAGATTTGAGTTAGTTCCTTTCTGTTCAACAAGTGACTAATTTTAATTTTAGTCTTATACTTTCTTGGCTATGCCTAATAATTGTTTTAAACTTGATTCAATGGTAAGGACCATCGCCTCCTAAAAATATACCCAACGTAAAAATTTACAAATGTTCAATAGGTTTTAACTCCTGAACGAGTGGTTTTTTATAAAATATCCAATATTAAAAATGTGTATAAACCTCAGATTCACAAAATTTAAACAACAATAAACTAAACTAGCTGCAACATCTCATTTTATCACGGCATCTCGCAATCTATGTATAGACGTCAAATGTTCATGGATATTAAAAATCCGTTTTACAAACTTTGAAAATGAATGCAATTGCTTAACGTTGCATATTTTGTAACTTATTTATTAAAACGGAGATAAACTCCTACTCTAATGGTAATCAGAAGTAAGGTAATAATGTAGTCAGCTGATCCACAAATTATTTATTTAAATTTTAGTTTTGTATTGGTGATTACACTTCTTAGGCGAAACCTACTTCTTACTTCTCACTTCTTGGGTGCTCTTAAACTGAGTAAAGTTGTGGTAGACCCGAGAATCAAAGCTGAAATCCTTTTTTCCTTGTATTCTTGAGTTATATCCCTCTCTTTCATCTCTTCTATCAAGCCACTCTTTACCAACTCTAGTTCTTTTACGACCCTGACACTAATAGAGTATTCTAGGACTAGGGATCTTTATTTTATACTCTTTTATTCGTTTCGCTTTTAACAAAAGGAACTGAGGAAATTGGAAGAACAGAAAATCACTCACAAAAAGTATAACATCAAATTTTCAAAAGTTCAGGAGTCTTTAAAATTATAATCGTATTTGAGTTTGTCGACAAGGCAGTTAATTATGTAGAATAGTTCCTTAGTGACATGAATTCCTCCAACCCAGAGATGTAAATCATTCTGATGTATTGCGGTGTACAAGGCAATCTTACAACACATGACAACTGTAAACATTGTTACGTAGACAAAGGTTATAATACTGAGTTATACTTACCAAACAGTAGACCTTATTGGAAGCGTTAACAATCCGACTATCGTTTTTATTTTCATAAATTTATTGATAAATTAATGGTGTTATTACTTTTTGAAGTATATAATAAAGAATAAAAAGGAGGTCCTGTTATGTAAATAATAATTTAGTTTATATATTTTGAACCCTAAAAGATATTTATGGTTCATGTGAATGATAATATAAAAAAGTTGTAACCTAGAACTATTTGAAATTTTGTTTTAAGATAAATTCTTCCTGTAGGTAAATTCCATAAAACAGTTTACATTCATTTTACCTTTGTATATTTGTAGGAGGATTTTTGTTGTTTTATTTATTGCCAATATTATACTTCAGAACAAGCTACATATTTTCAGTGGCAGCACTGTTTTGAAAGGCAAATATTTTAAAATGGAAAGTCACACCTTTAAAGTAAGACCGTTACGTTTTTTTAGAAATTTAATATATTTTCATTAAAATGTGATTTTATATTTGTCATTAATGTATATTTCTTTAAAAGCACAGTGATTTTAAAGACATTCTGTTTTGCCTAAATACATGGATACATGGTGAATAAATTACATACTAAATTCCGACTGATAAATCATCAAAATGTTTCCCTTCATAAGAAGAATGTGAATAATGCAGATAGAAACAAAATAAACAAGCATTTATTATTAATTTGGCAGACAAGTGACAGGAGAATAATGTCTTTGAACAGAATCACAACAACTATGGATTGTTCTTCCTGAAAGTTCAGCTTCATAGCAAAAGTCTAAGTAGAATGGTGCAAACTAGAGTAGAGTCAAATGTCGTAGACTTTAGTATCTTGTACGTGTTATTTGTTTGAATTCAAGTAGTAAAAATGAATTGATATTCTGAGCGAAATAGTGAGAATATATTTTATTTCGTTTTTGTAGATTGTTGTGTGCGAGGATGTTAACCTGACGGTTTTACATTAAATGTCTAAACATACTTTAATGTTTTATTAATGTAATAATATAATACAAATCACTTATGGGAGATAAAAGCACGTATTTCAAATGACATTTTTTCAAACATTTAAAAACGTTTAATTATTTATTCTACTGTGGCAAAAAAACTATGCTACAGTAAAAAAGTAAATGGATATGCTTACATTTTTAAATTGTTAATAAAAATTCGTGTTTCGTCATTTATTTTAGGATATGTAGACATCTAAACTACTTACTATTTATTTATTTATTTTTACAAGGGGTGAAGTGTTCTAGGTGCAAGTTAACTTTTAAAATCTCCTTTGACATGTCTGCTATACAGCCTGATAGATACTACAGTGAATATTCACTTTTGTATCAACTCAATAATATATATATAGTTATACAGTACTTTAAGTAATGTTCAGTATATAGGACTTTGAAATTCTAACTATATGATAGTGTATATGCAAAGGTTATAAATTTGAGCCATCTGTTTGTACTAATAGCAGGGAGCACAAGTAATAAATATTTATTTATAGCTTTGTAGGACAACTTGTAATAATAAAGATCTTGAATATATAGAGCGAGTATTAAAGCAAATACGTTGATAGTATAGTAAGAAAATAGTAAAAAAATATAATTGGAAAATCTTACAAGTGGAAAAAAGTGGCTTCAAAGAATTTTAATGGACTCTTTTTTAAATTGATATAGTATTTATATATTCTTTGTGAGATTATTTAAGACACATATTTAGGAGTGTAATATATCCATCACACATCTTTACTTATATTTATTATTTTATAATGTAAAGAGAATAATAAAAAGAATAATTAATAGTTTTAAATTTAAGTACTGACTCAGGTAAATCACTGAATTATATTAAGAGTTATATTGCAATGACGAACGTCTATCTACTTAGTAATGACTTGTATTTTTGTATCTTATATAAACGACATTTATTAGCAACAATCGAATTTTCTTAACCTCAAAACCTTCACAGGACTTACTATGAATTCTAAAGTGTTTTGATTATTTCAGGTTTCATTAAGAAAACACATATTTTGTTTGTTTTAAACTAAATAAATATAAAGTTATTATAATTTATTAGTATAAATAAAAATACTAAAGTTATTACTTTATAAATAATAATAGTTGTACTTTACTCAAAACGTTAAGTTCTTTCAGAAAATAACAATAAAATTAACCTAACCTAATCTAACCTAACCTAACCTAACCTAACCTAACCTAACCTAACCTAACCTATTGAACTTTACCTCAATAAGTCAAAATATTTTTTTTAAACAGTAAATTCTTGGTTCTACGGAAAGTGAGAGACAAATTTTTCGATAGGTAGTTACTACTTTGTATTCTTTGTACTTTTACAGAAAAAAATGTTTGACACCAAGTGTCATCGCCCTGTATATCTAAGGTTACAATGAATTAATTTGAGTTAATTTAGCTGTGTAGGTTCATTGGATAACAAACACACAACATATAACTGGAAGCCGCTTCTTTGCAACATATGTAGACAACGTTATCCTATGTATACAGTACTTTGTAAGGCGGAGTAAAAGTAGTTCGAAATGTTTAAAATTCTTGTCAACAGATTTTGTAGTCACGTTTGTAAACATCATCAATCTTGTAACCCTCGTTTTAAACCCCGCGTTCTTTCGTAATCTTTCAAAATGTCACGTGATAAGTGTTTTTATGTGTCACAAATCTATTACTATCACGTGTGTTAAGCAATAATGTTTGTAACCATTCGTTCAAAATTGGTCTCTTGCCACAATCACCGTTAACGTGAACGAATAGTTAACTCGGAAGTTAACGTAATGAACGGAATTCCATTCGTTAAAAATTTAACGACAAGTTTTGACTTAAAACTATAGAGAATATACTAGTATAGGTTATGTATTGAGTGTCTGACTGCTTGAATAAAATACAATCGTATTTACAAACGTATTTTTTTCAAAGAAGGGATGATTTTAGGGGTAGTTTTTAATAAACAATGCTACCAATATGAAAAATATAATCTGTACTGGTGACTAAAGTATACTAAAATTACAACTTCTAAAACTTAATAAAGAGTGTTTTTTGATTAGTGACACAAGCTTTGGTAGATAATTCTGGACATAGGCTAAAGATAACATTTACTTTGAACATAATGTCCAACACGCTTCGTTTTTCTTATATCCGGTTGTTTTTCTTGTTTAAAAAATGGTATAACACAAGAACGATATTTAACTAATGTATAATTTAATATCGAAACCATATTTTCAAGAGTATTTTATCGTATTAGTGTTATGTGTAGCACAAATATATACTATACAGTTTCAAAATGGCTAACATATGAAATTTTTAATACAGTACAGAAATGTGTGCAAAATGTAGAGTTGATATCTTAAATCGTTAGGGAATTATAACAAAAAAAAACGAAGTTTAAACGTATTATTTCTTTATTTTGATATCCAGAATAAATTTACAAAATTATGTTCCCTACTTACTACACAACCTGTACATAAACATATTGTATTCAAATTACTCCAGTGGGTGGGATCGGTAGACATTACAATGAGGAAGGTCGCAATAATTGGAACTTTTAATTTTATCAAAAATTCTCAAAATCATCCCAGTTTAATGTTAAATTCTACATTCAGACTGAAGGTCGAGTCTCGAAAAATTTAATTTATAGTTATTCGACCGTTTTTTCATAAGAAAGTTTGAAATTATAATCAGTGAAATTTTTTATTTAGAATTCGACTTGTGAGTAAAGTTTGTACAGTATTTTTTGAAAAGGAAAACTTTAACGATTATTGTAAAACAAATTTAATATATGACCATTGTTATATTTTAAAATAGTTATTAATAATAGTGGTTTATGCAATGATTTTATGATAATTTTTAAGTTACTGGAGGTAAGTTAAGGCACGAGCGAAGCGAATACTGGTTTCATTTGTGGCTAAGTGTCCGGTATTAGGACATTTTAGAAACTCTTCCCTTGGGAAAAACTATTTATCACCACAAACATATCTAAATTGAGTCAACACAATTACGAGGTTCTGAAAACCTATGTAAAAGTTTTTAAAACTTACCAACACTAAATAACACCTCTTGATCTCCCTATACAATTTAAAATTTGTTACAAGGCCCAGAAAATCAACTTTTGGGCATTATATTTGGAGTATAACAAACACAGAACACAATTCTCACAAAAAATACGCCTAAGTATCAGACGAGTTTCAACGACAAGGTCGACCTCTTCAGTGATACACGAGCTACACCAATCAAACTATACCTATCAAAAGTTATTTTTTGTGAGACTTGTGTTGTGTGTTTGTTATACTGTATCATTTTTCTCATAAGTCAAGCTAAACATTTAATATTAAATTTGGAGGATTTACGTTGTAAGAACGGGATGGATAGATTGAGAAATTGTTTGGATTAATTTAACTCGAAGCCTGAACTTCAACTGGGTAAGTACCTTGATGGCACAATCAACTTGTTTGTACAAGGCGATGATGATTGACAATATTTTCGACTTTAAAACAACAACAACAAGAAAGAAATATTATTCACAACTCCAAATAAACACAATTATTTAACTTTGTGAAAACATTTTGTTAAACCTAATAAACAAAATATTATTCTTGTGCAATATCTATCTCAACTCAAAAACAATATTCAGTGAAGCAATTCTTATCTCTGGCTTTATGTACTTACTTGTTAAATATTGAAATCCAATAAACTGTAAAGTCTACAAAGCTGAAATTTGACGAAGGACTGGCCACGCCCTACTCGACACACATCATAAAAAAGATTTGTTGAGTATATATATATATATATACTCTTCAAGACGATAGAAAATTTCATTAATTATTAGTTTTTGACGAAATTTGTTAACAATATTTTGTGAATTGTAAAGATTATTGTTTCAGACCAGTCTTTGGAATTCCAAGTAAACAACATTATGGTTTAGAAATAATTAACAAAAAGAAAACAAATGTTTGACAGCAGTCGTTAACAGCTCAATTTAAATACTATTTAGACTCAGGAAGAGTGTATGGTAGAAAGGAAACAAGGTAAAGTTCTATTTATATTTTATATTTCTTTAAAATATTCTAAAATTTAATTAACTACACTGTATCTTAGAACTTTGCTGCCATGTACAGAGTGTTCCGAAAAATTAAGTATACATTCTTTAGATGAACAGATACTATTATTACTCTCTCATATATACCTAGCGAGAGTTTTGAAGTGGGTTGAAAACTCGATGTTGGGTTGTCACGGACACATTCATTTACAGATATCATAAGAAAAAAAATTGTTTTGCAAAGATATCAATTTATGAAATGTGCAGTCTAAACAAGTAATCAAATATAATGTGCGTGTTATATTATGTCACTTGACGAGATGTTTTGCAATTTTTTTTTTTTAATTTGGAGGTTTATAAGAAGTTCAGTGTCTACTGTCATAGTTTGTGTACATGTAACAGATGTGAATTATGACTTAGTCATTGGATAGTCTTCTTGTGTTGTGTTACTTTTAATTTTTTTGGTAAAAAATCGTGTTTTAATTCATTTGGTAACTCAAGAAGTAAATTATGATTTTCACAAACTCGGGTCAACAGGTTTTGATAAAATTTTGTTAGAATGTACCCTCTACTAAGGGTACAAATGAAACTGTATTAGTTGCAAACTCTCCTTAAAGCCTTATAGGGAGTAATATTTACAGTCTATAGAAAATCATTTTAAAATTTATCAACCGAATCGAAAATAAAATTAATTTACAACTAAAAAAATATTAAAATTAACCTTAACCGCTGAGATTAGAAACCGAGTTCAACCAAAGACGATTAACCCTCTCGACACAAGGGATGCTGAGGGTGTTTTATATATTTTGTATTGATTTGCGGGTGGGACTTCATTATCAACTTATAAAAGAAATTCTTGCGCTCAAAGCTCGGTATAAACAATTTCTTTTTCCTGATGTAAAATTAGAATAAAGTGTATTTCTGGAAGATGGCCACGATTATTTTGTTTCTTTTTGTGGATGTGTGTGTGTGTGTGTGTGTATGAAACAGTTAGTGTAATGTATTCACTTGTCACGTACAACACAAATGTTTATCACAACTTCGATGCAAGTTTTGATATAAACCCACAAATCAATATTTATTACTTGCGACCCCTGCTAATGGAAACAGTTAGTTTATATTTATGTGCTTGGCTTATCCGGTAGTTTTGTGTACTATATCCTGTATACAACATAATGTCATGGTTTTACTGTATATTTAGTAATTCATGTAATAATTAAGTTTTTTCGAAATCCTCAAGGAAATTTTTTTTTTCGATAACTAAAAATTTGAAGGTTGCAACAACAAAATTCATCATGAAGGAAAACACAAAATATTGTGAATTTCCCTGACTCTTTAAAAAACTTAGTTGAATCTATGTCTTTATTAAAAATACACCAAATTAAAACGCGGAAGGACAATTTCCTTCATTGCGCTTCACAGAGATTGCAGAAGTTGTAAAACTGAAAAGAGTAAGAAAAGTTTTGAGCGCGGCGATTTCTCTTGCATTTTGTAGACTTTAACGTCTCCCAAATGTCGTCCCGTTGGAAGGAAATCTGAAATATTTCTTTGGATATTCTTTTTGTTTAAATGGACGTCCCATTTAAAGGGAATCTGAAATATTTGTCGGAAATGTTTTGGTTTTAATGGTTCAGAAAATTTTAACTTCAAGACTATTTTTAAAGTGTCTTAATAAAAGGTATAGAAATTTCTATAGATTGGACATACATGCTTCGAATTACGAAGGAAACGTAAACAGGATGTGCAGGAAACACCCATGGGACGTTCACGTTTCCGCTACATGCACAAAACAGAATTTACATTGTTAGTGTCAGGATTGACTTAATTCGGTTTTGTTGTCTGTTCGGAAGCTGAACTTTCATGGCTGTAACAATTGTGATTAATGTAAAATGTGGTTTCCAAGGTCTCAAACAAGACGTATTGGTCACGCCCAAAATGGTTATCGGTAAAACAAAACAAAAATCAAATTGTCCATAGAGCTGTCTATAAAAGACATACATATTTATAAATTGGATGTATTAATTTCGTGCAAATTTTAGTGAAATGAGAACAATAAAGTATCAAATCAAAGTGAAAAATCGCAATTAAAAGAAGATTAACATTCAAGAATAATTATAAAATTAAAAATACATTTTGGCACCATCCTTGAATATGATTTATACATAAAACGAGTTTATGGATCAAGGAAAAAAGCATATTCCCTAAATAATTATCTTCTTTTATACTAACTTTACTTCTATGAAGGAAAACTCAGTAAAGTTTTGTTTTAGTTTCGTGGCATGGTGGATGGTGAACCCAGTCCACTCCGGTGCAGTTGTATCTTTCTTCTTTTATTCTATGAGCCTTTTTAACTTAAATACCCTTAACTATATTTTCATCCCCGCCCTTTTGTACTGTTTAATTTGTTTTCAGTCCTATTCTACAATATAAACTACCTTTTCTTGATGACTCCTATCAGTGATACCCGACCAAGTGTCTGCCTGAGTGGGCCATCATTTCCATAGTTGCTCTTAGGAAAAATACGGGGAAAGAAATACAAAATAACGAGCTTGTGCGGGATATCACTGCAATTGAACATAGAGGATGCAAACTGAGGTCCTCAGCTTTGTCGAGAATAAAACGACGCGAGGATAATAAGCCCAGTAGAGGAAGGTCAAATAGGACACTCAGGAGGGACTATCCAACGAAAAGACCAGAAACACATGAGAAGAGCCTATAACAGCTCTCTGACAGAAAATACCAGGGTTAAGACAGGCAAATGATCACCCGGGAATTTAAAACAGGGGAATTTAGAAAGGAACAACTTAGAAAGATTGGAATTTAAAATGATGCAGATTTTTCCAATAGGGAGATAGAAGTCCACACCATCCATTAGTCAAATTCGTGCAGTAAATCACAAAAGTGCTATTAGGCTCGAAAAGTACAAGATTGATGTAGAGTTGATATCCACCCTTTACTCTTTCCATGTGACGCTCTTCCTAAAGGGTTCGGCTGGAGGGGTGTCTATAGACGGGAGTTAGAACAAATATTGGGGTTTAATAGATAGCTAAAGGTCGCAGTACATATGACATCAACATCACTACGAAGAGATTGTTTGGACAGATGGCTGGAATTATGATATTTGATTTTATGGGTGACTGAGATAGTTAATCCAATTTGTTTTTATGGGTGACTCTTTGATAGTTTTTACATTATTTATTTTTAAAATATAACACTAATAATCTAATTATTAAAATAATGTTAATATTCTGTGTCAGTGATCATATCATTTTGTTTGAAGTTAATTTCTACTTTACATCCAAATAATAACTTACCGCAGCTTTATGTCACTTACCCAGTAGCCTTTAGGGTAAGTTTGGTAATGGTCACAATGTTGACCTCCGTTTTTTGACTGATTGGCTTCTTGTTGTCAAGAAACCGAACAAGCGATTTACAATAAGACATTCAGCCGTCGTCGTTGTTGTCTATGTAGCATAATAGTTGCCAAAAAATTAACATATAAACAGTTTGGTGTGAAACTACAGTACGCTTATCAAAATGTGATATTTTTATAGTTCAGAAGGTAAAATTACCGACACAACCATCCCTAGTTGAGGCTCCTACGATCATGTACAGCTTCAAGGCTCACTATGGCCGAGGCACTAATATGAGCAAAGAAATTTTATATATACAATATATAATAAAACACAATTTTTTATTTTGTACTATCCACTTTTTATTAGTTTAGCCGACCAATGGTTTCGCCTGCTAAGGCATTGACGAGGCTGTATTACAGACTGAAGTAATGAAAATTATACAATATATATATATATATATATATATATATATATATATATATATATATATATATATACGAGGCCCGTTTAGTCTGCCGAAGTGAAGTAAGTAGTGAAATACACATTTACCAAGTTTAGAATACTCGTCTAACAACTATTCTAATCAAATTTACAATACTGTGTAAATCTCTTTGATTTATAAATAAAATTTAACATATCCTACAAAGACCGAAAAGATAACTAGGATCTGCTTGTATTACGAAGTAAATTGGGGCTGGATAAGTACAATGACAGTACAGTACCAAACAACAAGTTACTATGTAGAAAAAAAAACTCGAACACAAGATCTCACAAAAACTAAGTTTATTGAATCAAACGCGTTTCAACAACAAAGTCACCATCCTCAGTGATACATGAGCTACAATAACAAAACTGTACCTAAACTAGCACTGCGCCAACCCCTGTATTTATACAAAACTAAAGTGGGCGTGTCCTAAACTTACTTTTTAATATTAACTTGTTACTATTTATGAACCACCATTTTAAACAGTTGATATTAAACACTTCATAATATCTTGAAATATGAAAACTGTCATTAAAAGCAGACACAAAGCCCGTCTGTTTGTTTTTGCGTTTAATTATTTATGTTGCGGAGTGAAAGTTGGGGGGGGGGGGGGAGAGGAGTGAATTAGTAATTAAGGTGAGTGGATGTGAACACGTTTAAAACACATTAACCAAAGGAAGACTGTTACAGCTTGTGTTTTCATTCAGATTTTGTTTACAGTAACTCTTTGTTGTTTTTAGATTAAACACTTTCAATAATTTTCGCACACCCATCTGCAATACAAAATAGTAATCATAAATAATATGTTGTCCCAAAAATGATTCAATTAATTCATTTACGTGAGAATAGACTATAAAAAAAAAATCTTTAGAGCTGATTCCCCCCCCCCATATAAATATCTTATGGAAAGTAAGGTTGTATATAAGGGTCCTTCTTTACAAAGGATTTGTTAATTTCAATAGAGTCTAAGCTGGTTTTGTTTGTACTTCCTGAAAACACGTGTTTCATAGAAATCAAGATTTTAATGAAGGTGGACAACTTCTATTTTATGTAACACCAATTATTTCTTGACCTTAATTTTCTTTTACTTACGATTTTGTAAAATGATTTGGTCCATTTATAGACCTTTCACCAAAATTTTAAATTTTAAACGGGTAAAAATTACCTCTGATCCCCTCCTCTTATAAAATATTAGAAACATTTTTGTGAAAATATAAACAAACATTTATGTTTGTTTGGACCTTTAGAGGCCCCATTTAAGCAAAGTTATGAGCACACATTGACAGTCCTGAGAAAAAAACTTGACATTAATGTTTTCACTCACCTCATATCTACGTATGTGTATAAAAAGTAAATGATTCTCAAGAATAAAATTATTTTTAAGAAACTTTAATATTAAATTACCTGATTTAAATGGATTTGCAGGATTTAAAAGGGTTTCTCTTAAACTGTACAATATTAAGTTTTCTGGGTTGTCATTAGTTGATTAATAGCTAGCTACAAACATTTCCTATTGTTACTAATGGTGGCACTTTACTACATGAAACTTTTGAAAAGTCTGACATGGGGCATAAAACCTATATCGAGATTTATACGGATATATCCTTTTGTGGTTCTCATGGCCTAAAAAAATTATTATTATTTTAAACTCTCTGCCACATGTGTGCCTCGTGTTATTAAAAATATTAAATTTTATTATAATAGAATATTATTAATCCAGGCTCGTTTGCTAAGACTCAAGCAAAATGTGTTTATGACACAAGCGTGTTATTCTTAAGCGGTTATTTCAATAGATAAAATTTTGGAGGGTTCGATAGAACGTTTGTACAATGTTTTCTTTTTAGTGTTTATTAAAGTTTATTTTTATTGTCCCTAATATTTATTTATATTCGGTATTTAGCTTTTAAACTCTCTGAAAGTTAATTGAACTTTGAAGGATTTGAAACCCTCTATGAATATTACAAATAATCCATTAAACAAACCGTTCAAATAAAGCGTAACGCCTCAGGTTGTATATAGACTGTACGAAATAATTTCCCTTTAACTTCACTCTTGCCCGGAGCTCATATTTTCTGCCAATATTTGCCGCATTACGTAGCTTTAGCAGATTCTTCTCTATTAAAAGACTAGATTCGCAAAAGCGTATTTCTATATTTGGTTTAACATTCTGAGATGAATAAGACATCATTTATTTTACCAATTAACAGTTTATAAGTAATTTTTACTTTGTGGTCGTTTTCTTTCCTCGATGATTGATGTTTCGATTTTACTTTTCATTTTCAAATACTTTCTTTTTCTCTGAATTTATTATGAAAGTCGTTTTTTATTTTAAAAATTACATACCTAGGGACACGCTAATTTTATTTTTCCTCTTCTTGTTGTTTGAAGGCAAAAATTGTCTTGAATATAATTGGCTTTAACTAATAAAGAAAGAGCATAAAATAGACACCCACCGAATACAATAATTGGTCAGGAGCGAAAGAACGTTTGGTTAAGAGAGACCTGCTATTAAAGATGAAAGAAAGGTGGCTAACCCAAGAATAGATTAAGAAAGGTGTTGATACCTTCGGATTACCATACCTGTACTCACTTTAAGTGAGCACTTTAGGGAAACATACAGGTATTTCCACAATTTGTGGTTGTCATAAATGATCCTTTAAGAAAGCATTCCTTTTTCAACACTCTAGAAGTCACAATTGTAGTAGGATCTAAATAAAATATAGTTTGGAGTTTCAGTTTCAGATACTCTTAAATTATCCAAAATTAATCAACTTTAAATTTCTTAATGGCGGTAGATTTTAAAGTTTCCCAACTGAATAATAGGACTATAACGTTTTGCTCTGTAACACCCTACTACAGCTCATGAGTTAATTTAAATCAGCATACAATGGTATCCTAACGATATGATATAAAATATGTCTATCACGAGTATCATGGTACCTACCCAGTCCCATCATATTAAGTAATACAACCAGATCTTTTAAATGTATTTCGAAAAGTTGGTTTCTTTGTAGCGAAAAAATGTTAAATCTTATTGATAAATCAAGGAGGTATGCAGTAGAGTAAGTTTGTTTAAAACCGTTGTTACACAGTTTCTGAACCTCATAATTATGTTTAACTCTACTTTCTTGACGTCAACCAGACACTAATTATCCTTGTAGATTTATATATATTAAACAGCTTCGTTCAGTTGTAGGTAACAGTCATAATAAATTATTTAAAATTAGCTATTTTAAAAACAGATGTTGATATTGAACCAATTTTGCTCAAGTGAAGCCCTTAAATGATACCAACAAAATAGTTTATTGATTATTTTTATAAACAGAGCCGGTTAGTGAGTTATTGTTTAAAAAAGGAAAACCTAACTGATTGGACTTTATAAAAACTTAATGTCTCAAATCACTAATAAGTCGTTCACAATGTGAAGATTATTGACCCAAACTTGTGTACATAGTTACAAGTAAACAAAATATTACCGTTCATGAATAACAAAACTAAAAATGAACCTTCACTATACAGTCAATAAAAGATAGATTTTATTTTAATAAGATTTACACTGAAGACGGCAAGAACAAAACAAATTTATATCCTTTTAAAATATTTAAATATTTGTTCAAAGTCAGGTTCCATAATTGTTTCTTACTCTTTGATTGAAAAGTACCAAATTGACATTTTTGGTGACAAATAGTTTTGTTTGGTTTTTATTTCGATTGTGAAATTATGCGTGCGCAAGATTGCGCAAAGTTTTACCAGTTTTTAGTTTAACTGAAGGATTACCCTCACAGTTGAATATAACACTATTTTAAGATATGTTCATTGAAGAAATAATACAACTAAGATAAATGCTGTATGAGAATTTAGTACAATTTATTTCCTGGAGATTTTAACGGTGGAAGCACAGAAGTAACAGGATTAAGACAATCTTTTAGCTGCATCGCATAATGTAACATGAACTAATTGTTTGTGGATAGAAGCATATTCAAAGAAGTTTGTGTGAAATTTAAAATTTAAAAGATTTAAATGAATATCTATTCCAATACAATGTATTTTACTGTGTTATTGGATAGATTTTATTCTTTCCATGTTGCTTTAAAACAAGAAAGTTTAGGTCAACATTGCCTTAAAAAGGAAATAAATAAAAAGTTAAAATAAAGCCTCCTTGGTTACGAATACTCTAATAGCATCAGGGTCAGAAGAGAAGAAGAGTTGGTTAAGGGGGTCGTGATAGGTGAGATTGAAAAAGAGGGACTTAATTCTACGATTTAATCTAATACGAAAGGGAAGCAAGGGAATTGATGTTATTCCATACTTCGTAATAAATATTTCGAAAGAGTAGATTTGAAATCTCAAAAAATATTTTATCTCTTCAGGTAATGAACAATACAGTCTGTTTTAGTAGGAAATAAAAAGTGTGAAAAGATTGCAGTAACTCTCTCAGTAGCCCATTTTCAAAAAACCAAATAAAACTCAACTCGAAATTGTTCCCCTATTTAATTATTATTAGAAAAATCTCTCTCTCTTCTCTCCCTCCCTCTCTCTCTCTCTCTCTCTCTCTCTCTCTCTCTCTCTCTATCTCTCTCTCTCTCTCTCTCTCTCTCTCTCTCTCTCTCTCTCTCTCTCTCTCTCTCTCTCTCTCTCTCTCTCTCTCTCTCTCTCTCTCTTTCTCTCTCTCTCTCTCTCTCTCTCTCTCTCTCTCTCTCTCTCTCTCTCTCTCTCTCTCTCTCTCTCTCTCTCTCTCTCTCCTCTCTCTCTCTCTCTCTCTCTCTCTCTCTCTCTCTCTCTCTCTCTCTCTCTCTCTCTCTCTCTCTCTCTCTCTCTCTCTCTCTCTCTCTCTCTCTCTCTCTCTATCTCTCTCTCTGTTTGTTTTACCGACAATAACTCACGAATCGACTTTTTGAAGAAATGTGAAATTTTTTCAGATATCGAGTGTGTTTTGTTTAAACGAACAATTGATCTTTAGTGGCTACACTTTAGTAGCCTCTTGGATTGTGTATTCTATGAATATACTATTGGATAATTACTTTATTTTTCCACATTTCTTGTTTGTTTAGCCTCCAGGGTTGTTTAATAATACTAATAATTAATTGTACAGTACTGCCACAAAACTTACAGTACTGCACAATTCCTTTTCACCTCTTTTTTTTCTGAAATGTATGTTTTAGAATACGAAAGCAAATTAAAAACTATAAGTTTGTTGAATTTAATATTTGTTAAAAACTGTTCAAATTGACCATTTTGTTAAATAAGTTTAATAAGTTAAATTTGCTCAATTTAAACTTGCTGTTTATAACATTTCGAAAAATACATTTTTGGGAATAAAACAGAAAATATTGTAACAAACAAACCTATCTGTGTTTAATATAGTTTTAAAATATCTGTTCCTCATATTAGCTTTAACCAAACTGATAACCAAGTCTTTACTAAAGTTACTTGTTCAACTAGTATCAAGTGACAACTTTGCTGGAACATTTGTGTCTTAATGGTTTCTGAAACTTAGTACAATCAATATATAGTTTCAAGTTTAACCCAAGTCTTGCTTCATCAATTTACCTTGTTCATTGTGTCATACCTGGTGGTCTCCTCATTGGAAACGTAAACAATCTGACTAGTGTTAATACTTCACCTTAATAACGTTCAAGTTACATAAAAGAATGTTTATCAAAGAACTTTATATGGTGACAATTATTTTAGTTTACTTTTTATTTGGTTTTAAGGAAAGGTAAACTAGAAAGTAGAGTACTATGGAATTTAAGTTGAAACATAACTTTAACAAATTTATTTTAACCAACATAATATATACATGAGAAAATAAACATAGATTGTTATTTCTATCCCATAATTTCCTCTCTACTGCTTATTTTTGAGAAATTAAAAATACAAAAAATCCATAATGCCTTTGTATAGTTAGTTATGTTTTGCTTGTTGTAGTTAATATATCACTGGATATGGTGAAATTATCGCTTCAAAAATACACTTGAAAATTTATGTTTTATTCATTTTCTTATAAGATTGGAGTTTTTATATTTTTATATTCTTCACTAGGAAAAATATTTCTTTTATAAAAATAACAGTAACAAAAAAAAATCTCATTTGTACAACTTTGTAATGAAGTCACCGTTGACTCTGGGGAAATGCACAACCATCCATCATTAGCCGATTTATGTATTGGAACTCTCCCTCAATGAGGAGAGGTAATTTCAGATTGGAAGTCCAACTTTTAATTGGCAAATTGTTTCCAACATTTATGTTGCAATTGCTTCTCTGACTTGACCGAATGAATTTATACATCTGTTTTTTTATAGGTCACAGTTTCGAAAAAAAAACTTATTTAAATTATTGAAGTGGAACTCCCCTAGCAGAGGATTGAAATTGAAATGTCACAAACTCAGTATCTAGAAAACGATTTGCCTGATCATCAAGATTTTCTTGATCTACCAATACAATTTAAAGTTTTGTACAAGGTCCAAGATAGCAACTTTTGATCGTTGCATTTAAAGGATCTGCTTATATTACGTTGTATGATAGAAACGGATAAAACCATCAACTGGTTTTATCTTAACCCTCAAACACTGTTCGCAGTAGAACGTCCGTGAATCCACGAAATTTGTTCATAAAAGTCCAGCTTTCAAACAGTTAATCTACTTTTTATTATTTAATTACGTAAATTAAAACTTTATTTCTTAAGGAGTTTGTATAATATGTGTATATTTAATTGTAATTTTGAATCTATATTACTTAAGTAGAAATCATACTTTCAGCATTATATTAGTTAATGGGAAATTTTTACTAACACATAAATTTCAATACTGTATTTTGAGAATGGCTTATGAAACTGTATAAATTATGATATTATAAGGGATTCTCTGAGAATACAGTATTTACAATTAAGCTGGCTTTCTGTTAAAAGCGTTTATTTATGCAAATTTGACTTGCAAGGATTAGTGGTTCTACGGGTAATGGAATGTATATGTGAATGTGAAGGGAAACAAAATAAAATTCAATTTCTATAACTTTCCATTGTGTGGAATGTCACATTCTATTGAAACTAGGCTTTAGGATAAATATACTGTGGTAATGAAGCAGCGGTTGCATTACTGAAATGTATGTAATGAAAAAGTCTCACGCATGACTAAACATGTGTTTGAATAATTAACTATAAACAAATACAAATAAAATGTATATAATTATCAATAAATTAGCGTGTCAGTTTAACAAGCAATCATTTTGTTTGTAATGTAGAAATACTAGCATAAAAATAACAACCCAATGTATAATTAATAATAGTTATTATTGACATTGTTTCCTGGAGAAAGAAAAAAAAACTACGTAGAATGCTGTGTTTTAGTTGTTGTTTAAAGGCTCAAAATCTCTCGTTTATCGTTGTCATAAAAAATAAGAACACAAATTAATAAAATAAAGACCACTAGCCCTAGATACTTTAACAAAGTCAGGCTAGGAAAAGAACATGACTTAGTCAAGAGACGCCTAAGTAGAGAGATATCTAACCCAAGGCCACGTTATTTAGTTGTAGATTCAGCTAGGTCCGTATTCACTGTAAAAATTCTCCATAATTGTAGACATACCATTTTTCACACCTTACTTCACCTCCATGGTGTTAACGCCCTTGCAGAACTCTTCCAATACAATATTAAATTATTTGTTAAATCAAAGTTTGACTATTGCAATATATTATTGTGATATTTTATTTCCTGACTTATCCATAAATAAACCTCTTAGAGGTGTAATATTAAATAATTTGTTAAATCAAAGTTTGACTATTGCAATATATTATTGTGATATTTTATTTCCTGACATCCATAAATAACCCTCTTATAGGTGTAATATTAAATTATTTGTTAAATCAAAGTTTGACTATTGCAATATATTGTTACCAGGGGACTTAAATTTAAGAAAAGGCGGAACCAAAATGGTAACAATGTTTGAAAAAGAAAAGTAAAAAAAGACAAAGACAAATTTAGTAATTAACAAGGCTCAAGTTTATTGAAACAAAAGAAATTTCGACGGTTCAGATTTTATCATTTACAACTTAGAAAGACATCCTGAGACAAATCATCATAAACAGCTTATGATTAACAATATTATAATTAAAAAAGTTACACGCCCTTAATGTAAAATATTATAATTTAAATAAAAAAATTAATCAATAGATTCTGAAAATTTATCCCCCCTTTTAGTTTATATATTTTATAGTTACAAAATTTAACAAAAGACAATGAGCACAGCTTAACAATTAACAGGATTATAATTAATCCAAAAAAAATAAAAATTATACGCCCTTAATGTACAATTAGAATAAGAAAAGATGAAAAGATACTGATATTTATTTCCCCCCCCCCTTTGACTTTATGTGATGATAGTTTTTTAAAACAGTTACATAATATTACTTATTTGATAAATTTCTTAAATGCTATATTGGCCAATAAATATATATATGTTTTAGATAAAAGAATTTATTATAAAATGAGAAGTTTACTTTAAAAAAAAAAGAAATGAAAATTTTGAATATTAAATTTTATTAATTGACGTCAATTATATTAATTTAGAAAATAACCTCTTGGAGGTTGTTAGGACCGAAAGTTTGCATGCAGGCTCCACCCAATAATTTTTTATATATTTTATAAATAACTACACAAGTCTACATCTAAAAGATAGCTTAAAAAAAAATATTCGCTGAAGCTATTTAGGCACATGTACAATATGAGTTTAATTAAAGTTCTATAAAGTCAGTTTTTTTTTTTACATCACTTTTGTGCACTTGAAACTTTGAAGGTGTATTAAGAAAAACGTGTTTTGCCAACAGGACGAAACATGTTTAGATGCTTAGCTGGTCTATGCAATCTGAGGCAAGAATTGCTGAGAATCTCCTACCAGCGTATTAGCTATAGCAAAAAACATGTTTTTTAGCGTCTGTGCAAAAATCAGACATGTTGTAGCATTAATGTTCATTATTAAAGCAAATATCTGGTTATTTGTCAAAATTAAAGAAAATTGATTGTATCACAGAAATTCGTTAAGATTGTAATTAAAAGATTCTTAGATGATTATAAATCTATTTATATATATTTAGTTTTGTGTAAAACAAGGCTTGTATAAGACTTGCAAAGATCTGCAAAAGTCTGTAAAACGAAATTTTCTGATTTAGAATAGATTTCTCCAATTGTTTTATATTTGACATGTTCAATAAGATATTCTGATCATTTAATGTTCAACATTAATTTGCACCTATTTCACATAATTGTTCAAAACTCAAAATGTGCCTTTGCAAGGTTTTGTAAAGTATGTCTTAAGAAAAGAAAATTTTTATAATCATTCAGTTTCAAAAGAACATTGAATATTAAATAAAACATGAAATACATATTTTAAAGAATACATGATAATTAACAAATTATTTTAAAACATTAACAAAATTTAAGATATGATAAAATCTGTAAATTTGAAATACCTGGAAAATCCTGTCGCAGATCACGTGAGCTTGTGCCGTGAAAAAAAATAATTTACTTAACATTTTTAAAAAAACTAAAGCGCACAAAACTGTAACATAACATGTCGTTTGGAAATGAGAAGTGATTTTGAGAACGAAAAGATTTGTCTGACGGAGCTTATAATTGAATGTAGAACATCGTGAGTTATTTCAGATAGACTGACTAGAGTTTTTTTGATCGGCTCGCTAACCAGCCGTTGTACTCTGTACTTAGATAGAGACGGATATAGAGAGGGAAGATAAGAGGGACGGCGAGTGGACTGTCGATAACAAAAATGCAGATTGATTCTACTGATTGCTACAGCTCTCCCCCCCCGAAAGACGGAGTTGGGGTGGAGTCAGAAAGGAGGCCAGAAGGGCCTCCGAGAAAGTTCTAAAGAAGTGGCCAGAAGGGCCTCCAAGAAAAGATTGAAGAAAGGGGCCAGAAGGGCCTCCTACAAACTTCTGAAGAAAGGGGCCAGAAGGGCCTCCTACAAAATTTTGAAATCAGGGGCACCTGATAGAAACAACGCTTCATAATGCTTTTATAGTCACCACTCTAGGGTGTAGCCTCCTTCGGCACTTACTTATTAAATTTTGAAATTTCTAAAGCGTCTCAGCTCTTCCCACCTATAATTGGGATAAGCCCAGGACAGAAAGAGCTGAAGGATGACGCAAAGGTCGACATTGCTGTGCATGAACTGACTTTGTACACTAAGGTACGTGGGGAAAAGGGGTGGAGTGGCACCTCGGGACTCCAAGAGGAGGTGACCACTCCGGGGACAGGGGAGGGAAAGTGCATTGCACTTTAGGCAGAGCAGGAAAGGTCGGACTCAGACGGGGGGGAGTATCCTCTGAGCCGACCTTAACAATATATATATTAAAAATAAATAAAAATAAAGCCAAAAACTCCTGATGCCTTTTTGGGTCAGATCATGCTCAGCGTCGTTATTTTTAAATTCCTCTTCTCCCATACGAAGAAGAATTTAAACTATTCACGGCTCTTAACAATTTCCGTGAGAAAAAGAATTTTGAAAGATCTAAACAAATAATCCATTTTTAAAAATAAACAAAGAAGCAGTATGAAACGTTGGGGAGTCAAAAAAATTTTCTGCTGCACAAGGCAGGGCTTGTAGTTGACTTAAGGTCTTAATTGTAAGTGTAATCATGTGCCCCCCAAAAAAAAAGGAATTTAAATTAATCAAAAAAGGTGTAAAAAAAAATTTCATCAAAATTTTTAAGTGTTAAAAAAAGATATGCAAAAAAAAGTAGTGTAAAAAAAGGTGTAGCAAAAGAGTAAATATGTATATAAAAAGGTGACCCATGACAAAAAAAAAAAAACAAACTCCGGTTTTCTCAACCCTAATCGAAAACTAATTAAGGAACAAACATGTTGACCTGCTAATAAAAAGACAAACAAATAATTTAAGAAAAGACAAACAGGCCAACCATGTTGTCCTACATACAAACTGGGCCCCTATAATTTGGAAGAAGAAAAACAAATTTTACTACACAAGATATATTATTCAATCAGTGTTCAACATTTTAATTTTCAATCAAGTAGCACCATCTGCATCAACCAGTCCACCGCCATCTTGCCTATTGCTCATGATGATAAAAAAAATAAATAAAAATAATTTTCTTTCAAGATGACAAAACAAAAAATTTGAAAGCGAGCTCAGTGTTCTTTAATGCATCTACCAATCTCAGCAAATCCACTGCCATTTTAACTGTTGCTGATAATAAAAAAAATAAACCAAGTGATTTAAAAAAAAATTTCTTTTAAGATGATGCAAAAATGAAGTGAAAGGACCAGAGAATGACTCAAGAATTATATGTAGTGTAGTTGTTGTGTATATGTGTGTGTGTAAGTATGAATTAATACAGACAAGCGAAAGAAAACTCGAGAGAATTTTTTTTTAAGGAAATTTTGAATATTTTTTTTGTTTTTTTTTGTTTCTAACTATTTTTGGGTTTTATTATTTATTTAAATTTTTTTTGGAATTCCCGAATGAGCCGGCTGTCTGGATCAAATTCAGTGAATGACTAGAGTGCAGTGTATGTAAATATATATATATAAAAAAAAATATTTAAGCAGACAAAATAATAAAAAAAATTTTATCGAAATTGGTTTAGAAGTTTTTGTGTAAGTGTTTATATGAAAAATAAATAATAAAAAAAGAGACTATAGATTTATATAGATTTAAATATTTAAAATAAAAAAAATTTCATCAGCAATAATTGTGCAGTATTTGAAAAAAGCTGCAAAACATAAAAATTGAGCCTTGTTTAACAAAGAATTTTTTTTTTAATTTAAATTTAGATGGTTCCAATGCAAAATTTTGAAAATTAACTAAGGTTCCAGAATTTTAAAATAACCACTCTATAATTTAGAGATAACCAAGCTAGAATTTAAAGCAAACCACGCTCTGCTACCAGAAACATGTTACCAGGGGACTTAAATTTAAGAAAAGGCGGAACCAAAATGGTAACAATGTTTGAAAAAGAAAAGTAAAAAAAGACAAAGACAAATTTAGTAATTAACAAGGCTCAAGTTTATTGAAACAAAAGAAATTTCGACGGTTCAGATTTTATCATTTACAACTTAGAAAGACATCCTGAGACAAATCATCATAAACAGCTTATGATTAACAATATTATAATTAAAAAAGTTACACGCCCTTAATGTAAAATATTATAATTTAAATAAAAAAATTAATCAATAGATTCTGAAAATTTATCCCCCCTTTTAGTTTATATATTTTATAGTTACAAAATTTAACAAAAGACAATGAGCACAGCTTAACAATTAACAGGATTATAATTAATCCAAAAAAAAAAAAATATACGCCCTTAATGTACAATTAGAATAAGAAAAGATGAAAAGATACTGATATTTATTTCCCCCCCTTTGACTTTATGTGATGATAGTTTTTTAAAACAGTTACATAATATTACTTATTTGATAAATTTCTTAAATGCTATATTGGCCAATAAATATATATATGTTTTAGATAAAAGAATTTATTATAAAATGAGAAGTTTACTTTAAAAAAAAAAGAAATGAAAATTTTGAATATTAAATTTTATTAATTGACGTCAATTATATTAATTTAGAAAATAACCTCTTGGAGGTTGTTAGGACCGAAAGTTTGCATGCAGGCTCCACCCAATAATTTTTTATATATTTTATAAATAACTACACAAGTCTACATCTAAAAGATAGCTTAAAAAAAAAATATTCGCTGAAGCTATTTAGGCACATGTACAATATGAGTTTAATTAAAGTTCTATAAAGTCAGTTTTTTTTTTTACATCACTTTTGTGCACTTGAAACTTTGAAGGTGTATTAAGAAAAACGTGTTTTGCCAACAGGACGAAACATGTTTAGATGCTTAGCTGGTCTATGCAATCTGAGGCAAGAATTGCTGAGAATCTCCTACCAGCGTATTAGCTATAGCAAAAAACATGTTTTTTAGCGTCTGTGCAAAAATCAGACATGTTGTAGCATTAATGTTCATTATTAAAGCAAATATCTGGTTATTTGTCAAAATTAAAGAAAATTGATTGTATCACAGAAATTCGTTAAGATTGTAATTAAAAGATTCTTAGATGATTATAAATCTATTTATATATATTTAGTTTTGTGTAAAACAAGGCTTGTATAAGACTTGCAAAGATCTGCAAAAGTCTGTAAAACGAAATTTTCTGATTTAGAATAGATTTCTCCAATTGTTTTATATTTGACATGTTCAATAAGATATTCTGATCATTTAATGTTCAACATTAATTTGCACCTATTTCACATAATTGTTCAAAACTCAAAATGTGCCTTTGCAAGGTTTTGTAAAGTATGTCTTAAGAAAAGAAAATTTTTATAATCATTCAGTTTCAAAAGAACATTGAATATTAAATAAAACATGAAATACATATTTTAAAGAATACATGATAATTAACAAATTATTTTAAAACATTAACGAAATTTAAGATATGATAAAATCTGTAAATTTGAAATACCTGGAAAATCCTGTCGCAGATCACGTGAGCTTGTGCCGTGAAAAATAATAATTTACTTAACATTTTTAAAAAAACTAAAGCGCACAAAACTGTAACATAACATGTCGTTTGGAAATGAGAAGTGATTTTGAGAACGAAAAGATTTGTCTGACGGAGCTTATAATTGAATGTAGAACATCGTGAGTTATTTCAGATAGACTGACTAGAGTTTTTTTGATCGGCTCGCTAACCAGCCGTTGTACTCTGTACTTAGATAGAGACGGATATAGAGAGGGAAGATAAGAGGGACGGCGAGTGGACTGTCGATAACAAAAATGCAGATTGATTCTACTGATTGCTACAATATTATTGTGATATTTTATTTCCTGACATCCATAAATAACCCTCTTATAGGTGTAATATTAAATTATTTGTTAAATCAAAGTTTAACTATTGCAATATATTATTGTGATATTTTATTTCCTGACTTATCCATAAATAACCATCTTGTAGGTGTAATATTAAATTATTTGTTAAATCAAAGTTTGACTATTGCAATATATTATTGTAATATTTTATTTCCTGACTTATCCTTAAATAACCATCTTATAGGTGTAATATTAAATTATTTGTTAAATCAAAGTTTGACTATTGCAATATATTATTGTAATATTTTATTTCCTGACTTATCCATAAATAACCATCTTATAGGTGTAATATTAAATTATTTGTTAAATCAAAGTTTGACTATTGCAATATATTATTGTAATATTTTATTTCCTGACTTATCCATAAATAACCCTCTTATAGGTGTAATATTAAATTATTTGTTAAATCAAAGTTTGACTATTTTGCAATATATTATTGTAATATTTTATTTCCTGACTTATCTATAAATAAACCTCTTAGAGGTGTAATATTACATTAATTTTTACGCCTGAATATTTTTCCAATGGCTTAGAATGTGTTTTGATTCACTTAAATATTTTTTGCATGGTCTAGTCGGTTTTCATTAAATTGCCAAGCAAATTTGCAGAAGTTTGCAGTACAAGTTAACGAGAGAGGTGAAGAACTTCCGGAAGACTGATTTCCCTCATTAAGCTGTATGACATCTCCACCTAGTGTTTACATTCCTTAACACACGGCAATTAATATACTCCTTAATACTTGGTGATTTGAGAAACAATGTAATTAATTGATATACCCTCTAAAGATGTTCTTTATGTTTTATTAAAATAAGCTACATTATAACTTTTTATAAAGTACACTGTGTTGCCTTGGACTGTTTAATATATAATATAGTTAATTACCTTAGAGGTTGTCCTCAGTCCGTATTATAGTTATAATAGTGCCTGACGAAGCCGACAGTGTTCGGCGAAACAGCGCTGTAGCAATAACTATTATACGGACTGAGGACAACCTCTAAGGTTATAACAATACCAAATATCATTTAGATAATTCATTACTCGCACAACCTAATTATTAATCCCTGGATGACTGTATGTTTTCGATACATTATATAAGAATGCTGTACCTCCAATATGTGGTATTTGACGACATGTTTCATCCTAAATGGAAAATTAAAAGGAAATACATTGTATCTAATACTATTAAAAGAGCGATATCTATATGTTTATTTATTTTATTTTAAAAGTATGTTCAATGATTACGTAGATATAGTGTGGGGAGGGAAAGTGATCTTCATCTTTGAACGAAAAACAAAATGCCTTTTTTTTAAAATTTTCTGTAAATCAAATGATGACAGATTTTTCTATAAAACATTAAAAACACAATTTTGGATAATTGCCCGCAACAATAAAAATTATTTTTTATTATTGTACATTTTTCGGACATTTGCTATCATTTATGTGTTAAAAATCAAAACACGACGTTTCGGGAAAAAGAATCAATTCCCGTTATCAAGTGATTAAAAACTAAAGAAATATGAAACTAGAAACTAAGTCTATGCATACTTCAATGGTTGGTGGTATTCTTATTTAATTTTACTTCGTACATAGGCTTAGTTTCTAGTTTCATGTTTCTTTAGTTTTTAGTCACTTGATAACGTGAATTGATTCTTATTCCCGAAACGCCGTGTTTTGATTTTTAACACACAAATGATGGTAAATGTCCGAAAATTGTATAATAATAAAATTGAACTTCCACCATTAACATAACTTCAAACTAAAAATTAGCCTAAATCAAATTATCATGGAATTATGATTATTTGTTAATAAAAATATTATAATACATTACCCATAAATACAAAAAAAAATCATAAATAAATAATAATTTATAATGTTTCCTTCTAACAGTTTCAAAAAGACTTTAAATATAATATAATTTTTGTCGATAACAATGTTAACTATTTAGCCACAAAACAATTTTTTTAAATCATTTCGTTTTTCGTTAAAAGAAAAATTGTTTGTTTCTCGTAATTATTTTCCGTTGTTAACGGTTTTCAAGATATTTCTTATTAAACATATTTAAACGTACACCATTTTGAAATTTAAAGTGTGTGTGTGTGTGTGTGTGTGTGTGTGTGTGTGTGTGTGTGTGTGTGTGTGTGTGTGTGTTAAAGACTGAAAACAAAGTGTTATCAGACTTATGTTGATAACAATCAGCTATTGAAATATAGATTACATACAGGATGTTCCAAAGTATGGAATCCTTTCATTAATAATATTTGATGAGCGGAATGAAATTGAAAAATTTAAACTTTTATAATATTTTGAGATCTGGTTTAAAATAAATTATACTCCAACCTCGGGGGGGGGGGGGGTCTTGAGGGAGGCAACTCAAAGTTTAATGAAAACCTCACTCAGTTTCAAAAGACACTATCAGGAATCTATACATTTGGATCTTATCTACGCTTGAGGAAAGAGAACGTTATCAACATTTGGAAAAACTAAGCTAAACAGTTATGTGAACTTTTTAGACATAATTGGTGTTTCTAGTCTCTTAAAACGCTATCAAATTAGTTCATTGTCAGTTCTTCAAAGTTTTGTGTCTTCTCGTATCAAACTTCATTACACTTAAATGGATCTCCATGAAGTTTATCATTGTTGTGTGTTTTTCTAATTGAGTTAGCTCCCTCAGGGCCCTCTCAGTGTGTTGTGATTGACATATTTTAAAGCAGATCCTATCCAAAGACATTCCCAATGTTTCATATCCCTATATCAATCCGTTTACAAATTACGGAAAGGGTTCCACACTTATGGGACACCTTGCATATAGAAGAGACGTGCTCAGAAACACAAAATATAAATGAGGAAGAAAGTCAATTTGATCGCGGAAAGTTTCGTTACATAGTTGTCTCTAAATCATTACCAAAGACAGATTTAACAATAAACAACTCCTACACCGTTTGTTTTGTAACACTGCGTCACTATAAATCAAATTTTATTTCTTTTACTTCCTCACATATAAGTTGTAAAGAGAAAGTTGTTGGGGGTAGAATATTCGAACCTTAACCACTATCATTGAAAACTCACTTTCAATCCCAACATGATTTACAGTTAGGACAAATTTAAGGTGAAGTAAATTGTACACATTAATTTTAGATTAAGAACTACCAAACTAATAATAAGGCGGTGATTAATCATTAGTTTTAAGAAACTTTAATGCAACAGCAGATATTTCTTGTTGAAACTCCATATTCAAGGATAAAATAAAGCAAAAGCTTAAAGTTTCAAATATTTTAATAATATAAATGAGCTACAATTGTTTCGCCTTGCGGCATCATCGGGCAACTGATAATATACAGGTATAGACAACTATTTAAACATAAGATAACAGGTTAGGTGAGGTTAGATAACCTGTTATCTTATGTTTAAATAGTTGTCTATACCTGTATATTATCAGTTGCCCGATGATGCCGCAAGGCGAAACAATTGTAGCTCATTTATATTATTAAAATATTTGAAACTTTAAGGTTTTGCTTTATTTTATCCTTGAATTTTAAGAAAGTTTAAAAAAAGTTTATATACAGATTATTAACGGTTACTAAATGAATATTTATTATAACGGGAAGATGTGAGTTTAGAATCTAAGATAACAGAAACCAAATGTTGCGTTATTAGTAATAAATAATATTTATGCTCATTTGGGGGATGTAAAGGTCGAAAGGGGTTGAGGGTAGAATTAGGCTCTATCGTAAATTAAGCATTACTTCTCGCTCCTTATCCCTAAAGAACCATATTATTATAACTGAATTTATGCGTTTTCAAAAGCTGTGAAAAAAAAGAAATGATCATTTATTAGTTTTTGTCTAATTTTGATTCGATAAGCTAATTATTACCTGTATCTTGAATATTTAATTTTACATATTTCATCAATTCTACATGAATTGTAGTTTGGAATTATTCTAAATAAATTTTTTAAATATTTTCATTTTGTATGGATGTTTGTTACAGCACGTGTACACTGTAATACAAAGCACGCGCTTTATTTAAAGTTGTATCACTTACGTTCATGCCTTTTAACCAAGTACTGTTTGTGATGGCCGCCAATAGAAACACGGATAATAAGATTAAATCCTGGTACATATTATAGCATTCATCCTTTTTACAAAGATCCTTATTCCTAAATTGCATAAAGATTAGTTGACGCGTTATCAGGAATTATGTAAGAAACAAAAATCTCGATTAGGTTCCAAGTGGTTAAGGTAAAACAAAAATATTATATTTTTTATTTAAAATAGAAACGCCCTCCCAGGCTGAAGTCTAGTAAGTACGGGGTAGCTAATCCTGAGGGAACATACCTGGAACTACACTCTTTTCTGTTTAGTATTGAGCGTATCCCTCACTATAATTTTTCCTATTTCGTTTCTCTTGACCAACTCTTGTTCATTTCCCGCTACTAGAGTATTGGAAGGTTATAAGTTTCTATTTTATGTTCTTCTCTTCTTTTTTACCAGTGTAAGAAGTATAAGGTGAGATAGGTAATCGTCAAAAATGTCTGTCTTTACTTTTTGACTGATCTTCAGGTTTCTGGCCTCACGAGGACGAAAAAGAAGTTTTCGACACGCCTTCCGACAGTCGATGTTGCCGTATATACAAATGCATGAGGGTCGCTGCTAAAATTAAGATAAGAGCATACATTTCATATTGTTGACTTTAGTGAGACCGCAGAACATTATTGATTTTCAGAAAAATTGAATTGAAAATATCAAAGTAGCGGATATTTGCGTGTATTGTAGGTTATTTTAATAGTGCAGGATACTGAAGCTACTAACATTTTAAATATATCTATTAAAAATTTTGTTTCACTCTTTTCAAAATCAGAATATGTTGGAGAGATAAAATCAACAGTCGCCTCTTTATAAAAAAACAATTTTAAATTTAGACGCCGGCAGAAAGAAATTGTTTCTAAAACTGGCATACCAACATGCCAGGTGTCATGTGAGAAGCACTTCAACAAGAGTTGCATCACTCAAATTCAAATAGGTTGCCTTTCAAAATAAACTCACTTGTAACGATTTTAATATTTGAAAAAAGTTTTATTTTGTTCCAAATTTGTTATTGACAAAATGTATGTTGTCGACATAACGTCATAAATGTAGTGCATAATACATTTCGTCTTGATTGCTTGCAAAATTATTTTAATTATAAATTTTAGAATTACTGCAACGATTTAAAAAAAATTGCAGTTGCAAATAACGTTTAAGATTATAATTAACAATACAAATTAACTGTCAACAAACGTTTAAGAAAATGTGGGTCAGAAAATCTCAGTTTCCTACTATACACCACCAAATATATGTTTATAATTTGATAACTACTGCACCGATAATATGAGGTGTGCGCTGGTCAGATCTCTTGCCTTGTGCACTATAAGTGTGGTCTTTCTTGAACTACTTCGGCGCATGCTAACTAGCAGGTAGGGGAAATGGCTAAACAGACTAGGATTATAGGTGAACCTGTAAACTGGTATGCGGCAACCCGCAATGTTACGGAATCCCAAGATCTAAAGCACCCGGGATTGAAGGGGCAAACTGTGGTGTAGAAAACACCACATATTTCAAAAGGTTTTCGGTTACAATTACTGAAAAAATACATATGGGTTTTAATGTTTTAAGAAAACGTTGTAAAATGTGTTACATGTTTTACTGTTCACCAGGAAAAAGGTTAAATTCGCTAAAATACTTCACCGATTAAAATATATATATATATATATTCAAATCATTAACAAATTTTCATTAAAATATATATTATCTATGCAAATTTTAATTGATTTTAAAATTATAACTGTCGTCTGTCAGTTTACTTCATCGTGTGGAAGTTGTTTTCATATTTGGTTTGTGAGTATCCAAAATTTAGAGGGTAGCTGTCCTAAGAAAAAAAAGACACACACACACACACACACACACACACACACACACACACACACACACACACACAAAATATCCATTTAATCGAAATCAGCTGTTACAATGAAACTTAGCTTTAAAGAGGTAAATATAACTCATTGGCAGCCATCTATCCAATAAATCTGGTTCGTGAATTATCAGTAAACAAGAAAAATTCGGCAATCGGGCTGCTATAAAAGACCTAATCAGCTGTTCCGATTTCATTCTATATTTTAGTGAAGTGTAAAGTTTAATGACACAATCTCGTGTGATAAAAATCAAGTAAAAAATTATTTCGGTTCAGAATAATCGGCTGAAAACAAAAAATAAACGTTGACCACCGTTATTTAAATACGATTTACTATGCCACAATATAATTTAGGAGATATTTGAGTATTTATTTCAAAATGAGAGTTTGGTGAAGATTAGTTTGGGTTATGTGGATGTTTGAATGAGAAAGTTTAGGCGTTGTTTTGTATCGTTTGAAAATATAACATCACTTCTAAAACAATTGATGTCAATCACCAATCAGCTGATCGTGTATCTCTTAACGACCCTATACAATTTAACCCTCCACAATGGCCAAAGCAATTACGGATAATATTTCACAAATTACAAGTTTATCTCTTGACATTTGAGATTAATGATCGCGAAACAAAAGGATGAAACTATCGGTCTGGAGCTGTGTGGAACTGCTAAACGTGCTTTAGATATATTTTTTTTCTGTCACATTTGGTAGTATAAAGTTATACGTGACGTAATATGGAGGGTGATCAACAAATAGCTGATCTAATTAAAAGTATTTAAAATAAAGATCAGAATTGAGTAAAGTATTTATGAAACATAAAAAAAAAACTCAAACATTTGTGCTTCTGGAAACTTTTCTTAGAGTTTCCTCGTTTATCACTGCAGTACAAGATAGATAATTATTTTCGACTGCTCCAAAGTGTATGGATTACTTTTGAATACTTGATTTTTCAAAAAACTCCATAATATGAAATCTAAAATAAACATATTAGTAGATCTCTGTAAGCAAAGTTCTTTGGAAGTATTTTTTTATTAAAAATGTATGGAACATATTATTTTATGATAATACGTTCCACCGTTCTTGTGTAACCAACAATAGCGCACATCTTCTTCAAACAGACCAAAGAATTGTTGTGATACGCCTCGGCTTTTACTTATAGTATCAAATAACAATGGACCAATAATTCATGTTCCTGATATATCTCATCATATGTTAACTTTTTGTGGATATAAAGAAGAATCAATGAAGTTAGAAGGGTTGCGATTACTAAAAGGACTGTAGTTTTGGCTATTTACGTATAGTGAAACCACGCCTCATCAGTAGAAAGAACATTCATTAAATTTTTTTATTTTTCTCTTAAACCAAACACAGTTTTGAATTGTTTTGTTTTTTTCATATCAAGAGTAGTTCATGAATAACCTGCATTTTGTATGAGTGCAAGTTAAGAACTTACAGTAGTAAGAGCTATTACTTATCAGAACTACTCATAGCAGCTTCAATCTCTTTTAACGTTTGTTCTGTAAAAACACATTGTTCTGTTCCGTTTCCTTCCGTTACTAAGCGAGTTTTTCGAAACTTCCTAATCAGTTTCCGAATTATTCATTTGACATTTCTTCCGTCACTTTACCAAATTATACAAGATATTCTTCTCTGAATTGATTGTTGTAAGAACCATTTATTTAAGTTTTCGACAACAAACATCCGTTCTTGTACAATAGTATGGAGGTTTAAATGTACTACTCAATTAAGACAGCTATGCAAAATGATGTTTTGAAATTGAATAATAACAATCATTTTAGCAAGCTGACGTAATTAATTAAAATCAGCTGATTTAGGCCAGCTAACAAGAAATAGTGTACAATAATGGCTGAAAAGATTTAAATAATTGTACATAGAGGTAAATATAATTATAATACTTTATAATTCCGGGGTTCTTTTAACTTTGAATATACGTTTTTTGTTTAGGGGATTATTGTGTCATTTTCACATTTTGACATCTGATATTTTTAGTAACAATTAATAATCTTCGTTGATTTTTATTTAGTTTTGGGGATGAATTGTAATGTGAGGGGTTTTAACGGTGATGTTTAAACGTTTAAGTATTGATTAAAGCACTACTTCAATTTAGCAAGATTTCGAAACACTCAAGAGCGTATTCATTGTCGTTACTCACACTCACTCTGGTGAGTGCTTGGTGAGAGTGAGAGAACCACCATTCTTCAAAGCAGCTAGGCCTACTCATCATCCCCTGTTCTGAGAAAACTTGAGTGGTTTACGTCAATGATTTTACGACTTTTGTCTCAGCTGATTCGCGTTATAACAAATTTGTTCAATCAATTTCCATAATTTATAATATATTTATTTTATATTTTAGAAATTGTTTTGGAAGCATAGTTGTAAACGTATAACTTATAAGCCTACTATAATATGTTGTAACAGTTTTTGTTCAACTGTGATCCAATCTTTATAAGGGCAGGCTTATAAACTACAACAAAATTTCTATAAAAATTTTAATATAGAAGACAATTTGAATTGACGTTTTCAGATATAATGATTTTATAACCTGTTAATTTTAGGCAATTGTTGATGGTTAACTGTTTCAGTTAATATTGATCTTTTAAAATTATTAATTTGTATATGAGTATAATCTACAAATTACAAAGAATATTTTCTAATTATTTAATATTTATATAATTTAAATTTAAACCTTTTCTTTTCACTAATTTTATAATGGTGAATCCTAAACAGACATTGACTATAGATAGACTACTTATATATCATAAATTAAATCCATTTATAGTGTCTTTATTTTTACGTATTAGAATATAATTTTTCATTTCATTAAATTTACGTACTTTGTTATATTTGGGACTGTGCATTATAAAATTATATTTTGTGTCTAATTTAGTTATTGTAGTGCGATGAATAAATAAATTCATTCTGTCTTTGTTAGTTGATTGTGTGTGCAAGTATTTTATACCTATGGAATTAGGATTAAATAAAACCATTGCGCACGTATTACAGTTGGAATCAATATGTTTAAGAGGATTGAATCCTTATACTTGCCTTGTACTGTTTATTTTAACAGAGTGAAATGATGCGATGCTATAGATAAGAAACATCATATTAAGCGGACTGGAGATTTGTTGACAGGTTGTCTGTGTTTACTTACTGTATCACCATCAGTGGATGGATCTTCAATATTTATTATTGTTTGAAAGTTACAAAATATTCCTAAAATAAAACAGGTTACTCGAGATTGTTTCAATTTGAGAAGTAAAATATTATAATTACATAATTTCAAAATATAAGTATTAAAACCTATGAAAGCGAACCTGGTTTAATTTTAACAGAAATTGTAATGATAGAGCTAGTTGGTCCTTTCCATATATTTTATTGCTTCTGTCTTCAGTAGGCCTACGCATTGAGTTTATGTGAAGACCGACTGTCGGTGGCCGCAGTTGTTGGAGTTGTCCGTACGGCAGTTCAGACGTATTATATTTGTTTTGGTTATATCAAATAATTATTCAGGTTTATTGGTTTATAAAATTAAGGATATAGGAGTATATTGTATTTTAAATTACCCTATTTTCTTCTCTTATTTCCCAGCATCGCATTAAATTTGTCTTAAATTCAATTTTTCAGTCCATACATGTATTCATTCCTTTCTCAAAAAAAAATTCATTGATTTGGAAATGAAAAGAAAACTCCTTTTACGACTGTATGTACGAATTTTGAATTAAATATAATCCATCATTTTAAAATATAAAGTTTTGGACCAAATTTTTATTGTTTAAATCAGTTTTAAAAATTATTTTAAAGTTACACAAAAATTTTTCCTCTTTTGAAGGTGAACGTCTTTCATTGTTAGCTTTTTCCAAATTTAAAAATATAACCATTTTTTGTTTAAATTACAAATATTGTATTCAAATCCAGCGATAAAAAAAAATTAAAACTATTATTAAGAAATTTGTTCATATTAATATATTACATAGAAAGTTGATTGGTCTATTTAGTAAGCTGTTAATTTTGTTCTTACTTGTATATCAGATTATGTTTTTAATAGTTTGACTGTAAATTTACCATAGTTTTCTATTTTATTCTAAAGATTCAATACGATCCTTCAATAATTTCTGTATTATTAGTTAATTGTTTAAAATAAATATGTTTAAACTGAGAGGCTATGTAACAAATTTATTGTATTACAACATTGCAATCAACATGGAATCTGTATAATTTTCTTTGTTATTTAATAATTATAAATTTTTTGACAATTGATATTTTGTACGACCTTTAAAAATTAAGATATTAAATTAAGTCTTATTTTACAATTAACAGAAACAAACCTAATTTAGAGAAATATTATGCCATTAAGTATCACCACAATAATGTAAGACCTTTCTACCTTTGTGCCTAGGGAATGGTGGGGGGAGGGAGAGTTGCCCTAACCTCAATTAATTACAAGACGCTAACATTACTAATTAGTTTAGATTTATGTGTGCTTAAGTTTGCATTCAGTCGAAAGGGTAACAGTAGGCACATTTACTATTAAGAACTTTAGTAGTAAAGTTCAAGTGGGTGCTACATTGTACACAAATGTATTTTTCGAAGTATTAAGTCAATTCCGATTATCTATAATATTTATATTAAAATTTCTTTTCTTTGTTTCAAAAATTGTGGACAAAAGGATAAAAATACTGTACAAGAATTTTTAACCTGTCATTTTCAAAATCATTAAGCAGTAGGGTCGAGGAAATAATCCTCCCCATTAATGATCGCTTTTGCCAAAATTCAAAACCTTTTTTATAATATGGCTGACTTGTTTAAAAAAAAACAACAACATAAAAACTACATTCTTAATGGAAATCCTTGCATGATATTCAGAATATTTCATAGAATTCATTTACTCATTTGTTTAATATGTTTCTTATTTATATATCCTTGTTGAATAATTTTCCAAGATCATTAAATTGAAAATTAAACTTAATTTTTAATTTTCACAAAACCTTATATTTAAAAACCCTTATTTCTTTATATATAAGTAATGCACTAGTTTATACTGAATATTTACTAATCATCAGAAACAGTTTTTGCCGCTTTCATTTTCAATATTATTATGTGACTCAGTTCATTTTTACTATAGGAAGTAAAACCGTTAAAATAGAGATAAAAAATATTAGAACAATCACTGTCACTTTCTTATTCAGAACTGTCCAAAAGAAATTGTCCAATAACACTATAATTTAGATCACTTAAAGTGACTGTATTTTATCACTTACAAAACTAATATTAAGCTAAAACTACAAACAACAAAACCTTCAAAACGCTTATCAACACACAAAATTACAATTTATCAGTTCACTGTCTAGCAATTTCAACTTAACAGGTATACCAACATATTTTATGTTGATTCCTCAGCTGAAAATAAAATAAAATGTATAAATGTTCAGCATTCACATAATCATTAATAATGAAGAAAAAGTAGCAAATAAGCAACGATACCACTATGTCGGCGTATAATTGGTCGCTTTCATAATGTTAGTACTGTGGGAAAATCTAACTTGTCCTAAGCATCTATAAGGTTAATATCAATATAATAAAATACTTTTAGACAAAATGTAATCATCGTGCAAAATGTAAAATAATATTTAAATCAATAAAAAATTGATGAGAGTTTAATATCAAAAGAACCATACTTACTCTTAACAATATAAAAAATAATATTACAGAATTTAAAATTACAAGAATAACAATTGAATTGATGAAACTAAATTTACGTTAACTTGCAACTATAAATAGATTTTATCAAGATTCACAAACTATAAGTTGTGACAGAATGAACAAAGTCAAAAATTAACAATGTAAATTGATGAAGCCACACTTGTATTAAACTTAGAACTATAAATTGATTGTACTTAGAATAACTTGACCACAAGGTATTAACACAAAAAGAACAAAATGAAAACAAGACTTGAGTTAAACTTGCAACTATAAATGGATTGTAAGTTTCATAAACCATAAAGATACAAAAGTTTCTGCCAAATTGTCACTTCAAACTATTTAAACAATTAGTGTCTCAGTAACTCTAGTCTGTAGTCGAAACTTTGTTGATAGTTTGGCCGATTATGATGTAAGGAAATAGATATTTTAAAACTATCTGAAACCCAGTTAATGTTATTGAAATTTCGGTTTATTATTTGTTTTATTAATTTCTCAGATACACTTAAGGAGAAAGTTATGATATGGACAAATAAATTAGTGTCCTGTGTTTTTAAAATATGTTACTATAAGGTTCTCTGTCCCCAAAAAGTGTTTTTTTTAATATTGACTGGCGTCTGTACAGTGCTCTCTCTACAGCTGAAAAGTTTTAATCGTATTTATTAATATATGACACATGTAAATACATAGACTTTTAAGAAATTTTATTTTAGGACATTTTAAACTTTGTGTGTACAAGATTGATAAAACATTTACAATATCTCTTTTGTTTTTTTACGGTTACTAGCTAAGCCACGCCCACACTTTAGAGAGCAGCTTTACTCCTAGTTGTAGCTACCAAGTCCATGTTTTGTAGGACGATGTTTCAAGTCCTTATTTAAATATATTTTCAAAAACTTCGTCATTGATTCAATTTCACCTTTGGATTGATAACTAGACTACTAGTTCTAGTTTATTTTGATTTAGTTTTGCAAATGAGTGGGTGATACATTTTTTGTAATATTTCTGCACCATTTATCTTTTTTCCAATATTATTCTTGATTTTCTGTTTTACTACATATTTGTATTTTAATTTTTGGTAAGGAAAAACCGACTAATTGGTTATAGCCCACTAATGAGATTATTATCAATACCGCTTTCGACTTTTATTGATCATAAAGAAGTGTCAAATAAAATTAAAAACACTAAATATATGTAATAATAACACAGGGGGTGGGGGTGGTTTAGATAGAATATGAAAGTCAACAGAGGTTAAGTACCTAGAAAAAGATTATCTGATAACAACAACAAACTTATTATAATAAAAGTGGTCCTAGAATAAAAAAAACTTATTTGCGTCTCTAAATTAAAGTATTCTAGGATGGTCAACCTTCCGGTAAATGTATTCATACCTAGAACAATAACAAACCTATCTACATTTTAAGGTTAATTTTTTAAACTAGTTTCAGCGCTCTCACATGTCAATAAACTTCAGGATTGACTTTGTTCCTTAAATCTTAAATTTGCGGCCATTTTACTAGCCTTGAACTAAAACTAAAAGTTGAAAATAAGTTTATATACTGTATACGATCAAGTATAGATGGATAAACAAAATCAGCTGGTACATTTATTTGTTGCAATATGATATGTTTAAATAACACTAATCGATTAGTTCGAACTGTTTGGTCTACAAATGAGCACTAGTTTATGTTCTCAAATCATAAGTCTTATATCTCTAAATGTCCATATTTTAATATATTTAATACCTGATCTTGTTAATTTCGTCCATAGCTATTATATTGATTTCAACAACCTCATTTACACAACTTGAAAAAAACTAAAATAACGATGTGATTTATGTTTTACATTTTAAATATGCAATCTTGTATCCAAAAACGAAAGAATATAAAATAGATATGAGCCGATAACTAGATTGAAACGTTAGGTTTGTTGGATAGATACGCTATTACATTCCAAGCCTAAAGTTCGGAGCTTAACAACGGTATTCAAAAACATTTTTACCAGTACGACAAAAACTGGATTTACATTTACACTGATTTCGGACAGAAAATATACCACCGGCATGTATCATTGGTAAACGGAAACGGTTATTGAATGTCATGAATATATCATTACTATCTATAGAAAAAAACTAGTTATTAGGCGTTTTTTGGCCTCTTTAGCACTAGTTTCTTTCTACCACTAGGTTGCCTAAAGCAGGAGTTTCAAATACATTCGGAAAAAGTAATACCTGAGCCAACAGTAGGGTTATCACATAGCCAAGGTAAGACAATCTTCTAGATATTTGATGAAATCATTTCACCAACCAAATTCGAATAAAGTCCATTCTGCTAGACGCGGTCTCATGTCAGTGAATCTGAATAAGGGAAAAGTAAGAAAAATGGCTGATATCTAATTTAGACCCTGTATGTAGATTATATGAGTTTATATGTATTGTTTGGAGTTCCATACAATTAGTGAGCCGAGATACTAACTCCAGCAAAGTGAGTGGAGAATACAAAGAAACACACATTTACCATTTACAAGTGATATACACAATTACTATGTTTAAAAATCCTTTGTTACAACTGTAGTAAACAAAATTACCCTGCTGGGTAAGACTCCTTAATCTTCCAATACACTGTATATTGTGGCTGAGTAGGTACACTAATGGCGCCTATTAACCTGCTTCTAATTTAATTAAGTAATATAACTCGGTCGTTTATTATTAATTACATATTACAAGTCAACATATTTTGAATTTCCTATAAAAAAAGTTTAAGAAAATTAAAAATTACTATATTAGAGTTACAGTCGATGATCATGAGTTCGATATTTTCAAGAAATAATGACACTTTTTATTAAAAAAGGACAAGTCACCGATGTTTGAGAATAGAACTGTAAACATAAAAAGTTTTGATTTTGCTGATTTTACGAGAATGCCTTGAAATCACTACTTGTTGGATTACAGCCAGTATGACGTGTGGGATAAGCAACTGTGTAATTAAATACCACTGCCACCAGAGTTTACTGCAAATAATAGCTGTCCTAATAAAACTTTAGTGCTTCTTTCACTGTGTTAGCCTACAATAACTGTTGGAGTTTGGATTTATTGTTCATTAAATGGTAACTTTTATTCCATCAGTATTTTTTATACGACTTGTAGGGTTGCTTTGATAATCGCAAACAATTTCGATAGTTTTTGTCGGTGTCAGGTTAGGTTAGGTTAGGTTAGGTTAGGTTAGGTTAGGTTAGGTTAGGTTAGGTTAGGTTAGGTTATGTTAGATTAGGTTAAGTTAGGTTAGGTTAGGTTAGGTAAGGTTAAGTTAGGTTAGGTTAGGTTAGGTTTGGTTAGGTTGGATTTATTTTGTTCATTAAATGGGAACTTTTATTCCATCAGTATTTTACTTACCCATTATCCGACTTTTAGGGTAGCTTTGATAATCGCAAACAATTTCGATAGTTTTTGACGGTGTCAGGTTAGGTTAGTTTAGGTTAGGTTAGGTTAGGTTAGGTTAGGTCAGGTTAGGTTAGGTTAGGTTAGGTTGGATTTATTGTTCATTAAAAGGGAACTTTTATTCCATCAGTATTTTATACGACATGTAGGGTTGCTTTGATAATCGCAAACAATTTCGATAGTTTTTTAACGGTGTCAGGAAACTAAGTAAATGATTTTTGATTAGTTTAGGTTAGGTTAGGTTAGGTTAGGTTAGGTCAGGTTAGGTTAGGTTAGGTTAGGTTGGATTTATTGTTCATTAAAAGGGAACTTTTATTCCATCAGTATTTTATACGACATGTAGGGTTGCTTTGATAATCGCAAACAATTTCGATAGTTTTTGACGGTGTCAGGTTAGGTTAGGTTAGGTTGGGTTAGGTTAGGTTAGGTTAGGTTGGATTTATTGTTCTTTAAATGGTAACATTTTATTCCATCAGTATTTTATACGACATGTAGGGTTGCTTTGATAATCGCAAACAATTTCGATAGTTTTTTAACGGTGTCAGGAAACTAAGTAAATGATTTTTGATTAGTTTAGGTTAGGTTAGGTTAGGTTAGGTTAGGTCAGGTTAGGTTAGGTTAGGTTAGGTTGGATTTATTGTTCATTAAAAGGGAACTTTTATTCCATCAGTATTTTATACGTCTTGTAGGGTAGCTTTGATAATCGCAAACAATTTCGATAGTTTTTTAACGGTGTCAGGAAACCAAGTTAGGTTGGGTTAGGTTAGGTTAGGTTAGGTTAGGATAGGTTAGGTTAGGTTAGGTTAGGTCAGGTCAGGTTAGGTTAGGTTAGGTTGGATTTATTGTTCATTAAAAGGGAACTTTTATTCCATCAGTATTTTATACGACATGTAGGGTTGCTTTGATAATCGCAAACAATTTCGATAGTTTTTGACGGTGTTAGGTTAGGTTAGGTTAGGTTAGGTTAGGTTAGGTAAGGTCAGGTTAGGTTAGGTTAGGTTGGATTTATTTTTCATTAAAAGGGAACTTTTATTCCATCAGTATTTTATACGACATGTAGGGTTGCTTTGATAATCGCAAACAATTTCGATAGTTTTTTGACGGTGTCAGAAAACCAAGTAAATGATTTTTTGGTTAGGTTAGGTTAGGTTAGGTTAGGTTAGGTAAGGTTAGGTTAGGTTAGGTTAGGTTAGGTTAGGTTAGGTAAGAAATAACATTTCATTGTAAAGTATTTAACCGCTGATAAAAGACAAAGCAACTAGGGGATAATCTGTCTAGAATGAAAAGTTAATCTTTTGATAACTATGATGAATGAACTTTTGTAAAGAAAGTTGGAATTATCGCGTAAACATTGCGTGGTGATGACGTGTAGACTTTTATTGTTAAATGTTCCGGAAAGAAATGTTTTGTTTGGCAAACAAATCATGCGTTGTTATACTGTTGATTCTTATATAATTTGATTCGTAGTAATAAAATCATTTCAAGTTAAGACAAGTTTTGACTGTCAAAATATTAATAAATAAGTTTAAACAGTGTACAGGGATTATTATTTGTTTATTTTAAAACTTAAACAAGATGTCTACCAAACAATGAGATTAATAAATCAAACCACAATATCGTTACGAGGTACAATAATATTTATTTGTGAACAAATTATTTGCGATACATTATTTGCTACAGTAAATTAAAAATTATCTCACAAGTCAAGTTCAATATTAATTTGTTTTTTTTCTAATTAATAACAAACCGAGCGAATGGTGGACCTTTTTCAACACAATTATTTGTTGTTTCGTTTGTGGTTTGTCGATTCGTTACGCAGTTATGCCCAACAGGCCTAATCAATGTTAATGAAATTTTGTAATAGGTTTCTTTCCAACTAGGCCGAGATTTAAGAATAGAATCTTCCTATTTTTTTAATGTTTTAAAATGAAGGATAGTCAAAACAGTAAATGTCGGATCCAAGTATTCGGATACTCCAAATAGGAATATGTCGGCAGTCAAACTAGAAACACCCGGGTACTTTGGATTAGGACATGTTGAAAATTATTATTTTCTTTCTCTGTGCGAATGAAACGTAAAGATTGGTCAAAAATAAAAAAAGCAATTTTTTGACGATTACCAATCTTATCCTATACTTCATATTCTGGGCATGCATACAATTAGTTTTAAAAAATAAACAATAACAAGAATGTTTTAGACGGAATTAGTTTGATTTTCAAATAAAAGGAAACACATTTTTGACCGACGTATTTGGTTGGTGAGAATTTCATTTTGTTTGCACATAATTGTCTGGTTTCACCAAGTATAAAAAAAGGAAGTATCACATAACAATTCATCCTATTAAACACATTTTTACTACTCTCACTCTCAAAGAGGTAAACAAATCAAAATAAACTCTTACTGCGGAAGACTTCCTTTCCTGAAATATATTCAAATAACAATAAAATTGTAATTGCGAAATTCAATTTCCTTTTTTGCTAATTCAATACAATCACTTTACCAGCCATCATGTTAGTTACTGTGCTAGAACAAATTTTCTTCTTGTCATTTGCTTGCCTAATGGTTTATTTACTTAAAATGTGTTTTTTTACCCCAGAGTTTTTAGGGTGCCCAAAGACATTTCATGTTGCCTCTGTTTAGCAAGTGATCTTGCCTGATTCCTGGCAATATCTCTCTCCATTATGAAGTCTTGGACTCATACTTCTTTCCTCGTATAGTTTCCTTGAAAGTATATTGTCACCCATTCTATGTATATGGACAGACCATATACTTAAACATTTCTTAAACCATACATTTAAACTTTTCTTAATGACCTTTGATATCGGCCCTAATATTAGTGCTGATCTAAAAGTGATATTTCCCCCACTCGTCCTAAGTACCTAATTTCTTGGCTTTGTATGGCACTAAAGTGTGTACGTAGGTTTCACTGGGGTGCCCTAGGTACGGATTGGGACATAGGTATACTTCTGTAATTGTTTCTTTGGGGATCTCGATCTATCAGATGACATTCTTATTTTAAAGATAGTACAGATTACATTATTTTTAAATTTATTTCTCCCGACATCTTCCCATTATCCTGCCTTTCAAACACTTTTAATTTACATATCACGTTGAACAATTGTATCATTTATTAACATTTTAAACAATTGTTCTCCCCCCCCCTAGAAGTTCATAATTGAAAAACATTGGTTCATATAAACAACCCCCAAGACAAATTAGATTCCCTCAAACTGTGTTAATTATAAATAACGTGAAAGGAGAGAGAGTGAAAGTTTCTTTTTAGTCAACGTGTACACAGATTTTGTAATGGTGTAATAGCAACTCCTCAGCCCTGAAAATATTTTAAAGTCTAATCATTAACACTCTAAATAAGTTTTCATTTCGTGTTTTTTATAACTGTATATTTACGATTGCTTTAATCAATTTGTTTTTTACGTCATTGTTTTTAATAACGATACAAAAAAGTAATTTTATAGGTAAGAAACATTCAAATCTGTTTTAGAGGCGTAAAACCTTTGTACTTCTCTTTTATCGCTAATATAAAAGTTTCACTTTAACAACATTATACCTTTTGTAATAACTTCACTTGCGATAGCTCCAAGTTTTACAGAAACATATCAACCATTAAAGCTTTGTCCAATGCTGTTTGTTTTATTGTCTCGATCATTAACACAAAATAGCAGTACTCCTAAATCTCACATTTACATAAATAAACACTTTAACAGAAAACTACTTAAACCAAAAACCATACTTTGAATATGTTTTTCCAAAGCGGAAAATGTGAATTCAGCATGTATTGAACTTAGACAAATTAAAAGTTATAATATAAATAGAAAAATATTGAAAAATTAAAAATAATATTCAGAGTGTTTTGATATCAGTCTGTCAAACTTGTGATTTAGTGCTTCAAAATGTAGAAAATGTTTTTTAAAAAAAATATGTAAAAATACGTCATTCTATTAAAGTTCTCAATTATAGTAAGTACAGACTTGCCAGTATCGAAAGACCTGGCTGGATACGGAGTTTTTTATCTACCACACTTTTATTTTAGTAAATACTATTATTCCTATCACTTATCCTTTGAACAACTTTTCTAGTTATCCGAAAGAGACGTTTTTAGAGTATTCAAAGGCTGTAAGTCTTTATTTTATGTTATTTTCTTCTTCTTCTTCTTCTTCTTCTTCTTCTTCTTCTTATTCTTATAAGATGATGATAACTCAAATACTTTAGTCTTTAAATAATTAATTACAAGTGTGAAAAACTTCTTTCGTCTGCTTTTTGTTCATTAACAGAACATAACACTTTGAACAAGTTATGATATATAATACAAAGTTTGCAGAATGTTTCATGCTACTAGTTTGCAATGTACCATAAAATCTATTAATTATTTACACGATGGTTTAAAAATGGTGTTTAATTAAAATTTGTTACGACAATTTGTAACTCAAAATCCGTTTAATTTCAAATTGTTTACAAGATATTTTAATGTTTGGAGTTATACAAAAAAAAAAAAAATGTATAGATATCGCCAATCTAAGTTGGATTAAAATCGGTCCTCTCGTTTACACTTAAAAGAGCATTCGTGTGCTAGAGGTCAGTAATTTCTGTTTGTTTTCGTAGTTGATTAAATGCCAAAATCTCTCGGCCATCGTTGCCTAAAAAAAAGGAAGAAACGAGCATAAAAAAACTACCCCTGACACTCGAAAACTCTAATAGTGTCAAAGTCGGACAAGATCAAAAATTGGTAAAAATGAACCTTGTAGAAAAAACGAAGAGAGGGATGGATTTCAAGACTACAGATCCATCGGATCCACCACATCAGCACTCGCTATCAGTAAGCCCCAGATGTGGTATCTGTGTACAGGTTGGCTTAAAAGCAACTTAAAGTCCCTCCCCTTTGATATTAAGATAGCTAAATGTAGTTTGAGGCAATCCTTATGTAGGAAGTATAAAATTTGGTCCCTTAAAAAAGGAAGAACACGGCAAAAAATAAAGACCATAAATCTCAAATTTTCTAATACCGGTCTGATATGGCCAGTATGAAACAAGAGTTGGTCAATTGGGACCTGATACATACATGCACATTGAACAAAACAAGACGGATTATTTCTTTAAACAAAATTCAATTGACTTGTTGTAATATAATAAACAATATTCTAAGTTATAATAGATATAGTTGTGTAATATTAGTCACACCAATACGTAAAGTTTAAAATATCAAGTAAAATATAAATTAATGCTTGGAAACATTCTTGCTTCTGATAGTGTTTAATATATTCTGACATAGTGGAGGTGGAATGCTGGATCTGTATTGATGTGTTTTATATTTGTTTGGTGTTACGATACACAAGGAACATTATACATGTATAACAAAAATTAATTTTCAATTAAATTGGTTTGACCAACGTTCATTTATTTAGTACAAGTGATTTGTTTTTATTTATTTCCACGTTTTTAAAAATTATTATAAAGGAATTATGTATAAACATTCACGTCTTATCGACGTGCAGATTTGATAAAATAAATATGCTTGTCTGTGGAAGTCAGAGATAAACTCGAGCGATTGTGTGAATGAAACTATTGGCGGATGAAATCTATTGTGAAAGCGACAACAATAAAATTGGTGTAGAGTGTGACATGGCGTTATTTCGTGGTACAGTATAATGTCGATGAAAAGTTTTATCTTTCAATACACGAAGCGTTCTATAAGTTATTCACTTAATGAAAATGTTATTTTATATTGTATTAGAGTTTGACTTTGTATTTTGTAATTTTATAGTACGAGTAACACGATAATTAGAGTTTGTTATGTTGGTAGAGAACTGTCCTATAGTAGTAATGCTGTTTAATGTTGGTTGGTAATCGTGTTATTGAATGTAATATAAAGATTACAGAAGAATCATGTTGTAAAAATCTCCTTAGAGGCTCATTTACAGTTTGGGCGTGTCAATCTTGAAGAACTCCAACTAAATTAAATTTTTTTTTTACGTATAGTCTTGGGTAGAACCCTTATCTTCAGGCCTTTCTTGATCATCTCTTCTGACCCTGATGTGTTTGTTTAAATCATTTCGAAAGTTTAAAACTCATATCCTGCGTTTAATTCAAACTTTAATTGTCGAATTCGACAGACATTTCAAAATGTGTAATAATGTTCATTCAGATTTTGAGGAGTGGGTTTTTTAAAAGTACATTAGTCTCGTTAAGAAACTAAACAGAGATACACTCTAAAGGGCTCACTCTAATGAATATGAGAGTGGCAACCCCGAGGTAACGTAGCTGGATCTACACATTTAGCATGAAGTCTTGGGTTAGATCATTCTCTTAATTCTTTTTATGAGGTTTTTTCAAGCTAACTTTTGTTTCCTTTGACCTTGACGCTAATAGAGTATTCCAGGGCTAGGGGTTTTTATTTTATATTCTTTTTATGTATAAGACGATAGTGACAGAAGTTTTCTTTTTCAAATCAAAAGGGGGGGGAATAGTGTAGGTGACTGTACCTGAATAGGTGAATAACTCTACTTACTGGGATAAATTACACTTAAATTATTTAACCCAAAATAATTTATGAATACGTGATAATTATTTATAAATAAAACCCTTAATTATCACTCAAGGGCTTACTTTTAGGGAGTACGGTTTGGATGAAGGAACCTAGATGGATCTGTGGAAGCCGACATAACTCTACGTCTTCTTCATCGTAGGCCCATGCAAAGGGTTAATTAAAACACCACACATTGCTAAAGCTAAGAATTTGAATAATTTCTAAATTTCCTTCTGGCGATACGTTCTAGAATTCATTAAGATCCTAAGGAGAGTGTAAACAAATAACAGCTGGCACTGCGCAGAAGTCCTGCATAACCGTTTTAAAACACACTTATTCCTAACCTCAAAGTTAAACTGAGAATAGTGTTTCATTGCAGAAAATTCATATTATATGATGTTTTATTACTGATTGTTAATTAAGTAAATTAAAAAATAATGTTGTAGTATCAATTTAAACGTAAATGCAGTGAAAGTTGGCTGAGGTTGGGCTACTATGTTTTCTCAATTATTGAGGTAATGGCAATCTATGTCTAGAAGAAATAAACCAAATATTAGGCTTTTAGGATGTATTTAAGTTTTCTTCTCTTGCTCTATATTATTTTAGTTTTTGCTTTACTGTGCAGGGTTGTATATTTAAACAAATCTCACGCCACAACAGCCTAAGCCTGCTAGATGGCTTTTAATTCAGGGTACATCTAAATTCCCGTCGCCGTTGTTCAAACATTCTCAACTAGCATTATATCTCCCCTTTTATACTTATGCTAACAACTAGGCCAGCCGGCGATTCACATATTTTATATTATGTGTCAATATTGTGTAATTTGTTGGTAATATACTTGTATTTCTGTTTGGAGGGTTTTCTATCAAACTATATCGTGAGTTTTTCATTTTTAACATCTAGTATTACCAATAATAATACATTTTATAATAAATAATAAATGTAAACAACACGTAAAACTATTTTGTTTTAGAATAGGAGAGGAAATTATAATGTTTGAATCGGTTCTAAAGGGACATTTAAAGAACTAAAAAATTTGACCCTATATGGAAATAATATAAAAATATATTTTTGAAACCGATTTAAGCAAGAAAACTGTACCTTCCAAAAACAAAACGGGTTTTGTTTTAAGTTACTTGTCTACCAGTTTTATACAACACTTCTGTTTCACTGTTATAAATTAATTGAGAAAATTTTGGGTTTACAATTGAACCAGCCTTTGTATTAAACGAATTCAATCTGGTGCCAACTTATGACTAAAATTGGCCTCTCGAAGGATATTTAATTTCATAGACGCTTACTACATCCTTTATGTTGGCTGATATCCAACAACGAATGTTAAAACAAGACTTGTGTTCAAAAAATACGACAACATTTTATCTTTTATACAAACACCATTTGACATTTACACAAAGGGGAATTGTAATATTTCATATAGAAACTTTTGACAATCGAATTAATTAAATAAAATCGAACGTTTGTTTTATAATAGTTAAAAATAACTATCATATCGGTTTGTTTTATATTTATTGAAAGTTAATAATTATTACGATGAATATTTTTATTCCAATAATTTGAGATGGACTAAATAGAAACAGTCTCCCACAACTAACGGTTTCATAAGTTATTATAGTTTATTCAATCATTTGTTATTACTAGTGTATATAAAAATGAAAGCACGTCGTTTCGAGGCTGAAGCGCAACTATCGCTATCAAATAATAAACCTAAAACCAGAGAAATATAAACAGTTATCATAGCTTAGTAGTCTAATACAAAGCTGTTAAAATTAAAACTAACTAAAACTTAGCCTTAGCTGTCAAAAAAAGTTGATCCTCTTTCGCGGATCGTCAAGACACTGTAATGCAACATCTTGAAAAGAACGAAACTTAGAAAATGTAGTCGGAACACTAAAATTGTATTCTTACTTTTAAATGTAAATCCAACAGGCAGTATAAAGGCGTTACTATGAATATAATAATTAACGAACATAAAAAACCAAAACCCTCCTCAAAGCCCAAATTTAGTATGTTTGTAAGAAACCTGGTGTAACCTACCTGGATTACATCTAGTCTTGGGTTAGATCTCTCTCTTTCATGTTTTAGCAGAAAGATTTGAATAATTATATTTTTCTTCCGATTCTGAGGACATTAGAGTGTTCTATAGCTATGTTATGCACTATTTTTAAAGCAATGATGACGTTAGGTTTTCCTCTTTTATCCATAGGGGGGGGGGCGGTGTATTATATTAATCTAAAATAGCTGAACATATTAGGTCTGAAAATCATAATTGAATTTTGTAGAGGCACAGTTAAATAAATCATTAAACTAAATGAACGAAAAAATAACTGTTAACTGATATAACTATTAACTAATAACTATTAACTGATAACTATTAACTGATAACTATTAACTAATAACTGTAAATGCTCTTGTATAAAGCTTAACAACCCTCAGTTGGTCACTACAGTCACGACGGACATCGCAATCCCAAGCTGGATCTTCACGTAGTCTTGGGTTACACCCCTCTCATCATTCCTGTCAAGTTCCTCTTCAACAACTCTTATCCAACTCTGCCACTGTGAGAGTATTCGAGATCAGGGGGACTTTATTTTATGTTATTTTCTTCTTTTTTATAGAACTATAGTAATCGAATGGTTTTTACCTTTAAACAAGGAAGTTAAAATCAATAGAAATAAATACACACACTTAATGTAATATTTAAAAAAAATTCAGTTCAATATTTTAAAGACATTAAAGAACTGTAGCTTCGAATTGTAACTACATAAAAATTTGTGAGAAAAAGACCAGGTGCTTACCTAATAGGCATTTACTTTATAAAGTACACCTTCAACCGTGTCTTAAAATGATTAATGTCTATTTAGAGACTCACAATTCTGGGTTGTTGTTCCAGGAAATTTGTAAGTTCAGCCTAATAGAAAAGTTTAAGTTAAGTAAAAGTGTTTTACCTAAATCTCTCTCTCTCTCTCTCTCTCTCTCTCTCTCTCTCTCTCTCTCTCTCTCTCTCTCTCTCTCACTCTCTCTCTCTTTCTCAGTTGTAACAAACTTCATGTTAAATAATTTACGTTCCTTTACCCAGAAGCATAGAGGTTAAAAATATACAACAAGACTCAAATGTAGAAATAATAAAGTTATTTTCCTTTATTTTTAATAAGGGATATATTATTTTCAAAAATCTAAAAAATGAACACAGATTATTTTCCAAAATATCTTCAACATAAATAGTATGGAGAAAATATTGGAAAACGTAAATATAATCGTGTAGACGATGAAAATATGTTGAGACATTGTCATTGATACAACTAAAAACCCGTTTCCTCAAGCCATATTGTACATACATGTATTCTATTCATTTTTGGTAGGAATAACTTTCCAAAATGTTGATAAACGATCCTTCTATGTCATCTAATATATATTTCTTGTAATAAATGCACAGGGAAAAACTAATAAATAAAAGAAACTTGCTTTGTTCTTATCAAGTATAAGCCAGTGGAGTAATTTTTATGTTGAAGTCTTTATTTGTTAATTTGCCGTGTTTGTTACCTTCGGAAAACGTATATAAAAGAGTAATAGTCTTTACTTTACTTCCAAATGTATCCAATTTGTTTACATGGGCTACAACTGTTTTGCAATTAACCGTATTTTCAAAAGGATGCACACAATTCACATACAACATTCAACACGAAACATGTATAGTCATATTCTCTATAGGACAGCATTATTAAAAGGGGATGATGACTGAAATGTTTTTTGCCATAAAAATATTTAAAAAGTAAATCACAGCGCTGTAAGGAAACTTTTCAATGCGATGGTATTCATGTTGCAACGGTTTAATTGAACCGCCTGCAAGGAGCAATTTTGGAAAATAGCTAAATTCCAAAATTTCAATTAAATCAAATAATAATTGTAGAAATGACAGAAACATTTCTAAATATAATATAACACATGTAAAGTTAAAGGGAATATGTAGGTTAGCCAAGCCAAGGTGACGCGCCTTGACAGGAAATGTCTAGCGTTCCGGATTGAACAGGAATACGTCCATATGTTTCTATGCAATAAAATCAAAATCCGAAAACTTAAATTAAAATGATATAATCGTGTAGAGCTAGGAAAACCTAATAATAAATAATAAGAGAATAAACTCGTCAAATTAATAATAAAAATGATATAGCGATAATAAAACGTCATAAAACATAAAAAACCCTTAAAATGAAGAAATTCCAAAATCTAATAATAAAAACGCATAACTATAATATAAACTAGAAATAAATAAGACTCGAAATCAAAATTTAATAAAAGACCATAAAGTAATTAAATAATAAATAACCAAAAATGCAGAAAGTACCGTAACTTGTGAAACCCAGAAGCGAGGAAGAAGAGGAAAGCAGTTTTGGAACTTTCAGCATCAGAGGAACAACTTACAAAAAGAAGATTTTCAAAATTTCCAAAATTGGAAAAACTAAATTTTGAAAAACTACGAAATTTTCAAATCTCCGTAAAAGTAAAAATATACGTCGTATCGCTACAAATGAAGATGGAAAATCATCAGGAAAAGAAGGGCTTCAAAATGAAATCACCCAGAAGAAGATCGAGCGAAGCGAACGGGATATATGAAGAAAAGAAGAATTCGCAAGTAAAAAATTATAATTTTCAGGAATCAACTTGTCTTGAAGGTCGTGCGCAGAGAAGGCAGTAGACGCATGGAGAGGGAAAGATACCAACTTCAAAACGAATCCACCATAAGAAATTAAACTAATTATAACAAATAAAAATAGAAATTGATAATTTAAAATGGAAAAAATAGACAAACAATAGAAGAATAAGCCAAGGAAAGTTCATCGTAGTGCAAATAAATAAATAAAATTAATTAAATTGTGAAATAAAACAGTAACAATAATCAGTGAAGGTTGGCCACACTGAAAGGCCTAAATTTCGACGAGTTAACTTTCTTCAAGTTAATTCGACAGTCTCGTTTAGTACCAGCTCCAGGGAAGTCTTCTAATAGCAGCTCCAGGAAAGATCACCAACTTTACTCAAGTCTGAACAGGAAATCGTCGTGAAAATATATTGTCAACGCTCTGTACTTCGCCAGGTTAATAACGGTGCCCACAGAAAGGATCGGCCTTGCAGGAGACAACGTGACATCCTACAACAGCTTAGTATAAGAGATCTTCACTACGGACTCCGGCAAACATTCTTCTAGAACTTGTCGTCATCAACAGATTCATCGAGAACTGGACTTCGGGATATTCTAGACAACTCTAAGAAACTATCTCCAAGATCTTCTAACATTCTCAGAATCAGGACGAGCGGACTTGTGCACTTCACAAAACAAGGTACTGCATAAATCAAGCTTTTTTAATAAATAAAATATTTTTTAATAAACTTGAATTACGTCCAAAATTATTAAACTCAATAAAGTTAAATAATAACATTTTAAAGACAAAGTAAAGTCAAAATAAAGCCAATTTTAAATTCATTCAAATAAAGAGATATAAAATACAATAAAATTCGAGTCAAATAATAAAGCAATCAAGTAACAGATTGGAAAGGAATAAATAATAGGATTCATATTTATGTGTATTAGAATAAGAATATAATTTGGTAGTTTTAGTTAATGTTAAAATTGTTTAGTATAGTAGATTTTCAGTTTGTTAAAAGAGAAAGCATTTAATATAAATTGTTAGAAAAGGCGACATTAATTATTGTTGTAAGTGATTCGAAAGAAATCCATTGTTTCTCACAGTAAAAATTAAATTGTAGACTTTTAAATAAATTTGTTAAATTTCACTGTTGAATATTTTAATTAAAACTAACCTATTCAAAGAAACTCATTACATTAGAAAGAAGAAAAAGTAAGTGCTCACCAGTATAAAGTTAAAATTTCAAAAAAGAGCAAATTTTGGTGTTAATGAATTAAAGAGCTCCAAAGGGCACACCCTTTGAAAAAGAGTCTGGAGTTTTAAGAAAGGTAAGCTAGTATAAGAAGTATAGTAATATATTAATATAGTAAAATTTCCTGTGTTAGCATAAGTTGATTAAAATAAATTATTCTTGTGTGACATAAGAATCAAGAGCCTTATCAAAACTATTAAACTGCGAGGGAATCACTCTCTATAACGCGTTTGGTAGTGGTAAGGTCTTGCAGCGTGTTAAGTCCAGTCCGCCGGTCCGTTATTATTTCTTTTTTTTTTTTGTATTAGTGTTTCATTAACTAATGTTCCATGTATTAGTTGATATCACAAAGTAGTTTCTTACACTGTTTGTATTTAAAGTTTATTAAATTGCAGAGTAAATTTGCAGATGTTTGCATTTCAGGTTAACGAGAGAGGAGGAAACTTCCGCAAGACTGATTCCCCTCATTAGGCTGTACGATATCTTCAACTAGTGTTTACATACCTAAATAACGTCAATTAATTTACTCTTAATACTTTTTAATTGATTTGAGAAACCAATTTACCAACTAATTATTTAATTATAATTCTATTTTCTATTCTATTATTTTAATTCTATTTTCCTTCTAAAGATTTTGAAAGTATTTTGTAAATATTAATTATTTTAAAATTTGGATATTTTAGGATAAATAATTTATGGAATTTGCTACCTGTGAAAAAATATTTTTAATCATAAAAAACTGTTAAAATAAACAAATCACTAGAGCACTGTGGTGACTGTATAATGAACAAGGAAACACCCCAAACCACAAAATAACACAACTACACAAAACTGTTTATATTACCTTATGTACCTCTGAAGATGATAGCAGAGCTATCGAAATGTACATAAGGTACATTTATTATTCATAATGTACATAATATTATTCTCTTGCTATTTTCACGAATTAATAGACAACTTTTTTTCTCAGTACAGATTCTAAATTGGAATATAATAATAAATTATAATGAGGTGGTGAGCATTACACCCTCTCAGTTAAAGCTTTATGGGCCCATTCTAACCGACCATGGTACAGTGTCTTACCTTTATTCTTTACTAAACCTATAAGTACTCAACAAACAATACAGACAATATTCACACTATTATGAACAATCAGTATTTTGTTATAGATGCTTTCAGAATACACTTAAAGCCTTTTTCCTCCAATAGATTAATTGGTGTTTCAACTGAATATTTAACCTACACCAAAGATTTTTCTTTGAAATTCTTGGTCACAAACGAATCGTTACGTTTAGTTGTGATATTAAAATTTGGTGTTCATCTTATATTTCTTCCGGATACAGCTTCTCCTACGATCCAACGTTGGGGTTTATTCAAGTAACAATTTCTTGAATTCAGTTTTTACCTGGTTTCTCCATCTATTGCGTGACTTTTCTGGCTATTGTTTTCCTTTAAATTGATCGTCGTATATTATCTTTAGTATGCGACTATATAATGTCTAATCCATCTAAGATGATGGGATTTCACAAACTGCAGGTTATTTTTATGTTTTATCATATTCCAAATCTCTCTCATATATCCTCCAGTTTCCTTTTTCATTACTCTCTGTAAATTTGTCTGATTATTTTACTTTCAAAGGTTTTTTATTTATCGACATCGTGGTAGACATGATTATTTTCGTTTTTAGCAAATTTACATTATTGTAAGGAAAAATATTCAACAAATTGTTACATATTTTAACGATTTATAAAATTATTTACAAATGGTGGACAAACTGGTTTTATAAACGTAACTTATTTAGTTGGTGACTATGTGTGTAGCTGAAGATAACTGGATTATTGTAATAACTAAGATTTATACCACGTTTGGGGTTTGGTCTGCGGAATAATTAGTGGCATTACCTGTCGAACTTGCAACATTTCTGCAGGACGAAATTATGATATATTGAAGTGTTTGTAGTGCAAATTCAAAGTAATTGCATTTGTTACACTCAAAATTCAGCAGTATAGATATTTGATTATGCAAATTATCTTCCGTTCTATTCCCATTTATAATAACCTTCAAAGTTGCACAAACATTGAACTAATTTTCTTACACACTCATCTACAAAACCAAATAAAATATAATTTCAGAATATATCTCTAATCAACTTATAGGCGAGAAAGAGAAAAATAGGATGAATAGCGCCATTATTGTAGCCTACTTAACGAAAAAATAACAAAGTAACACATAACTTCTAAATGTAACGCCACCACAAAAATGAAATGAAATGAAAGTCCAATGAAATGTTTGTTTGTCTACAGTTGTTGAAAAAGTAGCATTTTGTTCATTTAAATTAGTTTGCAAAACAGCTGATTTCTCAACAGTTTCACTTTGCCCACTACTTTGCTCACTCCGAATGGCAACCGAACAAAACGAAATTTAGATTAAGTTTATTTGAACTGATTTATAATATACAGGAAATGTCCCGTATGTAGGTTAGATTAATTCTTACATGTAAAATAACATAAGTAAACAACAAAACAACTTTTTAAAATTGACAAAGGAAATAATTATTCATGAAGATGATTGACAGTGTATGCACACGGAGAGTATTTTTCGTTTGCCGAGTTTTGAAGTTGGCAATCCCGTTTCCTCAACAATACACCTAAGTTATTTGTAATATTCATAAATAACCTCAGTTTTGACGTGAGAACTTAAAAGTAAGTGTTACTGCTGCAGTATGTTTTTTTATTTGTCACAAAATAACAACTGTAGACAAAGTATAATGTGCAATTTGTGAGCAAAGTGTCGTTTTTAAACTCGATAAAATTGACGCACTCGGCAAGCCTCGTACGTCAACATTTCTCTCTCGTTTAAAACAGTGCCACTTTGCTCACTAGTTGCACAAATAACTTTTCTTGTACCTAGTAGTAAATGTTAAATTATATTGGTAGATCCAGTAGGTATTATCCAATACGATAAAACAGATGTTACACAGGGTTTCTAAATCTCGTAATTGTGTGAAACACTACTTTCTTGACGCCAGCAAAGCCCTAAAGAAATCACATTCTGTAATGTAAGTAATATTATGCTTTCCTAGAAGGAATATGTTGTAATAATTTGTCGTTTTATAATGACGGGTCAACGCTTTATGTTACATCGTGGAGGGTTGCTATTTAATCCAGATTATCCAAAACTACCTTAAAACCTCTAGTTATAGACAAAATCCACCCTGACAAGTTTTCACAATACTTCTGGATGGTGCCATCATCTGTTAGCCTGCATCAGCTTCACTTCATTGTATTACACTTTGTATTTTATATAAAATTCCTAACTACTAGATTTCATATTATCTTTGCCTCTTTTGTTTCTTTCTTTTTATCAAACTTTCTTCTTTCTTTGAAAAGTATTCTATTTATTTTTAGTTGGACAATTGTTTATAACTAAACATGATTAGACTAAAAAAATATATCTAAAAATGTTATATTGGAAGTTCTGTGTTTAATGCAGAACATAACTAAACTATTATCAGCAATAAACAGGATTACTATCACATTGGGGAGTTGTAATGGCTGAGCATTAAACCTCAACAAACGCGTATTTTAAGGTCGTTAAAACTCCAAACGGAAATAGATATTAAGTTTATTTGTAATATGGTGATAAGGTGTAAATTTTTAGCCTACTGACTTTCCTAAAACCTTGGAGTTTTAACAGCTGAACATAAAAAATAAAGCTTTTTAGATTATATTTTGTGACTGTTAAATTTGAATAGCATTAAAAAAAAAAAATACTTATTTTATAAAGTTGGTACAAACCATAGTTGTCATCTTTATATCAACTATCTGGGGGGGGGAGAGGGATGGATGTAATAAAATATATAAAGTACAAATTTTTATATATTATTGCAATAAATTATAATTCAAATAATTGGTTATTAAATTGTTTTCTCAAATCATTTGTGTAAGGGTGTGATAAAGTTTGTGCAGTGTTTGTACACTCTTCACTTATTAGTTCGAAACAAGCTTTAACTAGAGATGATTATAATCTTTATTGTTATTTAACTGAAAGTTGAGCTATAAAGCTATAAATCAATATTTATTACTTGCCCTCCCTGCTATATTAGAAACAGATGGTTCATACCTTATATACTATCACATAGTTAGGATTTTAGTATCCTATATACTGAATATTGCACTATATAATAGATGTAGTTTTTATCTTATTGCAGTTATAAAGTACAAGCTTCGCTATACAGTACTTATGTTTTTCAACCATTATAATAGATTTTATCTGATATACATGTTTCTTCTAGCTTTGTTGAGGAAGGCAGAGATCACACATTTGTTGAGGCAGTTTATGTTACATAAGTCGTGATATCTTTGTAAGCGGTGCAGTATCCGGGTTGCTTTCTACCAAACAGTTACTACTTGGTAGTGTAAAGTTTTTGTTTGGAAATGAGTATTTTGGATGTGGAACAACTCCTTTCGGAGTTACGAAATAATAGAAAAATGTCTGTGTTGGTTGTATGATGTCAGTGTACAAGTAGAGTTGGTTGTATGATGTCAGTGTACAAGTAGAGTTGGTTGTATGATGTCAGTGTACAAGTAGAGTTGGTTGTATGATGTCAGTGTACAAGTAGAGTTGGTTGTATGATGTCAGTGTACAAGTAGAGTTGGTTGTATGATGTCAGTGTACAAGTAGAGTTGGTTGTATGATGTCAGTGTACAAGTAGAGTTGGTTGTATGATGTCAGTGTACAAGTAGAGTAGGTTGTATGATGTCAGTGTACAAGTAGAGTTGATTGTATGATGTCAGTGTACAAGTAGAGTTGGTTGTATGATGTCAGTGTACAAATAGAGTTGGTTGTAAGATGTTAGTGTACAAGTAGAGTTGGTTGTATGATGTCAGTGTACAAGTAGAGTTGGTTGTATGATGTTATTGTACAAGTAGAGTTGGTTGTATGATGTCAGTGTACAAGTAGAGTTGGTTGTATGATGTCAGTGCACAAGTAGAGTTGGTTGTATGATGTCAGTGTAAGAGTAGAGTTGGTTGTATGATGTCAGTGTAAAGTAGAGTTGGTTGTATGATGTCAGTGTACAAGTAGAATTGGTTGTATGATGTCAGTGTACAAGTAGAGTTGGTTGTATGATGTCAGTGCACAAGTAGAGTTGGTTGTATGATGTCAGTGTACAAGTAGAGTTGGTTGTATGATGTCAGTGTACAAGTAAAGTTGGTTGTATGATGTCAGTGTACAAGTAGAGTTGTTTGTATGATGTCAGTGTACAAGTAGAGTTGGTTGTATGATGTCAGTGTACAAGTAGAGTTGTTTGTATGATGTCAGTGTACAAGTAGAGTTGGTTGTATGATGTCAGTGTACAAGTAGAGTTGTTTGTATGATGTCAGTGTACAAGTAGAGTTGGTTGTATGATGCTAGTGTACAAGTAGAGTTGGTTGTATGATGTCAGTGTACAAGTAGAGTTGGTTGTATGATGTTATTGTACAAGTAGAGTTGGTTGTATGATGTCAGTGTACAAGTAGAGTTGGTTGTATGATGTCAGTGTACAAGTAGAGTTGGTTGTATGATGCTAGTGTACAAGTAGAGTTGGTTGTATGATGTTAGTGTACAAGTAAAGTTGGTTGTATTATGTCAGTGTACAAGTAGAGTTGGTTGTATGATGTTAGTGTACAAGTGGAGTTGGTTGTATGATGTCAGTGTACAAGTAGAGTTGGTTGTATGATGTTATTGTACAAGTAGAGTTGGTTGTATGATGTCAGTGTACAAGGAGAGAAAGATTTAGGAATACTACCGTCTTCAATTGAACGAGAATTACTTGAAAAGTTTTCCCAAATATTTTCCTTTGTCGCCGTATCAAAAGGAGACGCTAAAAGTATATCCTTGGCCCGGTTGGTTGGGCTGGGAAAGGGGTCTTCAAGGTCAAGTACATGTTTCAAGTAACAGTTATAAATTGTTCACTCGTCAAGAATCTGTAAATATTGAAATTAGTTTGGACAAAAACAACCAAGAGGAAAGTGAAAGAGAGGAATCTAACCCAAACCTACGTGAAAAAGTGTAGATCCACCTAGAATTGCTACACCCTTACACGCTACAGAGTAAAATAATTTTTATGGTTGAAAAAGAAATTATTGGTGCCGGTGGAGGAACTAAACCTCAATACATCACACAACCTACTTCCACATGTAATTTATATTTGGCATTATGTTTGTATTCGGTGCTACAATGTATAGTTGGATTTTATATAGTTATTGCGTAATAGGGTTTACACGCTTTAAATAAAATATAACTTCACGTTTATTGGATTTTTAAATTGGTAATACAATTTAAGTCTATTGTTTTCCTATATTTATTTTAAAATTTGGTTATAAATGTTTTGATAAAAATTGGAAATTAAAAGCTCAAATATAATTAATTGAGGATCGTATTATGAAAGTTCAAGAGACTCTAAGAACCCACTTATCTTTTCCTTTAGACTAAGGCGTACTTTAACCGAAATCACGTTTTAGGAACACTACTTAACATTATTTTTTGGTTACTCTGTTGTCCTGTGAGGAGCGATTAACGGGACTATGTCATAAATATCAATTACGTCATCAGTAAGAACCAATGACAGTTCAGTAATCACTACAGCTGATCGTTTGTTCATCGGTAAACAACTGTCATATGGAGCTCGATAATCACTGATGTGCCGCGTGAAGAACAATATGTAAACAGAAAACATGAATGACGAACAAAAGCACTGGTTGTACTCGTTGAACAAAAAAAATGACATGTGGACAAATTACATTTAGCTGTAATTATGTATCATACAACAAAAAGTTTAGTAATTGTATTTTTCCCACCTAATAATATTAAATATTGTTTACAAAATATAATGTTTTAAATATTCTTTAAAATATTTATAATGAAACTTTAAATAATCCGTTTGTTTATTTCCGACATTTTATATAAATAAACACGAACATACAGTAAAGGAAAATATTGTGTCGAAAAATGTATTAACCTGTAAACATTTGATCTTCAATATAAAATTCAAAATTCTCTTCGGCATCTCTTAGGTATCTTCTCGTGTTGGCAACTCATTGATAAAGATAAGTAATTCTCGAAACTCACATTGATCTTCCATCAATATTTAATAACTAACTAGACCTACTGTTGAACATTGAACAATATGGTTAAGGGGTGTTTAAAGTAGCTCTTGACCAAACATAACACTAACGAAGGACAAAAGATTATATTTCTAAGGAATTAATTAGCAATTTATTATCTTTAATAAAGGAAATTTTAAAGTATGTATATAAAACTAAAGATTGTTAAGGAAGGCCCAAACTAAAAAAGCAACGTAAGGAGGTCTTATACTAAGGTAAACCTGAGAAATGTTCTTAAAAACTGGCCTAAATGTTATAAAATAAAATTTGAAATATATTTTACTATCCCTCATTGGTGTAGAAAGAACACTTTAATATAAAACATTATCTTAATTTTATTTTGTAGCGCCTCAAGGTCCCAATCAAAATATATTGGTCCCAAACTTCTAACATATTTTGATTTGGTAGATATCGGTAAACAAACTAGGTAACTTTTTTAAAAATCTGTTCTAGTAAAGTCTATTTTTATAACTTGATAACGGGATTTGATTTATTACCTAGAAACGTTAGATATTGGTTTTTATGTCAGCAATTTATGACAAATGTCATAATAAATCAAAAAATATATTAACATTCCATCATTATTAATTAGGTTTAAAACCAAAATTAGAACAATTTGTCTATAAAAAGTGCTTTTTTAAAGATATAAAAACTTCATACAGTATGACCACCTGTTTTAAGTAATATTATTTATAATTTCTTTGCATTTAAAAAATTTACTATAAATGCCATTCAAATGTAAATTACCCAAATACAGTTAAGTTGATTATATAAGTTTATTGTGGCATTTACAAATATCTTTATTGCGTACTCAACAAGATTTCCACATTTAAATTCCCAGACCAGACATAAGTTACAATTTAGTTAATAATCCAACTCTTGACCTCAAGAGTCTACCATAAACATTGGTATTCATTATATTACCATAACAATCTGTTGGGACATTGTAATTATAATTCTCCAATGTAGGAACTAAATCATTCATGATATACGAGTGCATTGCAGTAGTTGTACATTCTGTATAAAATATATTAGAGGCCACATTTTGTGAATATTATACAACCGTATTAACGTTTTTTAGATACTATATTCTCTTGTTGATGTGACTGTATAATTTAATTGCTTTTATCTGGAATGTTTCATCCCCATTGTTTATAGTTTCAACATTAACATTGATGTATTAATGGCATAATGGTAATTTCAACGACTGTTTTGATGGTTCAACTGTGCTTTTATTTTTTCATGTTTAACTTCTAGGCTCACATTGTCATATATATACAGGATTGCCAACCCGTACTCACCAAAATGTACAGATAAAATTTTACCTGTACGGAATTCACGAGTGACAATAACATTAGTCTCAATGAAAACTATCTGTATGGTGTGATTTGAAGAGGATTTGGGAATATTTGCAGTTATACAGTTGGCAATAATTGTTGGGTTACAGTTCTCAGTTTTCTAACTGTTAAGATGTAAAGGATTAATCGTGTTTTTAAGAAATAAAACGTAACGGAGAGTTTTCTGCTGAATTGACTTCTCTAATCACTACTTGTTGGATTTCATCCAGGTTGAAATGTTAGGGGGTGTCAGCCAAGCACAAGTCAAAGTATTACCGTAATGGTGTCCAATTTAGACATTAGTTTAATAATTAGTTCAAAGTAGTAAAATTGTAATTTATAAAGACGGAATCAACAAAAACACCCACCAATACAGTCCTAAAAAGAAGGCCTTTTGTATTATTGGTTCTAATTCATAAAAGTTGACTCTGTGTAAATAATCGTAAAATTATCAATTATTAACAATTAAAAACAACAAAATTACAACAAATTAAATAAATTACTTTTAAATAAATACAAAAAATTAATTAACAATAATTAGTTTTACTAAATGATATAATTGTTTTTTTTTATGATATTCGTTATACGTTCACATTTAAAACAAAATCATTCATATTTGTTTCTAATTGTTTCATTGAGTGCAACTGAAAAAATAGTGTGCATTTCAGGTGCTTCCTAGTGTTATTTTTATAAATGGTTTCTGCTGTTTGTATAGATCCCTGTTTATACATTTTTACTCATATATATTTTTGCTTTAATTTCAGTAATTCAACTTTTCTATAAGATTGTCTATCTATTAAGTGATTTATTTTAGTTAATCTCTTTCGGTTATGTATTGATATAAATAACCCGCCTACGATTTTTTTTGTTTAGAAATTTGGATATATTATTACGTCTGGAATTACGTTTCAGAACTGTAAAGTTGAATAAAATTTGAATTTATAAGTTTTTTACATGTGAGAAGAGAAAAAAAAACTGAAACACTGTTTCACTTCACTTAAGGTGAGTTTATTAAAAATGTCAAGATTAACTTCTACAGGTAATTTTTGAATCACAAACTGACCTGTACAAAACGAAACCGGTAGTTGTAATCAATTTACTTTTTATTTTCTCACATATATTTGCTATATGTCGTCACAAAAAGTCAATGTCAAGTGTTTAGCGGAACTCTTAAGTATAAAAATGGATTAATAATAATATTTATTTTATGTCGTATGTGCAGTGCTCTAAACCCAAACATGAGGACAGATTTTAATCAAATTTAGTTTATGGACAAATATTAGCATAGTTGCCGATGATGCCGCAAGGTGAAACAATTGTAGGTCATTTATATTATTAAAATATTTTGAAACTTAGCTTTATTGCTTTATTTTATTCTTTAATATAGAGTTTCAACAAGAAATATCTTCTGTTTCATTAAAATTCATATTATATATATTTATTGGATACATTTTGAAAGCGATAAACCTAGCAGTTATCGTTACTCATAAATAATTATTTATCAACAATTGCACAAGATTTTGAAATATAAAATATAAATGCTTTAAAAAAACTATTTATTAAATAAATAAATATAAACACATAAAAAAGATGTCCTTAAAATTGGTTAGACTGATTTCTAATTTCAATGTAACGTGAAGAATTATTATTCAAACGAGAGTTCAAAATAGAAACTAAAATAACACTTATTATTGAGGAAAATGTACAAAAAACTGAACTGACCTTGACCGAAAGAAGATGATGGGTTGTAATAAAATACGATTTACGCTAAGGATGCACAAGGAAAGCAAATCACAGCTCTATTTAAATATTTTGTTCAAAGAAAGCATCCAAGGTTCATAGCACACTTTGTGTGACTACTACCGAGCTACGAATAATAGTTTTGTTATTAATTCGATTGTAAATGTGCGTGAGAAAGATTGTGCAATGGTTTTGAACATTATTAGCGTTGTTCTCTTTACCTCTCGTTACATATCGTTTGTTTTGTACACAGTTAAAAGTAAAATCTTTAAATAATATTTATAAGAATGTAAACAAATAAACCCATATTGTTGAAACAACTTTTTGTTCCAACCTATAGTCAATCCATAACAACTACCAGGACAAGTTTAATGTAATTAAATTTAAATATAATCATATGATCATGGCACAGCTGATATAGCCCACATTGTTGTATGCTTCGTTTAATCTAACCTCAAACTCTTCCCGTTTGACCTACATGAACTGTTTAACGTTATCAAAGGATACGAGGAACACATGTCAATTTGTTCTGCATTCTATTGCGGTGATATTGTTTATCGCTAAATACATAATGTAATAATTTAAACTAAAATATTGTTATTAACAATTGTTTAGTGACTAAATAAAAGGAAGATTCTGTTCATAATTATGGTATATTTTTTATTGTGAAAAATATTAATTTAAAGTTTGTGTCGTTAACATACGTAGATTTCATTCAATAAAAATAGTCACAAGTTTCTTATAAACCATAGTTTATGAAAATAAATACCCATATGTCAATCGAAGGAGAATAATCAAAGATCTTCTCTACTTCAAAAATTAAACCTACATGAGTACAAAATGGCGTCCATAAACTTCTTTTTATGACAATTCATAAAACACATACCCTGGGATTAAATTTATTATTTTATTTTGAAGTGTAAAGCAAACTTTATCGTTAAGTTTTGTATCTTACTTTAAAGCAATAATAATTCTATTTGCTTTATAGAAAGTATGTTCTTAATTAATTTAGAACACTCAAATCTTTTACTCTCACCAAATTACGTGCACAATGTTTTAAAAAGTAAATAAATGGTAACTCAGTCAACTTGTCGACCAATGAGGTCCCGAGGGTACACGCAAACGTATATATCAAGAACCGATTTATAGCCTGCCTCGTTTAAATGTAGAGGCAATTCCGTGTCAAAGCTGAATCTTTTAATTGGCAATTTGTTTCCAACCGATATGTTCAGTAAAGTTTTACTCACGAATAAACTGATTTGATATATACACCAGTCGATATAAAGTTTCCAGTTTGAAATAAAAGGTACGAAAAATTGTACAAACTTTTGACACATTTTTTACAAAAGCAGATTCGGACCGAATAAAAAATGATTGTTATCATCTCATCGAAGATTTAGGAAAAATAATTTTGAAATATGGTTGAATTTATAGTTAGAAATATTCCACGTTTTATAAATATTGAAGGTAATTATAATATATAATTATATTTAACTATTTTATTGCTTTCGACTTCCTCTGCCTGTACTTGGCGTAGGAAACATTCAACAATTGACCATTTTTCTATCCACTTAAGTATTTCTTATATCATAGTGTCAGGTGATATTGGCATCCTCGTATTACTTTCTTGATTATAACGACCTCAAATCTGTTGAAACGAGAAAGAAACACTACACTTGAGTCAATGATCTGCAGGATTTCGTAACTTTACAAATATTATATCTTCTTGGGAGGGTAGGATTCGAACTTTTACTTCGGTCCTTATGTTCCTAGACAGGTGGTTGATACAATCCATAGAGAATTGAAAACCACCATTTTGTTTTTCTTATTCAATGTATTATAACTTGAATAACTCAACAGATATGAAGAAAAAACTGTTGAAAATGGCTGTCGTTTTAACATTTTCTTTTCGATATTTTGAATTTCAATATGGCACATTTTTCTTAATGCCATGAAACGTGAAATTCAATTACAATCTTCGTCGACACTTTTAACGATTATCAAACTTCATATAATGTGTGAGTAATGAGTAATGAGCTCAGGATATGAACAACATGTTATTTTAAGCGATTTTTTCAGTTTTTAAAAGTTAGGAAAATAGAAACTAAAATTTTTCCTCTGTACGCTCATGATAGAAATGTTCAAAATAATTTTAACTTCAGCCGTTGCAGGACACAAATTTGTAAACTTTGGAACAAAAAATAAAGTTTACTATATTTAATGTAGAATTATTAATTCGCTACTGAACATCATCACTACAACCTCACCTATTGATTTATGTACTCATTTATTTAAATATTGACTTTTGTTTTAATCCCCCTAATATTAACATTAATACCTAATATTCCATTACAAATTCCACCTGTTCATCAAATGGTAGAAACTCATTATGCTAATTCATTGAACGATTTAAAAAAAAATTACAAAACCGGTCTTAAGTACACTTTATTTGCTTGAATAACTTCCTAAACTGTATATTTAAATATGTAAATGAATTGTAAATTTTGCACACACCTCCCTCCCCGCATTTATCACTGTATAGAAAATGTATTGTTGTCATTTATAAAGACATTTTGTAGATAGAAAACAAACTAAAGATTAAGACTACTAAAGACCAGGGTTCTCCAGCCTATCGTTCATCTCCTTACTTCACCTACCTACACTTTCATTCAACTCTACTTATAAAATATAGTGTGAATGGGTTAGTAGGGGGTTTCTTTTCCTTCATTCTCCATATTGTGCTTTTGTTTGTTTTAGACCTATAATACTTAGTTACAAATATGATAACGTTGATTTAGGATGTTGTGTTATTAGCTAATTCCAACCATACAAATTCTAAATAGTACAATTCTTGTCATCGCAACACAACACTGGAGCGAATTAGTTAACCACTGATCATATACGATATTAATTACGCCTATTCAGAATTGATACATGAGTTCTAGAGGGCTTAAAATAAACACGTGGTAACGAATGTGGTGGAGTTTTTATATCAAGATTAAATTTTGTTGATGAAAACAGAGCTAAGATATCTTCATCTTATTAACAAACAGGGGTCGATTTGTTTTACCCTATACTGCGTATAGTAAGTAACAGAATGGTTTTAGTCCAATGTGACAAATAATTTTATCTGTACAGAAATCACGTGTAACAATAACATTAGTATCGATAAGTGTGATTTCAAGAGGCTTTGATAATTGCTGTTATACAGTTGGAAACAATTGTTGTGTTACAGTTCGCAGTTTTCTGACTGCCGAGGTGTAAAGGATTAATCGTGTTTTTAAGAGAGAAAATGTAACAGAGAGTTGGAGGGGTTGTGTCTAATACAGGTTTCTGCTTTACTGACTTCTCTAATCACTAATTGTTGGATTTCAGCCAGGTTGAAGTGTTACGGTGTGCCGACCAAGCACAAATAAAACTATTATCATTAGGGAGTTCAATTTAAGTACTGTTTTAATATATACTTCAAAGGAGTGTACTAACTGTAATTTATAAGGACAGCTTTGTCACAAACACCCCCCCCCCAATAGAGTGCTCAATGTAATAATAAATAGGCTTTATTTTATTAATGTGTCTAATTCAAAGTTGTCTCTGTGAAAATAATTGATGTATATTGAGTTCAATGATGGTATTTTTTTTTTTTTGTTTGATTTATTGTGAAACAGTTCTAATCAGTTCTAACATATAAAATTTTGCGTTAATATTGTAAATATATTTAAAAGTATATCACAAAAAATATTCAAGTATGTATCTTATACGTAAGCAAATTAGCGGCTATTTAATATAAACAATGTTTTGAAGTTATTAGTTTAGTTTATTGTTTATTCATTTGTTACTTTTGTTTAAATGTTCTTTGTGTTAGTTTTGGAATTACATAAAATTGTGTAAATTCAATACGTTAAATACAAAAAAAAAAAAAAAAAAAACTGAAATAAAATGATAAATTAATAACAAATAAAAACAATAAATTAACGTTAAATAAATATTAAACGATAAATAAATAAATATACAAATAGGACAGTGAAATATACAATAACATTTGAACAATAATTTTCATTATACATTGTACTTTCTTTGAAGCAAAAAGTTTATCTTTGTTTCATTGTGTTCAACTGGAAACCGTTCGGACATTGCAGGTGGTTCAGTGTGATATCTGTTTAGATGGTTTTTGTTGTTTGTTATTTATATCCCATATTAAGTTTGTGGACCAGGTATAAAATGTCGGGGGACGGTTGTCCATTGCAAGAGGTTCTTTACATTATATTGTTTAAATCAACCATTTTAAAGCTTTCAACTATTTCCACAAGATTATTGTCAACTATTGACTATTGGTAGACCAAAACAGGTTCTACATTTTAAATTTTATACTTTATTATTGACAGATACACAGATTAAAATTCGATACTAGAGAATGAAATGATACTAAACATCTTTTCCTGCAAAGCGGTTCTAAAGAAGCGAACCCCACAATAAGTACATCATTGTTATTTCTTAATATTCACAAAGTAGAAGAGACAAACATTAACCGAAATAACTCAATATTTAATAATTTTGAAGAACCTCTTACAACAAAGAAAAATGTATTTTAAAAGGACGATTAAAAACTGTTATTAAAAATATTTTGTTATATCAGTTAAGTAAAGACTTGAAACTTTTAATATAATTTGGTAAGAACTTTCTGTATTAGGTAAAAAGGGCCTGTGGAAAGTTTTAAAGTTCTTCATAATGAAACCTTTGCTTTGCGAAATTCTTTGCTTTGTTTATATTTGTTAAAGTTCTCCTTCTTTGCGTTGCTAAGCACGGACAATATTCTTGTTATTTTGAAAATAAACAAATTTTGGGTGGATTGTTTTAGCCATGCGTAAATGAAACCTCAACCCTCATTTTGCACACTGTAGTAAAAAATAGTACGTTTTAAACATATTTAAAATGCTCTATTTTAACTTATATATAAGTCTTAAGACAACAAACAATTTTCATATTTAATTAAAAAATTAATAAGCAATCTTTGAAACCACAAAATGATTGACTCTTCATTTTTGTTATATCTGCCCTGAACCTTCGGGAAACCTACATTAGCCATAAGATGAATATAAAAATATATTCATTTGTCAAATGAAAGAAAAAGTTCCATTTAAAAACATGTACAGAAAATGGAATCATTCTTACCTAAAGCCCATCAGATGCTCAATTGTAGTGAGTACAAACTTGGCAATCACAACAGACTATAGCAGGATATACATTTTTTTAATATCTCCAGGGCTAAGATTTCTCTTTCATTTTTCCAATTAGGTTTTTTGACCAACTCTTGTTCTTTTTTGACCCTGACACACTTAGAGTATGCAAGAGCTATGAGCATTTATTTTATGTTCTTTCTTTCCTTTTTTATAAGCCCAATATGACCGAGAGGCCTTTAAACAACAACAAAAATTAATTCGTTGAATATCATATTACAATAGGGTTCAATGAGAATACAATAGTTCCCTATATTAAATTTCATGTTTTAATTTTGAATTTTGACACTGCTATCGTGGTTACGTACATCAACGACGGATGGACTGCGTGTCGTAAAACAATTTTTCTGTTTTTCTGAGGTCATTGAAAGTGAGGATCAGTCAAAATGAAAAAATGAAAGTTAAAAATTTCTCTATTATCCAATTAACCCTGTAATTGGTTTACTGGGTAAGTAAATAACTGAGGGGGTTGGAGTGTTGGTGCAATGAATATCTGAAGACTTATCAGAGCCATCAAGATAAAATATTTACTTCAGCGTTAATTATTAGTACACAGCTTGTTGTACCATATTTCGTTCTTTTTTCCATGTCCCAATTAAATTAATCGTAACATGAAAATAACGCATTAGCTAATAGACAAAATTTTCTGAAGTTTATTAATAAATATTTTTATCACAATTGTGGTTTTAACAACTACTTTGCACTCCTGTTCATCTACAAACTACAGTAACATATTCCTTCTTACTTCCACAACATTCTTTATACAATATGCAAGACTAAACACTGCAGTCAAAAGATGTCTTATTTATAATACATAATTTTATTTCTCTGCTTCCCACCTTTAGAATCTCCAGGGAAATAAGTAGTACGCAATTAGAGTTCTGCCTTAAATTTTTAGTACGTGTTTTTAAAGGTTATATTTCAAAGTAGATTTGTAAAAGTAGATTTTATCATGAATAAAAGATATTAAAATTAAAGGAGTTGTTTATAAGTTTTTAATTGTACACACCCAATAAACGAGGTACATTATGTTTACTAATCATAGAAAAATCAACCTTTGTTATCTTTTTATCCTTATATTTCATGACCTCAGCAAACCGACAGCCACACATCGTCGTTTGTACTTAACAAGATAGGCGCCACAAAATAACAATTTAGAGAACTGTACGGTATTGTGCTCATATAGAACCAAATTGAAATTCAATAATATCTATTTATAAATATCAAAATGGCGGTAATTTTAAACGGTTTTTGTTGCTATCTCGTGTGTTTTTCAACTTACAATACACTAAATAAGACGAAATGTGCCTCCTATTGTGTATATAATGATTACCAACCATCTTAACTTTGTCAAAATTGTAATTTCGTACCCAGGTTGTATTTTTTTAAACTAGAACATGTGATATTCGTATAGAGTATTATTATACTCCATAACATAAGTACAGTTTTGAAACACGTTAAAGCAAATTCATTGATTATAACTTAAATAGTGCAGACCGTTTGATAGACCACTTCTACTATTTAGAATGGTTTGCTACAATGTTTGTTAATGTATCGGAATACGCACCAGCTTTTACTGTGTATCCAGGGGATATAAAGTCGATAAGGATTAATTCTTTTTGGTCAAAGAATGAAGAATCCATAAGTAGAGACGTGAGAGTAGACTTCCTGGTCAAACCATCATGGACGTTCCCCTTCTCTCACACATTACTAACGATTCACCCTTCATATCTCCGTAAACTTCCTTGATTTGAAGATACGAAATAACAGCAGTCACTTCATATGGAGTGAGATTCTATATTATTTCACTTATTTTTAAAACGCACAGAAATAATAATAGTGTTAAGAACGCAATGAGAACTCGCACAGACCGAGGCCGGCAAGTATCACTTTCAATATTACCTTTGTAAATTTACTCGGCTAAGGTGTGATCATGATGTCCCGAACCGATCTCTTTTTTGGTGAAATTAAGAATTCAAAAATGCAAACTTTAGGAATCTTTGCTTGAGTATACACCAGACTTTGCTCTTCCTTATAACGTTTTCAACTTCTTTCTAACAGGTGCACTGAGTGTTTTAATTTTATTTTCCAACCTGTCTCTAATCTATGTTGATAGTTTTCACTTTTTGATTTATACCCTTGAAACGTCGAATATACAATACTAATGATGACAAATATTCGATTCAACCAATCAGTAATTTCAAGAAAATTTGATCACTTATGTAACATTCGTTTGTTTTAATTACATATACAAGACCAAAGTTTGATAGTACAGCATAGGTCAAATTTACAACGTTTATTTCTCATAAAATATACAAAATCAAAACCAAATAATCCAAACTGATATTAATAAACTTAAACTTTCAACGATCGTCGAGTCATATTTTATCTAATACATCTAAGCTTCCACTACGTGTAAACCCTATTAAGCAGTAACTGTCTAAGGTCTAAATGATTAACTGTTCCAACTATACAGTTAATACCAACATAATGGCAAATAAATGTTAATTAATTACCGGTGGATGCAGACAGTGTGATATATTGAGATTTAGTTCCCCCCACCACCAACTTGAAGCAATATTTCCTCTTTCAACTTTAGTGATTGCTCTACACTACGATTAAAAATGTCGATATTATTGTTAGTCCTTGACAAATGTGATATTTGAATAATTAGGAGATGAGTAGAGCCGCGTCTCCAATACGAGAGTAGCGTGTGTAGGCTCCTTCATACATGAGTAGTTTCTAAGATCGCCAAAGACGAGACACTAACAGGAGCGTAACGAGTGGAAGCTATACACAGCTACTAGAATAGTTACGGCGTAGCCGACATCAAGAAAGAAGTTACAATTACAAGATTTACAAAACCTGTATAACAACGCCCTAACCTAACCTAACCTAACCTAACCTGACCTAACCTAACCTAACCTAATCCTAACCGAACCTAACCTAACCTAACCTAACCTAACCTAACCTAACCTAACCTAACTCCTTCATGCATGCGTAGTTTCTAGGATCGCCAGAGACGAGACACTAACACGAGCGAACCGAGTGGAAGCTATACACAGCTACTAGAATCCTTACGGCGTAGCCGACATCAAGAAAGAAGTTACAATTACAAGATTCACAAACCTGTATAACAACGCCCTAACCTAACCTAACCTAACCTTATCTAACCTAACCTAACCTAACCTAACCTAACCTAACCTAACCTAACCTAACCTAACCTAACCTAACCTAACCTAATCCTAACCTAATCCTAACCTAACCTAACCTAATCCTAACCTAACCTAACCTAACCTAACCTAACTCCTTCATGCATGCGTAGTTTCTAAGATCGCCAGAGACGAGACACTAACACGAGCGAAGCGAGTGGAAGCTATACACAGCTACTAGAATCCTTACGGCGTAGCCGACATCAAGAAAGTAGTTACAATTACAAGATTCACAAACCTGTATAACAACGCCCTAACCTAACCTAACCTAACCTTATCTAACCTAACCTAACCTAACCTAACCTAACCTAACCTAACCTAACCTAACCTAACCTAACCTAATCCTAACCTAACCTAACCTAACACAACCTAACCTGACCTAAACTAACCTAACCTAAACTAACCTAACCTAACCTAACCTGACCTAACCTAACCTAACCTAATCCTGACCGAACCTAACCTAACACAACCTAACCTGACCTAACCTAACCTAACCTAACCTAACCTAACCTAATCCTAACCTAACCTAACCTAACACAACCTAACCTGACCTAAACTAACCTAACCTAACCTAACCTAACCTAACCTAACCTAATCTGACCTAACCTAACCTAACCTAATCCTAACCGAACCTAACCTAACACAACCTAACCTGACCTAACCTAACCTAACCTAACCTAACCTAACCTAACATAACCTAACCTAACCTTACACAACCTAACCTGACCTAACCTAACCTAACCTAACCTAACCTAACCTAACCTAACCTAACCTAACCTAATCCTAACCCAACCTAACCTAACACAACCTAACCTGACCTAACCTAACCTAACCTAACCTAACCTAACATAACCTAACCTAACCTAACCTAACCTAACCTAACCTGACCTAACTAACTAACTTTTTTACATGATATTTATACGATCGGTTTTTATTACTATGTGTGATGGTGCTTTGCAAGTACCATTATGGCATCCATCAACTTGAACTCTTTGACATTTAATTATAATTAGATGATTTATCTAACGAGTGGTGTAAAACGGCTAACTTGTCAATTCTGATTATGATTATCCATTACGTAAAGAAAACCAAAATTTTGATTGAATAATATAATACTAAGTCTTAGTAATCAGCAAAATAATTACACCTTGTTTCGAAATAATAAATAAAAAATGTACAGTCACTGTACAAACTATCACACCCTTACACAAAATTATGTACAAAAGTACATCGAGATTTATGTAAGACCAAAACTGAAAATTCATATTTTCGGAATCATAATCAACAATTTTAGAATAACGTAATTTAAGCTAACCTTATAAAGATTTTTTAATTTTCTGTTAAACGACGTGTTTCAGGACTTCTATCCCATTATCAGATAAATCACTCATTTGAAGTAATCAATACATTAAAATAACTAACATAAGAACTACAACACAACACATTTAACGAATGCAGAAGTCTGTAGGTGCGCACCTAGTGGCTACATAACGTCAACCCGTTTAATTAGTAGCCTTGGTAAAGAAAAAAAGACTTTAACGATGATAGGAAGGTAGTTCCGAAATGCGCCAATAATATAATTATATATATGAAGTAATGATGTCTGTGACAGATATAAGATAAGGTTATTTATTATAATCAGTAAGTAATATCGATATTAAAAATAGGTTATCTTGTGTTTATATTGGAAGTTTTGAAACGAATAATTTAAATAAAAAATGAGGAATATAGTTCACGTGACTGATATAAGATGAGATACTTTGTTGTATTCAATTAGTGATTTGGAGAGTAAAAAATAGTTTATGGGATGATGGGATGGTAAGGCAAGGTACTTTATTCTATTCATTTGGTTACATGGATACTAAAGAATGAAGTCATACAGATGAAATTTCAGCTTTAAAGACCAAAACAAATACGAATAGGTCGTCATCTGTTCAGGAGAATGTCGGTTTGGGCATTTATCTGTAAAAATATTGGTAAAGTTTTATCTTATAATTAGTAAAATTGAACTCTGTATTAGTTTATAACTGAAATCGGTGTCTAAAACTGGAACTAACTGGAAATTACGGTTCGTTGGGTATTTTTAGAAAAAAATTTATAACAAAATCTACTGTTCCTTTTCCAGTAACTTCCTAACAATCCATTGTTTATAATTAACTGCTTCTTTTAAAATATTGTTTGTTTTATCAAATAATATGTATAAATGAAATATTCATATTTCCCTAAAGGTTATAATAGATTTATAGGTAGACTTCAAAACTTTATAAATTTCTTCTTTCAGAAGGAAATTCAGGTTGTGTTGCTTTAATAATTTACTGCCGAAAGTAATAGAGAGTTATTTACTTCATTGAATGTCAGTTTATAAAACGAATTTCAGACAAACACCTGTGGCTGTTCATTCTTATAAAGTTATGAAGAGAAAATAACATAATAAATTGGGTTGGACTTTGTATAAGATATAGAAGTATATAAATCACACACGATGTAAATTTATAATACATTTTGGATATAATAACTTGACTTGTTTTCAATATCTGTAGTGAATACATCTTACAAGATGGTACTGGATTTAGTAGGTGGGGTGAACAGATCGGAGCGTCAAGTCACATCATTCGATGTGAAACAGTACCTTAAGATTTATAAAATGTATATTAATTTTATTATTTATATTTTAATATTATAGACAACTAAACCAATGATCATTTTTTTAAAAATGAAATCAATTATATTATATAAACCAAATAAAATAAAACGAAATATAGAGTTGTATCATTTTGTACTTTGTGCCTGGACTAGGTTCCTCTCTCTCTCTCTCTCTCTCTCTCTCTCTCTCTCTCTCTCTCTCTCTCTCTCTCTCTCTCTCTCTCTCTCTCTCTCTCTCTCTCTCTCTCTCTCTCTCTCTCTCACGTGAGGACATGCTTGTGTGTAACAAAACACTTGATGCACGTTACTCGTAACACGGTTCATGGTTATGGACTGGACCATAGGGCTCAAACAGTTTCATTAAAATGTCAATGAAATGTGAATATTGATATCCTAAAGTTGTGGGGAAATGTCCAGTATTCACAGAATTAAAACGGTTTAGGAATAATATTCTTGAATAAATTAACCTTGAACGTCCCGCGTCATTGATAGCTCAATTTGAATAAAATAAGATTTTCGTTGAGGTTGTGTTTATGGCACAATCGAAGCAAATTTTTACTCTTATTTAAATATTTTTTATGAGGAGGTATTCCCGGTTCATTTTCTCTTTTTGATTGATAACTACCAAACGACATGTTTTATGACGGATAGGTTTTCTTTAGTTTTTGTTTGGTTTTGAAGGTGGGTAGGAAAGTTTGTACCATGTTTGGCACTGTTTTTTTTTATCAATATATATAGTTATGTAAACACCATTTTGTTTTTCGTTTACTTCTAGTTACAGTATTTCAATCGTCAAAAGAAAAAGATTTCAATGAAGTGCCACTTGTTAGCAGTTAACGTTTGAATATTTTGTGTTGCATAGCTGTGTACTTAGTGAAGAGCAACAAGTCTTGGTCTTGCCTTGACTGTTTTATAACTGAAAGATCAGGATCAAGCCTGTGGAGTAGGTCCAAGAAAGATTGTGGTGAGAAATACCAAATCTCCCTAAAGAATCTTAGAATATACAGCATATCCTATTCTAGTTAATTCTTCTAATTCTACTTGTAGAATCCTATCCCACGATCTGCCGCCAAAATTATTTAGACTGCCGACTTTTAAAATAGATTTTTTATAAAACTTTAATGTAATAGCAGATATTTCTTGTTGAAACTCCATATTCAAGGATAAAATTAAGCAAAAGCTTAAAGTTTCAAATATTTTAATAATATAAATGAGCTACAATTGTTTCGCCTTGCGGCATCATCGGGCAACTGAATTTTTATATATTGGGGAAAAGGAAATTTGTTTTTAATTTTTGAAGTGAAGACTTTAGTTAGCTGTGCTAAATTGTGAATATAAAGTAAATCCTTTTTCGTTTTGTTTCTATTATTTCTATAAAAAATTAATTATATTTTAATTAATATATAGGTTCGGAGTTTTATTTAATCAAGATTTTAATTTAAGAAATTTATTTACTTTGAATATTGTATATATATTCCTGTACATTGTTTTTTTAAATGATTGACAAAGAATATCTTTGGATGTATCGGAAAGTGATACCGGAAGTTGCACAAAAACAAAAAATCAAATTCAAAAAGTATATTTATAAATTTTTAAATATTAATACAATTAATGAACGAACAATTGAATTTTATATTGGTAATAGAGTTGGTAATTTCTATATTTACCAATTTAATAATATCTATACTAATTTTTAAAATATGCTCTTCAAATTTAACAGAACTACAACACACAACAACACATAATCTAAATAGTTCCAGTTTTTATATTTAAAAAATAAAAATCTTATTACGTTTATCAGGCAGTCGGTATAAAAGTTAATTTGTGTGTGGAGTTCCAACGTACTTGAAATCCCTGTTTCCGATGTTACATAATGAATGCTTACAACTAATTATAGTTCAGCCATTACAACTCCCCAATGTGATATTAATCCTGTTTATTGCTGGTAATACAACTTTCGGTTTAGTTATGTTCTGCATTATACACAGAACTTCCGGGTTTAACATATTTGGACTGTATTTGGTATAATCCAAGAAGAAATAGACTACTTTACAAAGAAATAAGAGAGTCTGATGAAATGAAGGAACTATACACAAAAGCGTAAAGGCAATACGAAATCAAGTAGTTAGGAATTATTTCTAAAATATTAGTGATAGACTGAAGTAGACTGTTATAGGCTAAAAGAAGTATTGTTGAAAATTTGCCTGTCTGGGATCGGAGGTTTTAACATTTTATTGGATAAACCTGATTAACAAAGATTTCCCCATACAATAGTTCATAAAGCAATAAACCCTCATTATAAATAATATAACAAGTGACTATTTTGATGTTTGACAAAATGCCAGAGGAGAGGAATAATATACAACTAACAGATCTGGAGAGAGTGTTAATTAATCCACCAATTTTTATTTAAAAAAGTTTTTTCAAAGGAAGTACAATATTAAATATATAACATAGTCTGAGTTATTAAATATAAAGTTAACTTATCAAACAATTTTCTTTGGATATATTTAACAGATAAAAATTCCAAACAACATAATATTTTTCAAATTACACTAACAGGTATGTGCAAAGATATCTGCAGGTCTTATACTGTTACATTATATACGTAGAATAGAAGATTATGTGTTGGTTGAAAAATCTGTCTAATTTACGTAAATATATCCATTTTGAGGAGAAACCTTGAGGGAAAATTAGATTTAAAGACTGATATTGTTCTGTCAGTGTCAGGTATAATACCCAGTATATGAAGTATAGGTAAGTTTGGTAATTTAAGAAATATTTCAAAATCTCTTTTTGACTGATCTTCACGTTTCAAGGCGGCGTTAGGAAACTGATTTTCAAAAGGGCTCCATCAAGATTGTGTTACTAGCCGTACTTTAAACATGCTGTATTTTGGGTAATTTGTTGTTATTTTTGTATGTTTTAAGTGTTATAATGCTGTCCTAAAGACAACATGATTTATACACGTTTCGTGATTAGTGTTTTATGTGTTTTGAAGATATGATTGAATTGCAAAACAGTTGTTACACATGTAAGAAAATTGATTATTTAGGGCGGTGAGTAAAAAAACTATTATTATTACACACCTTATCCGAAGTTAAAAAATACACCATAAATAAACAAAGAAGTACTTCTCATCACGATAAAAATAGCTCAACTAATTTTACCAGAGAAAAACAAAATATGTTTTTTTACTTACGTTTTCCCCCGTGTATTACAGGAATAAATTTCAGTTGACACAGAAAGGTCGCTTAGTCAACATTTCGCAAAACTCATTCAAATTGTATAAATATATGTATACAGTATGGTTTGAGGAAACGGATTTTTTATTTCTTGTAAACCAATTAAATATATTTGGAGAATAATATGTGATTATTTATTGAGAGAGAGAGAGAGAGAGAGAGAGAGAGAGAGAGAGAGAGAGAGAGAGAGAGAGAGAGAGAGAGAGAGAGAGAGAGAGAGTGTACACGGGTGACGACGTTCGTTTAATAACGGTAACGCTATAAAGTAAAAGCCTTTCATGACAAGAGGCACATGTTCTCTTTCTCACGAATCATTAAGATAAAAATAGAGACAATCCAAAGCTACACTTCCTTCCTTCCTGTCTTTTAAATATTGAACTGAATTTGTGAAAGATATTATGTTATGGCTATATATTAAAAACTATTGATTTGTTTTCCTAGTTTAAAGGGGAAAACTTTTTGGTTAACATAGACTTTAAAATAGAAGAAAAGTAAATAAACTAAAAACCCTTTGTCCTCTAATACTCTTACAGTGTCAAGGTTGTATAAGAACAGGGTTGGTCAAGAGAGGAGCTCGATAGGATATACGAGAGGATATAAACGAAGACTGCATGGATGTAGAGTGTATCTCTTGGTACTGCCAATCATGTAGTCACTATAGTGAGCTACTGTGGGTTGTTAGGTTAGGTTAGGTTAGGTTGGGTTAGGTTAGGTTAGGTTAGGTTGGGTTAGGTTAGGTTAGGTTAGGTTAGGTTAGGTTGGGTTAGGTTAGGTTGGGTTAGGTTAGGTTAGGTTAGGTTAGGTTAGGTTAGGTTAGGTTAGGTTAGGTTAGGTTAGGTTAGGTTAGGTTAGGTTAGGTTAGGTTGGGTTAGGTTAGGTTAGGTTAGGTTAGGTTAGGTTGGGTTAGGTTAGGTTAGGTTATGTTACGTTAGGTTGGTATTATTGAATTTAGGTTGAATTATAGGTTGGTTACGTTGCCTCTCCCATATTGAATTTATGACTTTAAGTTCAAACATGTTTCGCTATTTTCGATTCATCTACTAAACCGGTTTTTAATTATTTTCTCATTTTTTATTTCAAAACAAAAAAACCTAGCCGTCATTATTGCCTTAAAAATAGCGAAGAAAAATATCGCATAACTCTAATCCTCTAATATTCCAATACTCTAATACTCTAATCCTCTAATACTCTAATAGTCATAATCGGAAGAATAGAAGAGTTAATCAATACCAAGTAGGAAACATGAAAAAGAAGTATCTAACCCACAACAAGATGTACATCCAACTAGGTTTTGTCAGAAACGTGTTTAAATGAAGTCTCGAGGAGGCATTTATTTGTTGTTTTGCGTAAGTAATATGTTTATAGTTATTATGTGACGTCAATGTCAGATTTACATTTAAAACAGAAATACAAATTTACTGTTCTAACTAAATTTTCTAGGTTTGTTTTTTAATAACAGTGTTTTGGTTATTAAAATCAGTACAAAATTTATATTTACTAGCAACTCGTCTGTTATTTTACTTCATGTTAAGTTTCCAACATGGCGTAGTCTACTTCACAAAGAATGATCTCAAGAAGATGGGTCAAACTTTTAAGATAGGAAACAAAATGTTAGTTCACCACGATAACAGCTAGGTCACCATGTCATTGGTATAAAAAAACACCACTTTCAATAGTTGCCCTGTGTATGTGTTTGTTTCAACTTAGAGTTTGTAATTATTTGTATTGTTTAGTTTTTTGACTTAAGTTTTATTTAGTCATAATTTTAATGCCCATCATTATATTATACTACTAAGCTATAGTGACTCTGTTCGTGTTTCTATGGTTCTAGTTTTATCACTTGAAAACGATAGTTGATCTGTACCCTGGAAACGACGTGCTTTCATTTTTATATACACTAGTAATAATGACCCATTAAACTGTAATAACAAATTAAACGGTTAGTTATGGGAGAGAATCAAAAGATGGACTAAAATTATACATCCTAATAATTATTAACTTTCAATGAATATAAAACAAACCGATAAGATAGTTATTTGTAACTATTATAAAACAAACGTTGGATTTTATTGAATTAATTCGATTGTCAAAAGTTTCTGTATGAAATATTACAATTCCCCTTTGTGTAAATGTCAAATGATATTTGTATAAAAGATATGTTACCATAGTTTGAGAACATAAGTCTTGTTCCAGCTGATTTTAGCTTTGTATCATTCGTTGTTGGATATCAGCCAATATGAAGGATGTGATAAGTGTCTATGAAATTAAATATCATTAGAGAGACCAAATTTAGTCATAAGTTGGCACCAGATTGAATTCGTTTAATACAATGGCTGGTTTAATTATTGTAAACCAAAAGTTTTCTCAAAGGAATTTATAACAATCAAATAAGAAGTGTTATATAATGCCTGTAGAAAAGTAAATTAAAACGAAAAATACGTTTAATCCCTGGTTGGTACTATTTTCTTGCTTAAATCGGTTTTAGGAATATATTATTTTAAATAGTTCTAAATCTGTAAAACATTTTATTTAACTTTAAATAACACCTGAGATACGATTTAACAATATAATTGCCTCTTCCCCTCTAAAACAAAATGAATGTATGTGTCATTTGTATTTTTAGTTGATATACTAAATGTTCAAAATGAAAAGCTCATTTAAACCATACATAAACAAGTTTATTATCAACAAATTAAATAATACTGATTCATAACTCGGACAATACATCAACCCAGGTCTAATGGTTAACTTTCTGACTTCACGAGTAAGTTATTCCAGGTTATTCCTGTAAGGACACCCTACTTAGTGAAGGAAAATGTGGAACATACAATTAGTAACGAACTCTAGTTAAGAATGGTAGAACAACAACGACGGGAAATTCAATGTGCTAATCAAACATTACACTACTGAAAAGCCGTCTAGGAGACCTAGGCTTTTAACGTGCTTTTGTGACATGGTCTTTTTTTCACTGTGCTACATAAAACGAAAATGTTTCATAGCAAGGGGAAATAATAAAGACTGTCTAAAAGCTTCATAATATAGTATGACTTTTCCATAATAGATTGCTGTTGTACGATAGTGCAGAAAACATAGCAGTACAACTGCAACCATTTTAGTTACATTGTTATATTTTTTTAATTTCCTTAGTAAATAGTAAATAAAACCTCACGAAATATAAATTTTCTGAACATCTATTCGTAGTTTAATTTTGAGGTTATGATTAAGTGATAGTTCAAAACGTTTAAGCAGAACTTCTTAGAAACTAATGAACTTTAGAATTTATACCTAAATTACACGCGAGGGAAATCTAGAAATTAGCTTAAGCAATGTGTAATGTTTTAATTAACCCTGTGCATGGTCCTACTATGTACAAGACGTAGAGTTGTGTCGGATTTCACACGAAGTTCTCGTATTTATGTTTATCTGAATATACAGGGTGTTACAGAAGTTTGGGGGTTTTTCCTTTTTGTTGTTTCCGTTAGTCGCGAAAACTTGTCGGTCATCATCGGTTTATAGAAAAAAGAAAGGAATGAGGAAAATATAATTTAATGAAAAGATAAAATACAATTAACACCTCCCACTTCCCAGCTCTTGAATAATTACAATTTTAAAGTAGGAGAAGAAAAATAATTAGTCTAGAGTTGTCCAAAAGACGGACAAGTGACCTGGTGTGCTTCCATTGCATGCTTTGTCTTTTGGACTCTGGTTCAAAATGGTGAACCCAAATTCATCACTCGTTAAAATTTTGTTTATACGTCAAGGCACAAAATGAGATATAAAATGTTCGTTTGATTTATTTATATGTCCTGCACGTTGATACTTCATGGTAAGTAAGTCCCTGACTAAGAAGAATTAACAGTAGTTTCCCTGTTTAAAACACGAGTTTCTTGTAATTAAAAATGGATGACAAAGCAATGCTGCAAATTCTTACATAAGGTTAAACAAGGTCAATCAAGATGGAAGTTACATAATGCATTTTACTGAATTTCAGGTTTTAGTAAAAATGTAACAAATTAGGATATTCTTTCTTTACAAACATCATAGAATCAAGTAAACAATAATACAAATGAATTTGGTGGTTCTGTGATCAAAGATTCATGTAAGGCAATTTATTACCTGGCTTTTCTAGATGCGTCAACACATGGATTCATTTGCGTAATTTAGTTAATTTTTTGAGATGCTGAGTTTTTGTACAACTTTTCACTTTAATAATAGAGACCTGGTTAGGTGAAACTTCTACGCAAATGGCAGCACCTTTTCAACGGTACAATTAAAAAGAATTAACTACAAATTACTAATACTCTTGTAGTATGATAAGTCTGTAATGAATGCCTGTAACTTTCTGAGAGTAGAGTTCACATGACTCATCAGCTGTTTTGTTTATCTTGAACCTTTAATATCTCTACATTGTTCTGAACTCCGTCCACTGATTAGATTACCTGACTTATTTGATTATTTATTTTACAATAGGGTTAGTTGTAGATAAATTAATTAAACAAAATATACTATCTTTGATGTGATTAATTTGGAAAGAGAATTTAGGCCTAATGTTTCACCACAAAGGACATGAACTAAAACCTGTTCAAAATGGCCGTCATTATTATTATTTCGATTAGTCTGAATATCTGCACACTATAAAACCAAATTTTATGTTAATATTTTAATTTGTGTGGCCGCCATAGTGCTTACGTACAGGCGACCTGACAGCATGTCGAAGTTATATTTCGGTTTTATAAGCCCTTAAAACATGATGATCAATCAACAATACAGAGGTCGAAATTGATGATGATTATGAACGAACTTAAATCTATAATTTGTATACTGGGTATATAAAAGGAAAAATAAAAATAAAATAAATAACCCTAGCCTTCGAATACTTTAATAGCGTCATGGCCGGAAGAGAAAACGAGTCGACAAGAAAACAGACCTGATAAGAGAGATGAAAGAGGAAGATCTAACCTAAGACTTTGTGAAAAAGATACAAATTTAGCTAGAGTCGCTTGGGATTGTTACCCCGTACTAATTATAAATGTGACTCCCTGAGGAAATATTTAATTCATGGTTTTGTGCAGTCAACATATTACTTACAATTCACACTATTACTACTACAAGACTGAAAACCGTCGACGATGCATGTACTACCAACATGACAATCTCCCTGCGTACAGTTTATCTCTTGGTAAGGGATTATTTATTATCCCATACGCCCACTGACGGTCTTTTGCTGTTGTGTCAGGGTGTTCATCATCAGTAATGTTTATGTGGCTGGGGGTCCGTCTGTGTCAAGTTGTGATCATTGTTTCCGGGATAATGTTCTAAACTATCAGTAGATTCAATGATGATACGAATGTCTATATCATGGTTTAAAAAATAGAGTTTTTACTTAGTGAAAGAGGAAGTATTCCTCCAGTGTTTAAGAAGAATGCTGCTGTCAGTTGAAGTTTTCTTGTTGTAATGTTGGTAATAAAAGCAACTAATTATTGATCTCTTAATACTCATGGAGACACTATAAAGTGTGTTGCTGACACGATCAATTTCTCCAAACAAATACTTCCCATTTTCTTAAATATTGAGTTCTAAATCCCACATGAAATGTTGCCCCTACTAAATAAATCATTAACTCTAAGCTCAGATAATATCTTTTACACTGTAAAGGTACGTTATATTAATTTTTATGTAATTAATATTAGATAGTTCGTGGTTAAAGAGATATTGTAATTTAATTTCACTGACTTTAATTTGATGAATATTTATTGTTATTCATAATAAACTTGGTCCTAAATTGTGCGAGTTTGTCACCTATCCTTCTCTAAGTTAAACATTTTTAAGCGCCATTGATTAAAAGTTCATCGTTTTATTTTATGACTCAAAGTTTTGGCCTTTGCAATAATATAATTTTTTGCAAAATGTTAAACTTAATTTTACACTGACAATTGCTAATTTCTTGATATGTGATATTTCATTTTTTTTACTTTTTGGTGTTAATATGTTGTCTAAACATTTTCTCAATAGGTTACAATATTTCTTGTCACAATATAATACTTTCCCGCGGTGTATTTTATACTCATTAAAATGCCAAAAAAAAATGCAGAGAAGTTTGCAGTACAAGTTAACGAGAAAGGTGAAGAACTTCCGGAAGACTGATTTCCCTCATTAAGCTGTATGACATCGCCACCTAGTGTTTACATTCCTTAACACACGTCAATTAATATACTCCCTTAATACTTGGTAAACCATTTAATTAATTAATATACCCTCTAAAGATGTTCTTTATGCTCTATAATAAATAAGCTAAATAATAAGAAGAGAGAATATATAGTTTTCATTACTTGCAGAACATATTTATTACAAAGGGAAGATGTGAGTTTAGAATTTAAGATAACAGAAACCAAATGTTGCGTTATTAGTAATAAATAATATTTATGCTCATTTGGGGGATGTAAAGATCGAAAGGGTTGCGGTGCAATTAGGCTCTATCGTAAAATAAGCATTACTTCTCGCTCCTTATCCCTTATACGACCATATTATTATAACTGAATTTATGTGTTTTCAAAAGCTGTTAATAAATGAAGTTATCATTTATTAGTTTTGCCAGAAGTAATGTCTCTACTTATTACCTTTATTTTGTATCATATTTTATTTCCTAAGCTTCAACTCTAAATGAATTCTAATAATGAGTTGGTTAAATTGTTTTAATGTTTTCTTTCCAACGAATTTACAATAGTTTTTTCATTGCGCGCTTTTTATTAAAAGTTTTATCACCTACGTTCATGCCATTTAACCATTAACTGTTTTGATTGGATGTCATTTAAAAAAAGTGGAACATAAAATTAAATCCTTGTGCATACCATATTGTAAATTACATTACATAGTCCCTTGTTTCTAAATTGTATAAAGATCGGTTGACCCGTTTCTGTAGTTGCGCAGCAAACATCTAGATAAAGTTCAAACAGGATCTGGCTTTGTTACTCAACTAACTCCTTAATTTTTCGTTATACTGAATATTAAAAAAAAATCGTTTACGTTGAAATATAATATCCTGTTATTAAAAATCGTTCTCTGGAGGTGACCTCTAGTTGGTATGAGGTGGGCAAACATGAGAGAACTTGGTTCTTTTCTAATTCGCTTGGACCCCACTCTTTCAAGTTTTTCTTGACCAACTCTTGTTAATTTCCAAGCCGGACGTAATTAGATTGTTGTGTTTATGTCTTCTTTTAGATTTTACTTAACCAGTATACGAAGTGAGGGTAAGTTTGGTAATTTTTAAACATTTCTACGTTTGCTTTTTAACTGATTTTCCTGTTTTACGGCCTCAGAAAACCGAAATTGGATTCTCAACATTCCTTCCATCCGTCGTTGTTGTCATCTGTACGTAACCACGATATTGGCAACAAAATTTAAGATAGGAATCGAGATATTTGGAATAGTGTACTCAGAACATCATGAAATTCAATATATCAAAGTAGCCAAAATATTAAACAGATTGTTATCGTGTGTTAGAACACAATAAATGAGAAAATAATTTGCTAAATTCAATTCTTCTTGAATGGTACTAAACTCTCATTGATTCCAAATAGGGAATCTAATTTCGAGAGTGGAAACTGCTTCTCATCTGTACATCTGGTAGCACATACACAATTGTAAAGTTAACATAATCCCAAGTCAAAACTGTTTGAAACAAACTTGCTCTAATGGATAAGACACCTTGACACAATACAACATTTGCTACAAGGCTCAGGAAACCAACTTTTGGGCATGACTATTTGAGGATTTTCTTGTATTATATTGTATGAACAGGCTGGGTAGATTTAAATTGTATAGGGGAAGTTTAACTTGAAGTATGCACTTCCACCAAGGCTTAATGGGCTACGTAAGTACTATGATGGTGTCAATTTGTTTTATAAATTGATAATGACTGAGAGGATTTTAGCCTTTATATGTAATATCTTAATTACACCAAATTAACCTAATATTATTAAAAGCAATTTCTGTCTTGTCCACACAAATAAGAAAGTTTTACCACAAACCATAGAAACTTGAAATGCAATAAACTGTAAAGGCTACAAAGCTGAAATAATTAAGGATTTACAGGGTATACTTATTTTTAAGGATTTCCGGAAATTTATTTTCTTTTTTTTTAGGCAAAAGTAAAATTTGTATTTATTATTAGTTTTTGACGAAATGAAAAAAAAAAAATATGTCAGCCGAAAGACGTCTTTGTCAAAATTTACATGAATTGTGAATATTAATGTTTCAGATCAGTTTGTGAAATTACAAGTAAATAAAATTACATTTCAGGAATAACGAAAAAGAAAACAAAGTTTGACCGTCGTCACTAACGACTTTACGCTCAGGAAGAGTGTATAAAAACAAGGTTATGTTCTATTTATAAATGGTCAGACAGAGTTGATTTACTACAATTTAGTCCAGAACTACTTCTGCCATGTACAGTGTGTTCCGAAAAAACAATAAAGTGTAAGTTCTTTAATTTTTCAAACGGAATGATAGTATTATTACTTTCACTAACTAGAGAAAGTTATGTGATAGTTTGAAAAATCAATGTTGGTTATTCACAGATAGATTCATTTTCAGATATTCTGAGGATAAAAATTAGTGTATTGCATGATATCTATTTATCGTATGTGCAGTCCAAACAATTTATGGAACTTCGATCAATTTTAATATGCGAGTATAATTTTGGTATATGTTGAGATGGTCCACAAGCTGTAATCTCAAGAATTAAATTACGATTTTCTCAAAAATTGGCTCATCTGATTTTCGTAAATTTTTTTTCTATAATGTAGCCTCCTCTGAGGATTAAAACAAAACGGTTTAGTTGACAACTTGCCTAAAATTTTTATAGGGGTGATACATAGAACTGTTATAAAAATCGGTTGTACAGTTGTTTAAAAATGTTAGTTGAACAAATCGAAAGGACAAGAATAATTATAGGGAAATTACTAAAAATGAACCTTAACCCAAACAATAAAAAACAATTTCAACCAAATGGGATTAATCCTCTCGGAGAAGTTATTGAAGGTAATTTCTTAAATATCTTGCATATTTTGTATGGATTTGTTGGTGGTAGTTTTAATATCAACTTAAAAGAAATTCTGACTCCAAAAAGTCACTGTTAAGATTTTTTTTTTTTTAAATGAAGTAAAATTATAATAAAATGTATTTCCGGAAGATGGCCACGATTATTATGTTTATTTTTGTAAGTGTGTGTGTCAGACAGTTAGTGTAATGTATTCACTTGTCACGTATAACAAATATGTTTATCACAATTTCGATGCAAGTTTTGATATAAACCCACAAATCAATATTTATTACTTGCGACCCATGCTATAATGGAAGCAGTTAGTTTATATTTATGTGCTTGGCTTATCCGGTAGTTTTGTGTGTTACATCCTGTATACTGCATAATGTCATGGTTTTACTCTATTTTAGTTTATCCATGTAGCCTAATTAAGTTCCTGCACAATTTGAAGGATGAAAATCTTTTAGTTTTTTTGTGTTAACATTTCACTACGTCTATTGTTCCACTGAAGAAAGTAGATGATATAATCACTCCCTGCACCTCCAGAGTTAACTTTCGGTCGGTATCGAATTTTTAAAAAAGAATGAAAAGAACACAAAATTAAAACTCCTTGCTTTATAATACTCTTAACAGCATTAGGGTGGGAAGAAAACTAAACTTGGTAAAAAGAGACATTATATGCAAAATGAAAGAGTACCAAACTTACCAAGAATACCAGATTTAACCTAAGACTACGTAAAAAAAGCTGTAGGTCCGGCTAGGTTCTTTGGGGTTGACAAGACCTACTCATCATATAAGAAGACCTGAGAGTTATATTTGGTCCATTTTAATCAGATAGGATATAATCTAGGGTTGTGTTTATGGCACAAGTGTAGCAAGATTACCCTAATATTTTTCAAAGATTGCATACAATGGTTATTTTCAATTTTTGACTGACAACAAAGTGACACTTTTGGTTATATTTTATTTGGTTTTGTGAATGGTTGAGTGATAACGTTTGTGAATTGTTTTATTATTTCACCGTTTATTTAGATAATTTTATAAGAAACATGTGACTAACCGAGTCACAAGCATCTTAAAATTACATTTATTACCATTACGTAACAAAATTCTCCCTTTATTGTAATTTCTCATGTAAGTGTGTTGTATCACCTACTAGGTTACTGTCTTATAAAAAAACGATTACAACCTAAAGAACCATTACTTGCATACTTTAAAAAAATGACTATTTAGACATTAAAAAGTAAAAGTCTTTTTAAATAGATGATAATGGATTTTACTAATTAAAGAGATCTATAATATAGACTTTAGTGGTTATTTTAAAAGGGATATCTTGGCAGTAGAACCCAACTTAAAGACGTAGAATCACTGTCTTGAACCATTTAGTCGAAAGTTATAACTGTCAAGTTGGTAGAACTTTCCAAACACTTTGGCTATAATTTGAAACTTGGAACTTGTTACAAAGAACAAACAATACACGGTTCCAGGATCTAGAAGGGAGGGGGGAGTGTTGTGGTGGATAATTTCAAACTGACAATATTATTTGACTTTGTTATACAGAGTAGTCCAATAGTTACGTCAATATTATTGATCAAAACATATTTATAAAGTGAATTTTTTTCTTAAATTTATGAACAAAAATATATTTTATTTATTAGTTTTATATCAGTCAACAAAATGCAATTGAGAATCTTATGTAATATACAGGGTTATTCAATAAAAATGTAAAACTAAATTTCTTGAAAATTAAATTCTGTTTCCTGTATTTGTTAGTATGTAATTTTACAAACAGGAAATTTTTTTTTGGATTTTTCAAATTAAAATTAAAACAATATTCGCCATTTTGAAACGGTTAAGAGAACTATTTATTTTTTGTATCTTTCTGGGCAGTGGATTAAAATATTATTAATAATAATCATCAGATTATTATAAGGTTTAGGTTTAATATTGGTTGATATAGGCAATTGGCACGAAATTGTGTTTCTTGTTAAAAACTCGGTTATCCTTTGATATACAAAAATAAAAAATGTTTTTTTTCTTGAGAAAGAGAAAATCTTTCGTTTCTTCTAAATATTTTAGAGATATTTGACCTTAAATTTTAAAATTACCGCCATTTTGAAAATGTAGAAAATAAAATCTTGGTTTTCTAGTATAATGGTAAAAGTTACAGAAGTAATAAATATACAAAATCTTCACTCAATATCTTAACTACTTCCAAAAATACAAAAAGGCCGACAGATAAAACACTTCGGGATCTATGATTATATAAACTTTCTTCTTATTTTTACCACCGGAAACAGCTCTCGAAATATTACCATGTAGATTTCAATGATCTTGTATATATTTAATACTGTAAGGTATAACTCACTCACGTCATGAACAAGTCTTGTTACATGTAGCCTACTGAATATGTGAGACGCATTATAAATAAAACTGAGTTGACAATAAAGAAACAGTTTAAATCTAACTTCAGGGGTTACGTATTATTTATTATATATATATTAGTGTGTTTTTTTAAATCTAATAAAGATAGAGCAGACTTTTTTTTCACCTTAGTAAGTAATTCTAAACTTTATAAGAAAAAATGACTCAGTGCCTACATCAATTACATAGAACTTGTAATTTTATGAAGAAAAAAACAAAACAGAAAGACGTCAAATGAAGTGTTTTCGGAATTAATTAGTAGAGTAATATTAACGAGAAAAAAACCTTCATTAGTGGTCGGTTATATATACTTTTTGACTAAAAAAGAAAAATGAAAAGTTTTTTAGGAATGATCTGTAGCTGGAGTTTAGAGATAGACCTTTTTTCAGTGATCTACAGCACAAATGTGTAGACCGATTTTAATCAAACTTTGTATATTCACATTTTGGCCATACCCAGGACATTTTTGTTATTTTTTATATAGATCAAAATGTCAGGGTAGTCATAAGAAAAACACAAATAAATTATCAATTTTTCCAAAATCTACTTCAACGATATTGATTAATTTTTACACAAATGTTACTGTGATTAAACTAAAACATACTGTCCCATATCGTTTGAAAAATATCGGTGAAAACACAAAAATTGGTGATGGAGCTGTTATAAAATAAGTAGAATCCACCTCTTCCTTCATATTGAATGAAATTTGAATATTCAAATCTGTGTGCAAAATTGCAATTAAAAATATTACCGTTATGGATTAATTGACAAAAACAAACCTCGACTACCCACCGTCATTAAAAAATAAAGTCCATTTTAATCTAATACGATTTACCTTGAAGATTTATGCACCAGCTGAGCATTTTTAAACCCTTATGTAAATTTATTAATAAATATGTTTTCCGAAAATGCTGGTCTTTGTTTCACTTTTTTATTTTCTCTTACAGAACTTGCGTTTTTGGTGTGGATTACATTTGGTATTTTTACTTGGTTTTGAAGATGCCTGAATGAGAAAGTTCTTGCAATGTTTTGTGCCATTTATTGTCCTTTTTTTTAGAGGTTATGAAAAATATGCAGTTCCATCGTGAACTGCAGTAAATATCCACCATATTGTATATAAATATTAAAGATTACAATATATATATATTAACAGCTAGAGACAGATTTTATCGTTGTGTGCTTTTGAATATTTTCTGAACGATTCACATATCGATTTGATTGTTATCGTTCTTTAAAAACAGACAAAACAAATTTTATAAACCAATGACAATTTTTGGAAAACTTAATTTATTTAACAGTCTTATTTAATCTGTGTTTATTTTGTTGACATCAAATAATTTAAATTTTCCAGATTTTATATTATTGAAACGTTGGGCAGAATTTCATAATAATGACTATTACTTCCAATTAATGATGTTCATCGTTCGATTCGGAAATACTGTTTAAGTAAGGATACAAAAAACACCTTAAAATCGAATTTAAGGTCTATCACAGTCAAATTGTATGCGATTAGTATGGTATTAAAGATATTTAACATAAAAAATTCGTCCTTGAAGCTCACCCGTGGGAATAATATAATATAATAACGCAACAATTATTTTAAAAACCCCTTTTTGTTCTCAGATTATCTCTCAAAATTTATTTATATAAAAATCTCAAATTATAAAACATAGAAATTTGTGTCTTTATCATTTTGTAAATAAATAAAATGTTTTCTTAACACGTATGTGGAGAAAAAATACAACAAAGTTAACTTCAGAATGACAATTTATTTCCCTAGAGATTATGACGGTGGAAGCAGAGAAGTAAGAAGGGATAAGACAATCTTTTGACTGCGGTGTTTATTCATGCATATTGTATGAAGCGTGTTGTAACATGTCCCTGGTGGTCGAGGATGGAAGGATATTCAAAGTAGTTGTTGGAAACGATAAATTGAAACGATTCGTTCATTCAAGGTACTTGGGGCAACCACAAGTCCCATGTCCTTCCATCCAACCTCAACTTCCAGTCCACCGTCATTCTGTATTTTCCTCTCTTTTCCTGTTATTGACATTTTAATTCCATTATTCTTTTAGTAAATTCTGTCTCCATTTCTTCAGCGTTTGGACTATTCATTTCTATTTCCCCTATTTTATGACCTTTAATTATCGCGTTTCCACAGCGGCTGCTATTATCATCTTCGCTCCAATATACATTTATGACTCTTGTTAAGGATGGTATGAATTGCTTTGGTATTCTGCTCAACTCAATACAGGTATCACTGCCGTAGATGAGTATATACTTAACGTTTATCTCGAACAGTTCTAGCTTTACCCTTAAGCTGAACTAAGTCCTGTATATTATGATCAGCTGTTAAATGACAACTGCTTTGACTGTTTTAAATCTTTAATCATTTCTTCATTAATTCCTAAACGGTTCTATGTTATGCTCACCAAATGTCTTTACGAGCTTTACTTCTTCCGTTCTTTTTATATTTTTAACGCCCCTCAAAGGGTCAACGTACAGGTTTGGCCCTTACGGTACCCGAGGGACCGTAGAAGAATATTTGTGGGTCCGTTTTTATTTTTTTATTGATTAAAGTAGTTCAACACGGTTTCCCGAATTTTTTTTTGTAATCGTGGACGGTTCTCTGAGTCAATACTATTGAGTTTTGCACTTGAGGAAGTGTTATAGTCAATCACAAATTTAGATGAGACAAGAAAAATGAAGTTATTTCAAAAGTAATATTTTTCGAGTTTAGGGCACTTTATTGAGTGAGGGTGACTTTGTTATTCTTCAAGTCCACTTATCCATGTTCCAGGATATCATCCCTTTTCTCTCACATCCAGAGCAGACAGTGGACTGTCATTCACAAATTATAGGATGGAATATGATTTTTATAGATTTACATAAGATTTCATTAGTCGGTAGCCCTACCATTGAATTTTTCCTTGTCAATTGAAGTGGCTGAGCTATATAAGTAAGAACAAAGATTTTATTTATTATCTTTGACTTACCGCCAGCAATCCTTGATTAATTCTTTTTTCAGTTTATATTGTCATATATTCACTACACGTGTTTCGGACATTATCGTCCATCGTCGGGTGATAACACAAAAAACACAAAAAATAAGATTTTGTTGTAAAGTGCTTAACAGCTGATAAAAGTGAATTAAGGCTAATCTGTCATGAATGAATCTGTTGATAAGTAAGATTAATGATATTTGTAAAAAGAAGGTTGGAATTATCGTATAAGTAGTGTGTGTTTCCAGTCCTGCAGGACCTTTGGATATATAGACTATTTATTTACCATAATTTTATTTTGTGTTGATTCCTTTTATATCACCATTCTTATTATCAGGTCTCTTTAGACAAACCTTTATGATTTTAAGACTTTGACGCAATTAGCATATTCAAAGGTTCGGGGGTCTTTCTTTTAAGTTATTTTCTTCCTTTTTTATATAAGGTGATGATGACCGAGAGGTTATTTTCCTTTAAATAAAAACCATAAAAAAAATTCTATTTACGTCCATTTTTGTTTTGTTTTGTTTTTCAATAACAAGACATAACACTCTGAACAAGTTATAAAGGAACATTTATTATAAAGGAATTATTTATAAACTTTACTTTATTCACGTTTTAATGACGTGCAGATTTGAGTAAATAAATATGCTTGCCTGTGGAAGTCAGAGATAAACTCGAATGGTTGTGTGAATGAAACCATTGGAGGATGAAGTAAAGGGAAGCCATTGTGAAAGCGACAACAATTGGTGTAGAGTGTGACATGGCGTTATCTCGTGGTACACTTTAGTATAATTTCGGCGAACCTTTTTCTCGTTCAATATACAGAGCGTTCCATAAGTCACGTAGTAAATAAAAAACATTATATTTATTTTGTGCTTTATTTTGTGTTTGTAATGTTGGCAATACGTAAAGACTTTTAATTTCTTGCAGATCCAACTCCACAGTCTAGGCATCACGTCTGCCCACAACAATGGATGACAGGACGTTCCGCCTCCATCAACCATTCTGATGATATATCAGATAATCCTTGTGTCATTTCTTACAAGGAAGCACGACATGAAACTTCAAGAATCAATCTTGGTTGAAGTGAAGTTAGTATAACGAGTATGTTAACATAAAAGGAAAGAAAATTGCAATTTGTTAGAGTATTAAAGTAATACAAAAATGTTGCACTAAAGAGTTACAGTATTTTATATGTAAACGACACTTGTTTGCAACAATTAAACATTGTTAACGTCAAAACCCTCCGCACTGAAGTTTTATATAATAATATGTTGAAACTTGGTTTACAATTTTCTACTTAAACTTTTGTTGTAAAGCTGAAGTTTCAAATTGCGTGAATAAACGATTCAGAGATGAGATTCTGTATTCTTCTTTGACTTGTCTGACAAATTGTCAATAAATTATTGTTTGTTTTGTTTCTATCTACATAAGACATTGTCTTTCAGTGAGGGAGAACTTTGACAAGTAAATACATTTGCCGGAGTAGTTAGAACTTGAGACGGGTAAACAACTCAATGGCGGCTAGTGGATTTAAAAATCCGTTGGATGTAGACTCATCCAACAAAAATATAGACACGACCAAAATTCAGTCATAATTAATTGTATGTAATCATTTATCTATATTTTCTTGTTTTTTAAAGGCAATACAATCTTTTAGTTGAAATCGCCATAAATAAAATGAAGAAATGAATATAAAATAATAATCATAGCAATGGAATACTCTAATAATGTCTGGATAGGAAGAGCCCTATTAAGAAAAATGAAAGAGAGGGATATAAGCCAAGATTAAATAAAACAGGTGTTGCCCGCCAGGTTTTCTGGGGATAGCCAAACACGTACTAAATAATGTGAGCCCCTGATGCCTATAATACATCTTGTCACTTATATATAAAAAAACAGTAAGACCTCTAGGAATGAATGTTGCACATATTTTTTTTGTCAATCACAGAAACATATTAACATTCTGAAAACATTTGTGTATAGAAATTGGTCCATAGTATCTTAAAAATGTTCAAAAGAAAATTTCAATAAGACTAGTTAACATCTAAAGCATTAATATAACAAAGTTTAGTTAAATGTTAATTATTTGAACAGCTGATTTCAACTTATTAAGGTAAAATAATGCTTTGTAAATTATTTCTTTAAACAAATCCGTAACTTGTCTGCTATCTCTATTTATAGCTTTCATGTTTTTCACACGTTTAGATTTCCTTTCTTCTCGTGATGTGTTTTAGAATAATAATATCATTTCATAGCAGTAAGACCTCCTTACTTACTAAAAAGGATATTTATTTCCCGTATTACAATTTCATAACTGAACTCTGAACATATTTAACGTAAGTTTTTATTGGTTTCTCATTTTAAAACTTTTCCCATTAGATGTGTATCGTAACACCAAACAAATTTAGAATCACATCAGCATCCCAGCTTCACCATCTCATGAAATATTAAACACTATCAGAAGCAAAGATGGTTCCCTACATCAATGTAAAGTTTATTTTTGATTCTCAAGTTTATTATAGATGGGGAAAAGGGAAAATTTTATTTTCCATAACGTACCTTACAATGTACTTTACAATTTATATATTGTTACAAAAATATATAATAATTCAATATATCACTAAACTAAAAGTATTTTCGAAGTGTGTAATTCACAGCTGTGTGAGCCTCAAATTTAAACCCTGCAAACACATGTCTTGAAACAAATTATAATTAGATTGTCCATAAATGAAATTTGGGGTTTAAAATACAATTCTACCTACAACTGTATCAAGATTTATTAATGCAAATTTTAATATTTAAATTTGAACTACAATTCTTAAGCCGATGTTATCCATTTAAAAAATGTATATTGAATATTTGTGAAAAAAAGCTAAATTTAATTTGTGAACACAGACATTAAAAGCTTAAAATATTCTACAAAATTTGATATCGATTTAGTTATATATAATTTTGAAGTTATACATTATTTTTTAAACAATATTAACAGACAGATAAAATGAAAGCGATCCACTTTTTAGCCTAATATTTTAATAGAAATTTGTCTATTTACATTGTCTATTGTCATTAACCAAAATTTAGGGCCTTAACCTAGAATACTCTTTATTTAATTTTAGAGAGAATGATTTTTGTAGATTTTCATTACCAATGCACGAAGTACGGCTTGGTGTACATTTTATATTGGTAGAACTGTTTATAAGAAAACTACCACTAAAATTACCCATTCCACTTAAATATATATTTATAAATACGTCAGTATTTTGACATACATTTTTTACACAAGATTTAACCTATAATAGTTCAATCTCTTAAGTCCAATGACGTTAAATTTTTAAATAATCTAATTTCGTCCATTAGTATAACACACGATTGAACTATTCGTTAACTTTTTCTGAGGTTATAAAAAGAGACCAATTTGGAACGAATAGTTACATGGATTAATGAATTATTTAGTGTTTATTGAACGTTACAGACATGTGTCATCAATACTGTAATGAAATTAGGGGTACATTATATCAATGGACATGATAAAACCACTTGTCACGTTATACTTTAAATGATTACTCAAGAAGGCTGTGAGTTTTAAGACGAGGGTTACAAGATTGATGATGTTTACAAACGTGACTTCAATATCTGCTGACAAGAATTTTAAGCATTTCGAATAAAATAAACCTACACAGTAAAGTTGAACAACATCAGAGTAATATTACTTTAATAGATATATAATGTGAAAACCCGTAGAGGGGCAACTATATTGACTACGTAAGTGGTAATCCTAGCTACACACATTTTTCACCTAGTATTGGATTAGATCCCTTTCTTGTCAGATCTCTCTTGATCAAACTCTTGTTTCTTCCGATTTTGACCGATTTAGAGGGCATGGAACTTTTAACTTACTTATGGTCATATTTTATTTATAAGGTGATGATGGCCAAGATGTTAAAAAGCAAGAAAAATATATACAATGACGGGAAAATTAACCACAATTATAGAACTTTAGTATCGCCACCTATTTTATGGCCTGGGGTGTGAATGTTTAGGGATACTGCAATATTTAGAATTGTTATATTTGTTGAAACAACACTAATTTTTTGGACCGCAAATTACATGCAGAAAATAAATATCTAATAAATTACATTTTCAAGATGACAAGTCAATGGGAAATCTATTTAAAATTCAGGTCTTTTTTCATGACCAAATTTGAAATGAATTGTTAAGAATCAGTTATTTAGGTTCAACTTGTGGATGTTTTATTCGTTTATCGATGAAAAGGAAAATATTTGTTATTACTTTTAATTACAAAAGTTAAAGACATGACTTGATGGTGTATTTTCTTCTAATAGATATTTTACATTTGTATGTATAAAATTGTTTTTCTAAACACATAACTACTTCTATATACACTCTGTTTGTACCTTACCTTAAGACGTGGCAATAAATAAGTAAATAAGATTGTTCTACAATAGTTTTATTTAAAACTGTGAATATCAACCAAAATAAAAATGAATTCCGGAACCATCTTTGCTTCTGATAGTGTTTAATATTTCATGAAGCTGGGATGCTGGATCTGTACTGATGTGTTTATAGATTTGTTGGATGCTACGATACACACCAAATGGGAAAAGTTTTAAAATGAGAAACCAATAAATGTTTGCTTTGAATGTAGTTGGACGGAGGTGAGCTCAGTTATGTAATGTGAAACAAAAAGTAAATATTCTATCTAAGAATAAAAGTTAGAGCATATAATGTCATAAAATTATATTGTTATTTGTGAAACTCCAACATATAAAAGTACTTTGTTAAGAAAAACTACAACTACACTACTAGTGGACGCCGTTCTGGTGTTTTGCGGATTCATTTGGAAGAACATTTATTAGATTTAGGTTAGTAAGTTAAAATTAGCTATTCAAGTAATTAACATTAAGGTAAATTTTGTTATATTGATAATTCATAACATAATAATTAATTGCATAGTTATTTAGTTTAGAACATATGTGCCCTCAATGAAGAACCATTTCACCCCAATTATTTACAAAAATAGTTAAATTATTATTGTTTACAGTATTAAAGACATCACCTTCAGGGGAAAGCTGGCCGAACTCGAAGATTTATTGCAAGATCTGTCAAACGACATTATAGTGGCTGGAGATTTTAATGCAAGAGCTCTGGAGTGGGGAATGCCAACTACGAACACCCGAGGGCGGGCTATATTAGAAATGTCAGCCAGGAAAGACCTGATTGTTTTGAACGTAGGAACTACACCAACATATAGAAGACCTGGTTTTGGATATTCCATACCAGATTTAACTCTGGCTTCGTCGCGACTTGTTTCAAAAGTGGATGATTGGAAAGTTCTAGAAGATTATACCGGCAGCGATCATCAGTATATAAGCTATCAGCTCTGGAGTAGAAAAGAGAAAGCACCAAACCCCAGAAGGCGACGCTTTCACAAAGAAAAAATGGTTAAAGAAAAACTACGAGAAGTTATTTTAAAGGAGCCGTGGTTCAAACAGGGAAATCGTGAACCCAAAACACGGAAACAAACTGAAGCCTTAGTGGACTTAAGTACTAAGTTACTGACGAAGGCTTGCAATGAGAGCATGCCTACCAAACAGGCATCTAGACGACAGCCTGCATATTGGTGGACACAAGAGATTGCAGAGCTGAGAAGGAAATGCCTTAAGCTTAGGAGGAGAGCTCAGAGGGCACAAAGCAGTTTAGTTAGGTCAGAAACATCAAATGACCATAGGGCAGCAAGAAAGAACTTGAAGAATGCCATAAAAAACAGCAAGGAAAAATGCTGGAGAGCACTGTGCGACGAAGTTAATTCAGACCCCTGGGGACTCGGGTATAAGATAGTACTTCAGAGATTAGGGGCCAGAGGACCAACAAGTATTCTCGGAGAAACTCAAATGAGAGTCATTGTTGACGGACTTTTTCCAACACATCCCATCAGTTCAGAACCTATTCAAAATAGAAAATGTAAAGACATAGTACTCTTTAACATTGAGGAATTGAAGATTGCAGTATCTTCTTTGAAAAACCGAAAAGCTCCAGGCCCAGATGGTGTCCCAGCAGAAGTACTTAAGGAGGTGGTAGAGATAGCTCCACAACTCTTGTTGAATATGTTTAACGCCTGCCTGAAGCAAGGAGTTTTTAGCAAGTCATGGAAGAAAGCCAGGCTAGTTCTAATTAAAAAAGGGAAAGGAGATTTAGAGTTGCCATCTACCTATAGACCACTATGCATGTTGGACACCACTGGCAAAGTCCTTGAAAAGCTACTCAAAACACGGCTTCTCATCGCCATACAGGAAGCGGGAGATTTTTCGAACAACCAGCATGGCTTTAGAAAAGGACGGTCAACAATCGGGGCAGTTAGAAAAGTGACCCTAGCAGTCGAGGAAACGGACAGAATTTGCCATGGAGCCCGACCAATTGTTTTACTTGTCACATTGGACGTTAAAAATGCCTTCAATTCTGCGAGGTGGACAGATATTCTTAGCGCTCTTGAACATTCGTTCAGAATTCCGGAGTACCTGCTCTGCATGGCCAGGGATTACTTAAGAAACAGACAGCTCTTATATGACACCGAAGCAGGTCAAAAAAGAAAAATAATTACAGCTGGAGTAGCGCAAGGGTCAATTTTGGGACCGGACATGTGGAACGCTCTGTATGATACCCTTCTCCGAATAGAGATGCCGGAAGGAACTTGTACTGTTGCGTACGCTGATGATGTAGCGGTATTGATCAAGGCCCGTAGCACAGAACTGGCTCAGCTAAAACTGAACCAGGTTATGAGGAGAGTGGGCAAGTGGATGGAGGAACACAGCCTGCAACTGGCTTTAGCAAAAACGGAAGTAGTAATACTTACAAGGAAACGAATTCCCACCTTAGTAAATGTGCAAGTAGGAAGTGAAAACATAATGACAACCAGAACAGTCAAGTACCTGGGGGTAACACTCGACAATAAACTGACCTACTGGGACCATATTCAGAAGGCAGCTGACAAGGCCTCAGTTGTTTCTGCCAAATTGAGCAGACTTATGTATAACCTTGGAGGACCCAGCCAGACCAAGAGAAGACTGTTAATGGGAACAGTGCAGTCAATTCTGCTCTATGGAGCGGAGATATGGGCAGAGTCTGTTACAAAGACCAAGTACAGAAAGAAACTATTGGCGGTACAACGCAGAAGTGCCCTGAGGATTGCTTCCTCTTACCGAACAGTATCCGAAGCTGCGGTTCTAGTAGTCGCCGGAACCATTCCTGTGGATTTGCTAGCCATTGAAAAAAAGAAGATATACGACAGGAGCCAAATACTGGGACGAAAGCTAGCAGCGGTTGAAGCTAGAACGGATACCATGATATCGTGGCAGAGGAGATGGGATGAGGATATACAAGGTAGATGGACACATAGTCTTATCAAGGACCTAGAGCCCTGGCTTCAGAGAAAACATGGAGAAGTAGATTTTTACATCACACAGTTTCTTACAGGACACGGTTTCTTCAGAAACTACCTGTATAAAATAGGTAAAGCCAAAACACCGCAATGTCAGATGTGTGGAGCTGAGAAGGATGACGCTGCTCACTCCTTTTTTTGAATGCACGCGATGGGATGAAAAACGAAACCAAGTGGAGAACGTTATTGGTAAAATAACTGTTGGAAATATCGTCTCACGAATGATCTCAGACGAGTCGGGCTGGAGAACTATAGCACAATATGTAAGAGACGTACTATTAAGTAAGAAAGAAGATACATGCTTAGAGGACTAGAAGAGGACAAGCCTGCGTTACCGTAGAGACACAAAACGTACTTACACACTAAACACGATGACCTGGTCTGATGCAATGCGAGAGTAGTTCCGGACTAGGATCCTGGAAAAGAGGTTAGGGTTTAGTGGGTAAACCGGATGAACCGGGAGTCCCACACACCGGGAGACTAGTATCCTGATGGTGCCTAATGCATTCCCCCCTCTATAAAAAAAAAATAATAAATAAAAAAAAAAAAAAAAAAAAAAAATTAAAGACATCACTTTTGTGATTTTTTTTGTCTATTTAATATTTTATGTTTGCAATTGTTTACGATTCTCCGATCAAAGAAATTTTGTGACACTTTACCCTAAAAGTGAGGGCACACAATTTCAAAAAAAATAATAATTCCATTTATGTTTTTAACCTTCAAAGTTGTCGCTCACAAAAAGACAGCGAATTGCGTGTAAATAGAATCAAAACAAATAAACAAGAAATGATTAACCACTTGTCAGTCAATTCAAAAATAATTAATGTCTATACAGAGACTCACAACTCTGGGTTGTTGTTCCAGGAAATTTGTAAGTTCAGCTTAATAGCAAAACTTTAAGTTAAAAGTGTTTTACCTCTCTCTCTCTCTCCCTCCCCCCCCCCCCCCCCCTCTCTCTCTCTCTCTCTCTCTCTCTCTCTCTCTCTCTCTCTCTCTCTCTCTCTCTCTCTCTCTCTCTCTCTCTCTCTCTCTCTCTCTCTCTCTCTCTCTCTCTCTCTCTCTCTCTCTCTCTCTCTCTCTCTCTATCTCTCTCAAGGTTTTGAGGTTAACAAAGTTTGATTGTTGCAAATAAATCTCGTTTATATAAAAATAAACACAACAATAACTCTTTACGAAATGGATGGACAGTTTTTCAGTGCAACAGAAGTGATTTTTTACCTCTTTAATGCTTCAAACTAATGATTGATCAATCTATTTATCTAATTATATCGTCAAATATACTAAGTATATGTAATGAAGTGTGATGGGTATATTATATTTCCAACACTTTATTATATACACTTTCACAAGGAATTATAATCATGAGCTAACATACGCACGCACTATCTCAATCATAAAGTCCCTATACTTCTTGAATTAAAGAAAGGAAATGTAATAGTGGCAACAGTTGACTCTAAAATGAAGTCAGCTTAAAGTAGTCTTTCCCCCCTATTAACATGTCATTAGGTGATATTAAATTTACTACAAATTATAGTTTGTATGCTCGTTAAATAACTATCACATATTACAATAGTTTTTCTTTAAATTTTGACAGATAATTTGTAAAATGTAGACAAATGTATTGATTATTTTCGTCCAGACGTTGGGAAACCATAATACGCCCTTTATGAAATCAGAATAAAAGAAAAATCTTCTATTATAAATCTGTAAAAAAAGGTATTCAATATAAATTTATAACCGACTACAGAGGTAAAGTGGTTAAAATGTTTAAAATTCTATAACCTTGAGACAACGACACTAGTAAGTAAAGAAAAAAAACAATGTTAGTAGCAGGTTTTTAAACACTGCTTAACATGTAAACATTATACTAGGCCGCATAGCCCAAATAGGATAACGTTGTCTGTATATAGTTGTAAATAACCGGGTTCTAGTTAGTTTTGTTTATTCCATGACTTAGATTTTAAAAGTGAAATCTTTCACTAGTTGCTACTAAGCCCACATATAAACACATTTATCAAAGGATATCTTAAAACCACTAATTGACTTGTCACGTGATACTTTAATAGATTACTTGAGGAGGCTGTAAGTTTAAGAGGAGGGTTTCAAGATTGATGGTCTCAACAATCATGACTTCAAAATCTGTTGACAATAATATAAAACATTAGAACCACTTTACTACGTCTTCTGTTACAAAATTACTTCTCAATACGTTTTTAAACAAACTCATATTGGAGAATTTATTCCTCATTTTGTCATAAAAGAAGATGTATTAAATTTGGGCAACACCTGGACAAAAGTAATTCTAGCAGCTATTACAAATCTTGCTACTTTCTTTTAGAAATATAAAGAAAATAATTATGTATTAGACGTAAACATTGAAAGAATTATCAATTTTAACTTATGAATAATATCTAATGAGATTTATACATAAACACAGGGGAAAACACTACGTTAATTTCAATTGATTATTAACAGTAAAGTAATGCAATGTGTTACCATCTATACTTAACTTTCACAAGTTCAAGAGTATAAATACATTCATGGTGGAACGGAAACGAACACTTCCACAATACATAAGAAAGATTCGCCCCCCACACACCAATCAAAAATATTAAATGTCTACAAAAATAAAAGCAAAATGTATTTAATACTACTTTATTTAATACTTAAATGTGAAAAAAATGTAAGGAGTTTCCTTCAGATACTCGTAGTAAAATTCAGAAAACAAACTAATTGTAAATATAAAAACAGATGTCATTTTAAACAGCTGTTTGTTGTTCAAGCTGGTTATATACCATACAATAAATTTAATTATATAAAAGTTTTTAGGTACAATAATCTGCAAGCATCTGTATAAACCCTACCACTCTGCAACAAAAAATTGAGAAGATTTTATCAAACATGACTCTTCAAAACCGTGACCTCCAAATAAACTTCATATAGCTAGAAGAGCCCTGCGGAACTGAGTGGAGGTTTCATCATGATACAGAAGATTGTTTAACAGCTGTTTAAAGAAACCTAACCTACAGGATAAGACCCCATCATTTAACCTACCAATTTAACATTTCCTACACAGCTTATGAAACCAACACTAAGACATTACATTTAAAAGGTCTGCTTTTATTATGGGTCTGGGTAAGTGCCAAGATGGTACCTATCAACTTGTTTCTATTTTAATTCAATTCATGAAATATGTAAATTTATAGACATCCTTCCAGTGTTAGCCAAAATAATTGTTAACGTGTTCCAAATTGTTCCTTATCTTTTTAGAATAACTGGATTTTTACGTGGCTAAAAAAATAATGATATATTATATATTCTTTAAATTGTAAGTTATGACTTAAATTATGTATATCTTCACCAAGTTCATTACTGTAATTTTAAATATAATTTTGAAGTAATTTATTAATCATTAGAAGGCTCACTTTAGTAATAATTATAATGTGAAAAATACCACATGATTTTGCATTTATACGAGTAAGTATGTATTTATTGATTAAATATATATTTGTGTATTTTTGTCTGTATCTGTGTAAAGACAATTCCAAACGCCAACCCAGCACCACTGTTCTTGATTATTCTTTTTATTTGTCAAATTGCTTTTTTTCTGAATAAAGCACCGACTATTAGTTAGTATTACCTAAGGAATCAGTCTATAAACATTTAGTTTTAACTCACCTTGTTGTCAAAACTTAATAATGTCTTAGGAAGAGGCAATGTTTAAGAGATTACCGCCCGAGTCAAGGAACTGAGGTTAGAAAAGCAATTACTTTAAGTGCTTACACAGTATGGGCAGAGAACCATCCATAGATTTTATTGATATAGCACAAAACAGATTGAATCTACAAAATGCGACTATATTTTGATTATTTTCAATACAAAAACGTTTGTTTTATTCCGAAATCGTAAAGTAATACAAAACACAACACGTAATTTTGCCCATGTGTTAATTTATGATCATTGATGAACGATCAATTAATGGTGACGAAAATATATATATTCTTATGAAATAATAATAAACGATTTGTACTTTACTTTCTTATAAATGTTTAGTACATTAAGATGTGTTTGAGTTAGAACCCTGTTCCGAAAAAAAGTTGTTATTTTAGAATAACGCCTGTAAGTAATAATTTCGATATAATATGGACGTAATTCTATAAGATTTAAAATAATTAGTTGATAACAGACAGATAGTTTGTGAACTGTCAAAACTCAACATTATAATGTTTCTCACATTCGTCAAAAAAATTGTCCAAAGAGCTGCTATGAAAGCGTTATTTTTTCGAAATCAGCTACTTAAATTTATTAAAATTAGCAATTAAATATTAATAATAACGACACAAATAAATGTGTCAAATAGAAAATAAAATAAAATAATAATTGGCAAATTCAGAAATAATTGAAAAAAACACCTTGAAGAATTTATTACACAGTCGATATTAATTATACTTGATTTACGATTAACTCGATTTTATGACACAAGTTTTACTTAAATTAAAAATATATATATCTTTAACAGCATCCATGATCAATTTTCATTTTTAGACTTCAACTACCGAATTAACATTTTTTACCAGCCTACTAGTTGTGTTTGGAGTTGTAGACTGATGTGCTAAGAGTTGTGTACGGTTTATAACGGAGAGCAGTAATTAATTGTTGGACTGAAAAATTATATTTATTATATCTCTAAAAAATCCATAAATTTGTTTGATTATAACCATACATACTTTTAAATACTAGAATATTTATGATAGCTTAAAAAAATTAATAAATTCTAACATCCGTCTAATTGCTCATTTTAAAAGTAAATCTCGGTAAAATGATAAACAAATGACAATATATTTCACACTTCACAATTGATTATTGTATTTAAAACATAATCATATGTATTCAATATGTCTGTATTGACTGAAAGAATACATTTTACATGGATTTTAGTAGATAGAGCGTATTTCCCTTTAAACAGCAAATGTGATATTTTTCTAAGTAGATCCGATTTCAAGGTCCACTAAGACACTGACAAGATGGAAACGAATGGAGAACATTTCCATACATACAGACCAACGATGCCCACAAGGGCCTATAACATCGTCTGTAAGGTAGTTTACAAGATCTCTTTTTTGAATTTAGTGAAAATGTATTGGATTTTTATTTAATTTTTACAGTTTAAAAAAAAGTTAGTTTACATAATGTCTTAATGTCTTAATTTACTGTAATTAAAAATGCCTTGATTTGACTTAAGATGCAATGAAAACAGTGCATTATATGCAGCTAACACAATGACGCTAATTTCTATAAATTCTACTGTTTAAAATTAAATTTATTATGTTTTATAAGACACAGATTTCTTAGTAATTCTTTCAAAATATTCCATGTTGAGTTGTTTTTAGTAGAGAAATAAATGGTTATTCAGTATGTTTGTCCGCCTCGGCCTTAAAACAATACTCGTGTCAAATATTAAGAAAATCGGGCGATAATTGTGACCGCTAGAGCGAGAACAAATATATATTCTTTTTCTATGACAATTTGCTAATAAGTTCAATATTTTCATATGGGCTAGTATGTTCATCTTTTATTTATTAAACTTGTTTATTATTTCATTTAATACGTCTTGATTTAAGTTGTTATTTTTAATGCAATCAATTTGGAAAATTTATATAATGTCTTTGGCAAACGATTTTGTATTTAAACTGTTTATTTTAATTTTAAAATTACACGTATATCGTCATACGGTAATCTCAATTTCAACAAAATGTAAATATTGTTTAAACAGTTTAAAATATATTACCTATCAACCAGTCAATTTAGCATGTAATGCAATGTCCATGAAACCAACTACGTTTTAGCATCGTACAACATCAGCTGTATTACATTATATGATCGGGTTGGGCAAGTATCAGTTATAGTTTGATTGGTGTAGCTGGTGTATCACTGAAGAGGACGAGCTTGTCGTTGAAACGCGTCTGGTACTTAGGCTTATTTTTTGTGAGAATTGTGTTCTGTGTTTGTTATACTGTATCACAATGTCGCCCATCAACTTGTTTATTTTTTTAACAAGTTTTTAACCACGTGGAAATATTCATCTTGGCAAATATATTGTCAGTCTTAATCCAGTTACAAAAACTGCAGATTATAAACTAAAGTAGGCCTATAGATTAATGTACGGAACCATGCTTGCTTCTGATTGGGTTTAATATTTCATGAGGTACTGGATCTGTGCTCATCTGTTTCATTAAATATCTAATGTGAAAAGTTTGAAAATGAGAAACCAATGAGAACTTAACTATATATGGAGTTGCATCTCGCCGACGTCAAAAGATCAGTTATGGATTTATTACAAATTTTATTTTATTTTATCTGTAGGAATAAATTTTGAGTGACAATATTTCTACAAAATTATGACGTACTTTTGTCAAAATTATTGTTTACAGGGAGGAAAAATTTCAGACCCCAAAAAAGAAAGTCCTATTTATATAAAGACATTCCCAATGTTTCATTTCCAATTTCTTTATGTTCAAAAATGACGGATGGTACCTCTACTTTTGAAACACCCGGTATATATATTTATCTCTTTGGAGATAAATAAGATAGTAATGAAGATTTGCTTTACGTAGGCTATTATTTATCTAAAACTTTGGCATTATACAAAGACTTATTTTCTACATTTTCAAATTATTGTATGTTTAACTGCCGTGGAGGATTGTATGTATGTATCCATCACAGTATTCAAAGTATATGTGTCTTATATTACATTCTCTTCTTCGATTTTTATAAGGCCATGGTAATTGAGAGAAGTTTCTTTTAAACAACAAGAAAAAAATAAGTGATTGTATTTTATACAAAATGTAGCATCGCAGTTTAGTTAAAGTGTTTTTATATAGATACAAACCTCCAGAGGAGTGGAGAAGAAAACATAGGAAGATAAAATAAGGAAAAAGTAGTCTTATTCAAAAGCCAAACATAACGAAAGTATGGATATCCAATTCCCCTTTGTTTAGCTTAGTTTGGTGACACCTGTCATCTCTGTTACTTTACATGGCCCTACATAAGTCTAGTTATCTAACAAATGTTATGTTATATTGCAGTACTCTCTGGGGCTCAGAGAAGTTTCCAGAGAATTATTTCTTATTTCGTTGCCTTGTAGAAGGAGTAACATATAGGTCTGGGCATAATAACAGACTGCCCATTTAATTGCATTGTTTAACAATTGTTAACTTTCCCCCAGTTTTGTAATTATTGTTAATAGTTGTCGATTACATCAGTAATACAAATACTGTAATGTATCACAGTCTACTGGGAACGCACCACCTATGGAATTAAAGGATGTCATAGAGGTTGAGGCAGTATAACGTCATTGTGAAGGGATGAGAACACATTGACAGTTTCTAAACGACGAATCACAGCTTGTCCCTCAACTTTATAACTGCAGTGGGGCTACAATCTGGCTATTACTGATACTGCTTTACTGCTCATTGGGATAGTGAGAATTTGATACTGAGCCAAATAAAAGGTTTTTTCGTTCTACAAACATTAAATTACATACAGGAAGATCATTTTGTTATGGGAACTGTTGGTATATCGTAACTATTGATCCTATGAAATTGGGGACCGTTACTTTCATGGAATTTAGAAACCCATTTCCCAAACTTTAAAAATCGCCGCCATTATATAGTATGCAAGTCAACTAGTTCCTTATGTAATATTTTAATTTTATGTTGTTATCAGATTTTACACCAAACTTTAGAACTTTATTGTTCTTGGGTATTTTTTTATAAAGCTATGTTTAGTGGTTAAAGGGTTCTGAAAGCTTTACTATTGATACATTTTCGGGAGGCGCTTTTTGTATTTCTTATATTTACCCCTTGTTGTTCAAAGGCAAAAAAAAATCATAATAAGAGAGCCTTTAATAAAAACCCTCTAATACTATAATTGCGTCAGGGTCGCCCACATAGGTTCCTCTGGCCCGCTACACCAGTCCTCACTATAAGTGAGTCTCTGATAGGACTTACAAATTTAACTAAGTAGTATAACAAGTACAAACGCCAATTCAGAACTAAAATAAAATAAACAATTTTTGGATCAGCTGATAAAATTAAGTTCTTACTTTTGCTTTAAATTACAGAAGATTTGATCTAGAGTATATCTGTTTCTATAAATAAATTAAAAATTAACTAAAACGAATTAAAATCGATAATGGGACTGTTGTGAACTATTTGATTTTCTAAAATTAATTCTTGGATTTCGTTTTAATTATTACTTTTTTTTTTTAATGTGAAGATTATTGACCTAATTTTAAATAAAGTTTCGACAATCATCATTTCTTAAAATACTTGCTGAAGGGTATTCAAAACCGTTTTTACCATATTTATTTGTAAAAAAAGATTTTGTAGGTTAAATAGATTAGGGTAGAACGTGCGGTGGAGGGATAATTTGAAAACGAAGTTAAAAAAAAATTGTGAATTCGTATTTTATATATACGTACATTTCATGAAATACACTCATCTTCTTGAGAGATATGTGTAAAAAGCTGCCATTAATACCTTTAATAAATATTTATGGTAGGTGTGCATTCTACAGCTTTCGTTTGCAAAGGTCAGATTTAACTAAGGGCGATATCGATTAATGACAAGTCACATTTGATATAAATGAAGAGTGTGAGTCTGAAGTGTGCAAACTATTATATTATTATTAAATACATTAAGCTACATAAATACAAACTCATGTGTATAAAATGTTAGCATTAAAAATAAAATCTACTATTCAGGAATTAGAAAAAAAAAAGATCTTGTCCGTCTTAGTTAAATGTACGATTTTAGTGATATCTGATTTACCTGAGAACGTGTTCATTGTACAAGCCACACAAGTTTATGTAAATCAACGCCGATGATTCAATTTCACTTTTTGATTGACGACTAACAAAATGACTTTTTTTGTGACTTTTTTGGTTACTTTTATTTAGTTTCGAGGAAGGATGAATTTTTCCCTTCAGTATTTTAATTTCCACTTATTTATTTATATTATTAGCTTTTTATAGGTTCAATACTAACTCTTAATTAACATGAAGATCATTAACAAACCTGTGCCCCTCATGATAAATATACAAATTTTATAGTGTTGCTTATAATTATCTCAGAGACCCTTATCCTTATATTCCCACGGGATCTTGATGGAGAGCGGAACGAACGAGCATAGATTACACGTGAGGGAAATCTAAAAATAAATTATTCACATTACTTTCTTTCAGTAATGAGCAATATTTTAATTAATACGATGCGTTGTCGCTAGGGTCGTGACAAGCTTCTCCCTGAAACAAGAAAGCCATTTTAAAAATATAAACATAATCCTACTCGCTGACCGTGTGCAGACGTTCTTGATAATGATATAAACCTATTCTCAAAATAAGCTAAAATAAAATTAGTAGCAGCTTATCTGAAAAATCACAAGGTAACGAACTTTGTTTTATCTGTAAATAAACTGATTACTATGGTAACGCTTTTAATATTGATACTTACATTTCCCTTTCAGTATCTAGATTAGTGAGCACAGGTTTTGCAATCCCGAAGGTCCTTGCTGCATTTACACATTTTTATGTATTCTTGTGTTATATCCCTCTCTTTCATATTACTTCTCAAATCTCTCTTGAACAACTTATGTTCTTCACCGACCTTGACGATATTAGAGTATTCAAGGACTAGGGGTGTTCATTTTATGTTCCTTCATCTTTTTTTAATAAAGCAATGTGATGACAAAAGGGGTTTTCCTATAAACAAAAAACAACAACAAAATGGTTATTTTATTTCTATCCATTTAGTATTTTTACGATGTAATTAATGAAAAATGTAACAATATATGGCCAAAATATAACCGTGAAAAATCCTTATTGTATTTTAATAGACTGTTTACTGTAGGTCAGAACATATAATTATATAAACATTATTCCAAAAACACTTTTTAATGGATGAAGAAGTGTTTTTGGAATAATGTTTATAAACAAAAAAGATAAACAGCTTTTAAGATGCACAAAAAAGGATATTTTCATTTAAAACCCAGCATCTACTTTTTTTACCTTTCACTATACTTTCTCTACACAATTTAAAGTGAAAGCACAATACGTATTTGATATATCAATGATTTCACAACATACTCTGACAGAAGCTCTATCGGAACTTGCTCTGTACAAATTTAGTTCGCTAACAGTCATGTGGAAATACGTGATCGCCATATTTGATTGTTTCCATTTAGTTGTACGTTGTCTGAATATAATATTTGTACAGGATCAACGATACAGAATAACCACAGCTTACACTTATCTATTATATTATAATATATATCATAATTGTAATGTAATTATTTAAACTGTATCGACTGCTTGAAAACTCAAGGACTCATTACATTGAGTACGAGTACGGCAATCCTGAGGGACCCTAGCTGGATCTACCCATTTTGTCTTGTAGTCTTGTGTTATCACTCTCTTTCATATTTTCTATTCAGGTCTTTCTTGAAAGAGTTTATTTCTGACTCCGACAGTTAAAGAACCAAGCTATTATTCGAAGTGTAGCTTCGAAGCTTATGGGTTCTTTTGTTCTTTTCTATAAGACGATGATGGGAGACAGGTTTTTATTCAATAAACAACAACAAATATTCTACTGTCTAGTGGCTAGCACTCTCACAGAAAGACAGCTTAATGTAAATACACTCAGGGAATCCCTTGTAACATTATAATTTAAGCAGTTTCATAAGCCATTCTACAATATGCTGTTGAAATTGATTTATGTTTAAAGTTACCATTAATTAGTTTAATCTTGGAAAACGTGTTTTCTATGTAGATTATATAAATTCAAAATTAACAATTAATTATAAAAAATGTTAAATATTAAGTACGAAAATTACACAAATTATGAATAAACCCTTAAGAATAAAGTTTTAATTTACTTAATTAAATAATAAAAAAGTAAATTAACCCTCTGAAATGTGATTCCCTCTGAACAAATTTAGTTAATTCCACTTGTCGCAGTGTTTGAGAGTACAATATGTAAAATGCAATTAATTATGAGAGTAGATTATTATGGGAGTTGTATCCGCCCCCATCAGAATGCAATACTTTGTCTCTTGGGTCTTGTATTAAATCTTTCTTAATCCTGGACTGGGTACTACCATGTCATAAAAGTGTCTCTACTATTAATCGCCCTCTCTGTGAAACAGGAAGTCTTGAATTATCAAAAGTAATTAATCAGAAAGTCCAAGTTCAATTGTAACAGTTGAATTTCAGAAGGATATATTAAATGAAATATCAAATAATCCCGAAATAGTACTGCAAATTTGACCGTACAATTTAATTTTGGCAACGGAACTGCTTGGAGGGAGTTGCGTGAACAATCTACCACGTAAACTCTAACCCAGGTGAAATATGAAAAGTCCGACTACATCAAGAAGACCAACACATTGTGGAGTTATAATTACATGCAGTAAATCTTGATGATCAGACAAACAGTTTAGATAGAGAGTTAGTTACATTTCCATTTCATTCCTCTGTTAAGGGATTTTTGCGTCAATAATTCAAATACATTTTACCGATATTGTTGCCTATACAAAGGAATAAAAACAGCTGGAAAAATTCATTTGAATAAGTCGGGAAAAGTAAGTATAACATAAAAGTTGGAAACAAATTGTCAATTAAAAGTTGGACTTACAATCCGGAATTGCCTCTCCTCATTGAGCGAGACTAACAAATAAATCGGCTCATGATGGTTGGTTGTACATTTCCCCAGAGTTAGCGGTGACTTCATTACAACGTACAAATGATATAGTTTTTGTTTTATAAATTAATTAATTTTATAAATGAAACACTTTTTCTAGGAAACCAATAGTTAAAAATTAAAAACTTCAATATTATAACAATAAATAATCAAATACAAATTCTCACCTCAGATTTATTTGTTAAGCGTTTTCAACCTCAATATATCTTCAGTGGTATATGAAGTTAAACAATAGAGTTAAAACTAACTAACTATCAAAAGACATTGAAGTTTTTTTGAGTTATAAAAATAAGTCGTAGAGAGAAAATTATATCGTAGATAAAAACAATCTACGTCGAGTTATCCATGTATGCATTATTTGTAAGTTCAATGTTGCTGAAATTATTTCTGTTGAGATAAATATAAATGGGTTTTACCCCTTAGACACATCAGCCTTTAAAAACTTGTTGTGTACTTCTTTAATTCCTAGCTATCTTATTTCTATTCCCATTGTTAGGGTGAGGATTTTCCTAGCTAGGGTACTTGTTGCTTCAATGGTTGCATCTGGACTGAAGATCAGATGTCTTTACGTCCAAAATTTCGAAATATATGTTCTGTTGTTTCTAGGACTAGATTACATAGTCTCCATTTAAAGTTTCCTTATAATAATCATATGGTTTGAAAGCACCATGACTTGATACGAAGGTGAAAATTTGCTCTGATTTCGTTTACTTTGTGAAGTGACGAACTTAGAGATTTTCAGATCTGGTTGGACCAGTAATCCGTAAAGCTTTCCAGTGGAATATTTTGTCCATCGATTCTCAATTTCTGAGTTTATTCATTGTTTTAGACTATCTTTTGCTGCAACTTAGTTACGTAGCACACTTGTTCTGAGGCAATGAAGGATCTCTTAGTCCCAATTTTTGCCAGTTTATCCGCCTTTTTGGTTCTTTCGTACCCTCTGTAACATGGTATCCACTATAATTTACCTGATTTTGGGTCGAAATCTTGGTTAAGGTTCAATGACATTGTCACACTAGTGATGAATAGTGTTCGTGTGAAGTTAATATATTACCGCCTGACTGTCCGACCTGATAATATTGTATCCTTTAGCTTGGCACAGTTGTGAACATTTCAGTATTGCCAGTTCTGCTTGGAATACAGTTGACTATTTCCCCAAAACTATATTTATATATTCCTTGGTTTGACAGTCATAAATATGTAGTGCTCGAATTTCTCAAACTAACCTAAACAGATTAAATTCAAATTTTAGTGACATGTAAAGATTAAATAACTCATTCTTATGGTCAAAGTACAAAAAAAACACACATACTCAAAATATGACCGATCAGTAAAAATGGTAATAAATTTAATCTTTACCGCTGTTATAAAAGCTCATATTTTACAAAACACAATTCGCTGAAGAAGCGTTTCTTATAGAAGCCGAGGAAATTAAAGCAAAATTTAAATATATACATATTTTTCAATGAGGTTGTTCTTCATTACTTATGTGTATATATCTTTAATTGTGCAACATTCAACTGTGTTGTCATTTTGTTGTGATAACTTGGAGCATTTTTAAACCAACCTAAATCTCCTACAAAATATATGAAAAACGTACAAACTGTACATTTTTCCTTTTTTATAATACGTACACAACAATTAATTTTATTTTGATTTTGAGGATATGAGAGGAATTTACACCCATTTTTAACCTATTAGTTCAATTAACATAAATTGGACTGAAATCAAAATAAAATTTAGACTGTTATTATATTTAGAATTTCAGTTTTGAGGTTATTGCTTTTTTTATTATAGTAGTATCTTTTTATATTTTTATATCGTAGAAAACGGGTTTGAATAATTTTGTATGCACACTTAAAATCTGCACAAAATGAGCTGTAGCATAACGTTATAGAACTTATCACGCTACTCAGTGCGTACAATTGAAACATAATAATTTGAGAGAAATCTGTCTACAATTGCGACGTGTAGAGTCTTTAATCTAACACACATCGACAAAGTTAAATGATATTCATCAAAACCACAAATCGTGTGTTTATAATGTATGTACTTGTTAGTGACATACTTATAGTTAATACGCGTGTAGCAATCCTAACCTAACCTTCTCTACTTACTTTTATTTAGTCTTGGTTTAGACACCTCTCTTTTATCTTTCCTGTCAGATCTCACTTAATCTCAACACTTATTCTCTACTTACTTTTATTTAGTCTTGGTTTAGACACCTCTCTTTTATCTTTCCTGTCAGATCTCACTTAATCTCAACACTTGTGCTACTTCCATTCTGATGCTCTTAGCATATTTGATGTGTAAAGCTGTATATTACATGTCATTCCTTATTTTGTTAAAGACGATAATGTTTTACAAACATTAAACAACAAAGAAGACAAAAATTAAAAACCGTGTCCTTGTTATGTATTTTTAAAATATAAATTACTTTTTATACTAGATTGATAGTGAGTAAGAAGAGCGAGCATTAAAGAAAGAAAACAATCACAAAACAAAAATAAAATATTGACATGTTCTTGGTAAATAAAAATGATTTCATATTAATCTCAGAATGTAAATTCAAATGTTAAGCAAATATAAATCTACTTCTTTCTAGAAATATGTTTATTTCGAATCTAGTCATTCGTTATAGTAGAATCTGTCAAAGCGATGTAATGCCGGAAATATTGGCAGAAAATATGAGCTTCAGGCGAGAGTGATTTTAGAGGGAAATTGATTCGTACATCGTATAGCCGGAAGCGTGACACTTTATTTTACCTTTTTATTTAATGGTTTACGTGTAATACTTACTGTATATAGGATTTCAAGTCCTTTATAGATCATTCATTTTCAGAAATTTTAAAAGGAAACTAATGAATATGAATAAAGTGTTAGGACAATAAAAGTAAATATTAGTGAACGATAACAAATGTTGAGTGAGTGGAAACTTTTTAATTACCAACACAATTACGAGGTTTAAACCTGTGTACCAACTGTTTTGAACAAACTTACCCTACTGGATAAGACTCTTTGATCTACTAATCAAATTTTACAATTGTATGAATTTCAAGAAAGTAAGTTTTGGGGATTACTTTTACAGAATCAATTTGTATTACATTGAAAGATGGAGCTGGATAAGTATCATCAACACATTTTAATATTTCTTCTCATGTCAATTGGAATTTCTGAAATAAACTGGGAGTTCATAAGTTTAGATAAATTAACTATTAATTATAAGAAAGTAATATTATTTCCATAATACACTTTAAAATGTTCTAAAAACACATGACCTTGTTATATTGAAATAATCGTAAGTACGTAACGTAGAAAAATGTCGTTTCGTGAAATTTGTTTAACTGTTAAATACACATAATTAACTTTTTGTAGGAAAAATGCAAATTTAGTGGGGTTGAAATTAAAACTCTTGTGTTCTCATAACAAATTAAACAAGTGGAAATTATTCTTTACAACATATGAAAATAAAAATATCGTGTTAAATTACATCAGGAACATTGCTGGTCGTAATTGTTTATTGAATTGTAATTTGTTACTTCAGCTATATCATGTTTAACTTTTATGAATAATTAAATGGTGGAGATAAATTATTGTTATATCTTTAAAATGCAAATATGAATTTAAAATTTTTTGCTTCCTATATTGAAATATACCCAGTCGTTTTAAGAGAGTTTTTATTTGAATAAACAGTTTTTCAGATATATTCCTCCATCCTTGGATATTGTTAGTTTTTTTTATAATCGTCCTGTTTTCCTTATTGTTTAAAAGCGAAAAACATAAATCATTTCTGTAAATCGTTGTGGCTACAACAAAGCGCCCAAAGCGATATAACAATATTCATTGACAAAGAAGTAAAAGTAAATAATACTATATCGTCTGTACACTTGAACAAAACACTTTCAACATTCAGTAATTATAAAAGTTAATTGTTTAATAGATAGCTTCCTTCATCCATTTAGGTTGGGGTTTACCATTTATTGGAATCACAGTGGTAGTAATTATTAGGCTAAGCGATGGAATACTGCATTTTTTAAAATCGAACCCTCACCCCGAGACTGATGGCAAACAATCTGATTACTACTCATATTTAACTATAATTGTATCATGTATCAGTTACGTCAACTCTTAGAAAAAATAACAGTGATAAAAAACAGTGTAACTGTTATATTAAAAAGAGTTTTAATAACTTCACGAAACTAAAAAATACGTACGACAAAATATCATCAAGTTCACTGAAAAGAATTTTGTTTTGGTCGGAAAAAACTTCCCTTGGAAAGCATAAAACAAATTTAGCAATAGACGCGAGTTGGTATACCATTTTTTTATGTTTCTTTCAGTGTTATATAATTAATATTTTAGAACATACGTTGTATTCCTTGTCAGAGCAAGCCTTGCAAAAATACATTAACTAATTTGAGTTGCTTGGATTATCAAACTGAGTTCTACTCAGTTGCAAAGAATCTTATTTCTAATCTCCGTAACGTTAAACACGTTCCTATGTAACTGTTTAGCAATCCTACAAACGAGATGACAGAACAGTACTACGTTACGCTTAGGGATAAATTTTATTATGTTAACCTTGCAACAACAACAAGTTTAATTTGTTAAAGATGAATAAGTAAAGTTACTAACATTTTAATTCATTTCTCTCTTGTGTATTACATTACACTGCTATTATAAATGACCTCAGAATAAACCTATTGTACACAAAAGTTGAGTACTAATGCACATAGAAGCTTAGGATATTTTTTTCCTCGTATTACTGGTGGAAATATAGTACCTAATACAAGGTCTCTTCTACAATGAGGCCCCAATTTCACAATCACTTTAATCTCTTATTACGATACCACTAAATCATACAAGGATTTGAGCATTTTCACGTCTTTCAACGTAAGAAATTTCTATCAACCCAATAATATCTTCGTCTTCTGATACCGTTATGGTATCAGATATATCTACATGTTCTAAGTGAAAGATGTGTTTAGTTTTAACCAGAAGTGTAACAATTTACAATGGTTATTTAACTACCGTTAAATTAGGAACTGCTGAGAAACCTGGAAGTTTCAAATCAACTTTTTTTGTAAATTAACCCAAATCAATTTCTAATGACCTATTGGTAACACACTCCGTGGCTTTACAGTAGTGTAACATTGTTTTTATTTTATTTTACTCCTCTTAAAAGGTAATATATATCTGGTAGTAATGTATGTTTCCTTGGATCATACTTTAAAAATCTTGTACTCCCAAAGTGATTTATTACAGAGGAATGAGATCGGACAGCCCCAGTATAGACATTGTAGGGTAATGTTATTTGTTTCTATGTATTTTTATATTTATATGAGTTTTTTTGAGCTGGTATGTTAAGGTTAGGTTAGGTTAGGTTATGAGCAAAGAGTCCATGAAGAGATTAAAATAATAATAAATTTTGTTTACATTCACCCGTAAGACAGATAAATAAGACTTGGGAGAAGTAAGTAAAAAAACCTTGTTTGGGAATATAAAAACGTTTTTCATCCAGAATGACAACACAAAGGAGGAGCAGATAGGTTGGAGAACAAAACGCTTTCAGAGATAATGCTACACTAAAGGGTGTAACGCGGTTACTTGAAATCGTTACTTCCAGGAGGACCTCTCCCGCAACGTCAAAAGTTATCATTGAATGATATTTATACTGTGAAGCCATTTTATTTTATGATTGTTGTATTTTATCACCACTCAATACAAAAGTCAGGATACGTTTAAATAACTTAACGCTGAAATAGTAAAACTTTTATGAAAAGGCGGCCACTATCAATAATAAAAAGTGTTTTAAAAGAATATAGATTTACAGCTATCAATCGGCTAATGGTAACCTAGAAATCTAAAATGTTGTATATTTTAATCAGAAACCCTTTTAAATCCAGCCAAATCAGACAAGGAACTTTAGAGTTGATCCTTTAGGATCTTTTACTTTTAATGGAAACAACGAAAGTTACGAGATGAGTTAAAATATTAATGTCAAGTTTGTTTGCTAACATATCAATTGTGTTGAAACTTTGCCTAAAAGCGACCGAAATGCCACGTAGATAATAACGCCATCTCCACAAAATTGCTGCTAAGATTTTTTTTTTTAGAAGGAGGGGGATAAGAAGTAATTTTTTTCAATATCCGCTTTACCGATATTGTTTAAATTACGGTGAAACGTCTATAAATGGCCCAAACCCGTTTAAAAAATTGCAAGTAACAGAAAATTAAGGTTATGAAATAATTGGTGACATACGAAATAAACGTTCATCACTCTTATTAAAAACTCAATTTCTATAAAATAAGAGTATTCCAGGAAAGGTGTGCTGGGAAGCGATTAAGGATAGCTCAGTTGGTAGAGCATTGGCTCGTAAACCCAAAGGTCCTGTGTTCGATTCCCCCCGGTCTGGGTCGTATATTTTTCACTTGAAATAGTTATTTAAAGTTTGTTTATCATATTCAAAGTTTATTAAAGAAAAATAAGCTCAGACAAATAGTTTAAAAGGAATGACCTTCAAACACAAACTTACTTAACCATAAGAAATATATTGAATGCAATCGAAAATACACACTTTTTCCTTTTTTTTACAGAACTATTTATATAATTTGTAGGGCGATATTGACAAATATTACTTATGGTTAGTATGTCGTATTGTAATTGGGAGTGTGAGATTTAAGTGTTGATTTTCAAATCAACAAGAGTTAATGTAAACAAAATCCATATGAAAACACCAGCTGGAACAATCTTCCTATCGTTGATGTGTTTTAACGTGTTCACATCCACTCACCTTAATTACTACACACTCCCACCACCCAAACTTCACACTGCAACTTAAATAATTAAAGACAAACAGACGGGTTTTGTGTCTGCTTTTATTGACAGTTTTCATATTTCAAGATATTATGAACTGTTTAATATCAATAGTTTAAAGTTGTTGATTCATAAATAATAAAAAGTTAGCGAGCATCATCATAGTACATACACTGCCCTAACTTCCAATACAAGCAGATCTTTTTCTTCAACGGTTCATTCCAAACTAATTTAGAAAATTTATCGATAACATCCAATATATATAAATGTACACTCAATTCAAATCTGTATAATCCTTCAGCCCAAAGATCGGCAATTCCTATTGTAACAATTTGTTGTTTACTATTTTGTTTTTCTAAAAAGGTTTGCAAAGTTCTAGAGGGCGAAGGTTAATTTGTTTTTTATTTAAATCGATTTCAGGGTCGATGTTTCGACTTTCTTTCACTTAGACATGGCTATTTTAAACGACCACTGTTGATTTGAGATATTTACAATTTTTTAGATTTACAAATTTTACAAAGAGAGTTGCGAGTTGTTACATATTCTTCGTTTCTATTCATAGTTTTCATTTTACATTTAGAGCAATATATTATCTCTAGTCTCCTATTTCTGTGTATCTTACAAAAACTTAAGTAAATAAAGACCTCATCTTTTATAATTGGAAACTTCCCCAATATCTTGTATTTTTAATACTTTTATTCAAGAAAATACCAATATTACCGCTCTTGTAATTTTCCATAGAATCGGGAACATTTAAAGGATGTCCGCTTCTTGATGAGAATGAGGATAGCTTTCTTGATTAATAAATGATTTAACTAAATCACAACGCAGGAACAGCATATCCTTTGCCGATTTAGGACATGCTATAACACTCCAATACTTTATTTTTTGTTGGAATTAAATAAATTTGATTCGAATCGTAAATTGAGTAATGCAGATATTTACCACCAACCATTTTAATTAAATGCTTTGGTTATTTTGTTTTCTTATAGAACATAAAACCGTTCTTATTTATATGATTACAGTCTCCAGGTGTCCATCGAATGCTTCTCATCGGAAGATTTAAGGCGCAAAGGGGTCGCGAATAGCCTCCATCTTCCACCCTAAACGTCCAATTCAAATAAAGAACTGTACCAAAACAACAACACACCAACCAGCGCTGTCGATAACTTAAATAATAAAAAAATACGAGATTTATGAACGAGAAGTTGACTTCCTTTTATTTAGTCAATAAACCAGTATTAATAACAATACTTTAGTTTAAATTATTACATTATGTATTTAGCGATAAACAATATCACCGCAATAGAATGCAGAACTAATTGACATATGTTCTTTGTATACATCCTTTGATAACGTTAAACAGTCCATGTAGGTCGAACCGGAAGAGTTTGAGGTTAGGTTAAACAAAGCAAACAACAATGTGGGCTTTAACAGCTGTGCCATGATCATATGATTATATTTAAATTTAATTACATTAAACTTGTCCTGGTAGTTGTTATGGATTGATTATAGTCGGAACAAAAAGTCGTTTTAACAATATGGGTTTATTTGTTAACATTTTTATAAATGTTATTTAAAGATTTTACTTTTTAACAGTGTGCAAAACAAATGTTATGTGATCAAGGGAAAACATAATTAACGGCAATAATGTATAACAAACGGTACTTAAATGTTGTATAAACTTTCTCACACATGCATTCTCGATGGAAATACTAACAAAACAAAATATATCAGTTCGGAAGTTGTCCTGAAATAAATACACCTTAAACTTGAGTTAAAGCGTAAATTGCATTTAAATACAACCGCACGTTTATTCGGTTAAGGTTAATTTGGTTTTATCAATCAATTATTAACCATAAATTGGTATTACTTGGGAACGTCCTCGCGTCTTTGAGTCATTAATGTTAACTTTACCATTAAAATTTAAATGAAATCGGTCTAACCCATTTGAGGAAATTATTATTTTCTTATTTTTTTTACGTCAGCCTCCCCCAAATTTTAAGTTATCACAAAATGAAAGGGAAAAAACAGTCCTGAGATATGCGAATATTTGTACAATAAATTTGAATAAAATCCGTCAAAGCGTTTATATTTTAGAGCAATATACATACGACATAAGAAGGATATTATTTAGACAAGAATAGTATTTAGATCTAAGCGGACCTGGAGGATATATCCGCCAAAAATTCGACTTCGAATTGTGTGACTTTCACAAAACTTTAAATTACGTATATTTAAAATAATATAAAGTGAATTGATTACTACTACCGGTTTCATTTGTGCCGGTCGGTTTGTGTTTTGAAAATGACCTATACAGGCTGAAACCGACAATTATAATAAACTAACTTTAGATGGAGTGTAACAGTGTTCAGTTTTTTCCTAATCACATTTACAAATAAACAAAAAAAATATCTGCGAGTGCTTCTCAAACAGGTCTGAGACACAATTATAGAGGCTCCATTACATTATTTGCTACATGTCCAAATTTTTAAGCAAAAATATAATTGTAGGTAATATTTCGATCGAAAACATAAATATATTAACTAAACTGAAATCACCATAAATATGTAATCACATAAAAATCTTCAATTACTGAAATAAAAAACAAAAATATATAAATAAAAATATATTAATAAAATTGTATGAACAAGGAATCTAAACGAACAGCAGAAACTATCTATATAGTTATCACAAAGAAGCTCTTGCAATGCATCCAACGTTTTTTAGCTGAACACAATGAAACAATTAGAAATAAAGATTAATAAGATTGTTTCAGTTGCAAAAATATCATGTATATCATAACACAATTATATATAGTTAAACAAATGATTGTTCTTTTTTGTATGTTTTACTGAGCTCTTTGCAAAATAAATGTATTTATTTAACATTAACTTACTTAATTTGTTTAATTTCCTTCTGTGTTGTTTGCAATTTCTAATAATTTATGATTTCATTTGAGTGTTTTATTGTTGACTTATAGTATACCATTTTATTGTCAGCCACAACAAGTAAATGAATATTTAAACAAAAGTAACGATTTAATAATAATAAAAAAATAAAGTTTAAGCCTAAATTTTGTTTTATTTTCACCAACTTTCATTTTGTTTACATGAATACTCTCTGGTATACTGTCATAGACATGCAAGATTTTATCCAAATCTATAGAGAAACAACTGTTCCACTACAAATGAAACAACGAAATAACTTCATGGTATTCAGTGAACATTAATTATTTAATCAGAGAGAATTTGTAATTAGACACATTAAAACAAATTATTATATTAAACACAATATTTTTGGATGTTTATGTCAATATGTCTTTGAGTCATAACAGTAAATGTACAATTTCACTTATCAGAACTAAATAATAAAACTAATGCCTAAATTGGACATCATAAAGTTAATACTTTGACTTGTACTTGGCTGACACCCCCTAACACTTCAACCTGGATGAAATCCAACAATTAGTGATTAGAGAAGTCAATTCAGCAGAAACCTGAATTAAAGGCACAACTCCTCCCAGACTCTGTTACCTTTTCTTTCATAAAAACACGATTAATCGAAAACTGCGAACTGTAACACAACAATTATTGCCAACTGTATAACGGAAATTATTTCCAAGGCCTCTTGAAATCACACTTAATGCAAACAGTTTTTATTGAGACTAATGTTATTGTTACACGTCAATTCTATACAGGTAACATTATTTGTCACATTGGAATTAAACTATTCTGTTACACAGTATACGAAGTACAACGGTAAAAATGGTAACTTCCTTTAATGTAATAGCAGATATTTCTTGTTGAAACTCCATATTCAAGGATAAAATAAAGCAAAAGCTTAAAGTTTCAAATCTTCAAATATTTAATAGTATACTATTAAATATTTGAAACTTTAAGCTTTTGCTTTATTTTATGTTAACTTCCGTTTTTTTATTTCTCTAAATAATTTATGACGGAATGCAACTTGTAACATGCAAAATTAGAGACGTATTTCCAGATTTAAAACTTGCACAACCCCACGTATCTACAATGACAAATTCATAAATTCAAATACAGAACGTTACCAAAGCAACAGCACACCAACCAGAGATGTCAATAACTTAAATACGAGATTTATGAACGAGAAGTGGATAAATCTTCCTTTTATTTAGTCACAAAACAATTGTTAACAACAATACTTTAGTTTAAATTATTACATTATGTATTTAGCGATAAGAACCCTAACCTAACCTAACCTAACCTAACCTAACCTTTTATTTAGTCACTAAACAATTGTTAATTGCAATATTTTAGTTTAAATTATTACATTATGTATTTAGCGATAAGAACCCTAACCTAACCTAACCTAACCTAACCTAACCTAACCTAACCTAACCTAACCTAACCTAACATAACCTAACCTAACCTAAGCTAACCTAACCTAACCTAACCTAACCTAACCTAACTTAACCTAACCTAACCTAACCTAACCTAACCTTTTATTTAGTCACTAAACAATTGTTAATTGTAATATTTTAGTTTAAATTATAACATTATGTATTTAGCGATAAGAACCCTAACCTAACCTAACCTAACCTAACCTAACCTAACCTAACCTAACATAACCTAACCTAACCTAACCTAACCTAACCTAACATAACATAACCTAACCTAACCTAACCTAACCTAACCCAATCCACCTATCTACGATGACAAATAGTGAATATATTATTTTTTCAAAATGTAATTTCTAGATCTAACCTCCCAAATAAATGTTATTTTAGTATAATTACGATATCTGGCAGGACCTAATCACAGACTTGAGCGTAGCGAGTGGAGGCCCCTTCAATATGTACAGCTTTGAGGCCCGTAAGATAACTAATATGCACAGTAACAAGGACTAAGAGAGAGGTGACTTTATAATATACACATTTATCAGACCCCCCTAGTTACGAAACTAGTGAAATACAAAAACGTGTGTAACATCTATTTTAAACGAACTTATTGGATAAGATCTATCAGTCTACAATACAATTTGACACATCCTACAAGGACTAAGAAACTCAATATTGCATTTTATTGGTCGCTATGTTGGGTAGGATGAACTCAGAGACCTCTAGTTTGCGCCATTATTCTTATTTTTTAAAGGTCTTTAAAATGAGGTATCACTCAATAGGGGTTGCTGTTTAAAATTCTCGACTTACCCCCAAACTACTCCGTTTCGGTGGTAAGGGTTGAAAATTTCAATACTTCAAAAAACTCCTTTATTGGTTATCTAAATTTTCCCCAAAGCAAATCTGTCTATTTCAATTCATAAAAAAAAATAATAAGTGGGTGGGACTTTTAGGACACTTGGTAGGCCTATATATAAACCACATCATCACAACTATATAAAAGCTCATTGAAAGGGGGTAACAAATCCTTAACGTAAATCTAATTGAATCATCGAATATTGTAGTTAAAATAATCATATAAAATAATAAGTGTTGAATTTGAAATTATCTACGGTAGAGTTGAATAATTTAAAACTTATAAAAACCTTAAACACTGCAATTCAAATTATCTAAACTATAAGTGAAATTGTCAACAAGTTGTTAAAACATCAACGCTAGTGTTGAGACAATAAACAATAGAGATGAAACATTCCAGTTAAAAGCAATAAAATTGTACAGTCACATAAACAAGATAGTAGTAAATAACACAGTCAATGTTGTTGTACAACATTCACAAAATGTGGGCTCTACTATATATTATAGAGACTGTACAACTGTTGCAATGCATCAGGAATGATTTAGTTCCTACATTAGAGAATTAATATTCCATAGTCCCTACTGCTTTCCCTACATAGTTCCTACTGCTGGAAAGGGTAATATAATGAATTAATAGCCATGTTGTAAGTGGACTCGTGAGGTCAATATATTAGAATATTAACTTAATTAAAACTTATGTCTGGTCTGGGAATTTAAATATGAAAATCTTGTTTAGAAACACAATAAAGATCTGTCTGTACAAATTGATCGACAGAAAAGTGGTATTATCCACATAATGGTGTAATTTACGTTGAGTCCTAAATGGAGTTTTTATGACTGTAAAAGAAATGCAGATGTGTTCTTCATACATTTGATGTGGTGAAGCAATACATATGTGAGAGTGCCTCCACTCGCTACGCTCGTGTCGGTGACTTGGAGCTATATCTCTAAACTATAAGAATCTCATATTTATTTTAAAGGTCATAGTTATTCAACGTAGAGTAGTGCGGTTTGCATCATTACATTAAGAATTGAAATCTACAAATTTGCCCTAATTTTGTGTTATAATAAAGCTTTAAAGTGGGCTCGATTTTGAGGTGTTTTTTAGTCGTTTTTATTTTTTAATTCATAAGGAGCACACTATAAAATTCATGCACGTGTCTGATTTTGTGTGGGTGTTATTGTACCGATAGAACCGCCAAGAAACAGGAGACATGTCAGTAATCTACTTCACTTGCAAAGGCGATGAAACGTGGATATCAGTCAAACATCAGAGGTCGATATTTTTTTGCGATTACTAATTACACATTATACTTCTAACATTGGGTGAGTAACGTGGAATTGAATAGTTCAAAACTGTTGTTAAAATAATCACACTGGAGTTGAATGATCACATAAAAATAATTAGAGTCTAATTTAAAATCACGTAGAGGTGAAAAATTCAATACTTATTTCAAACTTTCAAAATTCACCCTAAGAGACTCATTTACGCAGTACGGGATTGACAATCGAGAGCAAACTTAGCTAAATCTACTCTTAGTCTTAGGTCACTCAATTTTATCTAACCTATCAGGTCTCTCTTTAACAACTCTTTTTCTTATTTTATAAGGCAATTAAAACCGAGAGATTGTCGCCTTTAAACAATAAAAAAAACAAAATTGCAGTTGAAAATATCAAAACCGTAGTAAAAATTGACATTATATCGATAGTACATTAACGCTAGTGTTGAAACAATACACATTGGAAATGAAACATTCCAGTCAAAATCAATAAAACTGGATAATTCCATAAAGAAATGTATTGTAAATAATAAAGTCAATATCGCTGTACAATATTCTCAAAATGTGGGGTCTAACATATTTTATAGAAAATGTACAACTGTTGAAATGTGTATCAAGAATAATTTAATTTCTCCATCAGAGAATTATAATTCCATAATTCCTACAACTTTCCTGTGGTAATGATAATATAATGAATTTACCATGATTAAGGTAGACTTATTAACATCTTAGTCTACCATTATCATTATGTCTACCATAAACATCTTAGAATATTATAATATATTTTAGAATATTAACGAAATTATTACTTATATCTGGTCTGGGAATTTATACATGGAAGTCCTGTTGACCAAAAAAATAAAGATATTACAAAAAACTGTTTATCCACCATAAATTTATATTATTGGCTTAACAGTAAATGAGTAATTTACATTTGAATGGCAGTTATAACTAATTTTTCAAATGAAAAGACATTGTAAATAATAAAACTGCAAAGAATTTATTGTTATAGTATAAGACTTTTGTGGATTTCTGTAATATATTTTAGGTATTTTTGTAGAATTATTTCAATTCTCATTTGAAATCTTTTTGGTAATGATGGATTCTACATATTATTAGTATGATATAATTGGAGATTTGTCATCAATTGTGTTTATAATAATTAAAAAGCCACGTTTCGAAAAAAAAATAAATCAATTTAAGTTATCAAGTGATAAACGTAGACCCTTCTAGAGAAGAGTTTTAAAGAACTCTCTAGTTTGATTTTAATTTTTTTTCAAAATGACATTTTGAGAAGTTGGTTTGATTAGAACCTAGGTGAGCTACAAATAAAAATTTAGATACAGTTTTATAAAGTGATCTCTATTACACAAAAATAATAAAATTGGTAAGCACAGCCAAATAAAAAAATTGTTATTCTTCAATTTCTAAATTTATGAACATTAATATTTATTTCACTCAATAAGGTTTTCCTTATTATAATACCAAATTATTTAGCATACATTTTGCTAGAGTTTTAAGTAATAATTTGTTTATTGATCCTAAATTATTCTATTAAAAATAAAAATAAACCTAATTTTAGTACGTGTCAAAAAATATTTAATTGATCTAGAAATCTTAAGTATAATGTTCATCAATGAACTGAAAAATAGGCACTTTATGACAAATATCAAATCATGGGAAATATTTGAGATGAACATGTCTTAAGATCAGAATAGTCAACAGCTTAAATTAACTTTTTAAGGCCTAACAAATATCAACAGAATATGAAATATTTATTACAGGAAAGGAAAATCTTAATTTAAGGTCAATAATAAAATCTAAATAATACAACAATAAAAATATTAAAGTTGTCCGGAAAGAATATTCTGTTTTTTTAATAACCAACAAAATGTTTGATCAATGTATTTACCATGAAGTAACATTAAAATAATATTCTACACAATCACCGAGTAGATTTAAACATTTATAGTGCCGCGCGATAAGTTTGGTTTTCCTACGTTATATTCTTCTGCCATCAGATCATTAACACAAGTAATCAATGTTTTCTTTTCATTACTTTCCTTTGAAAAAGTCTTTCAGTTTTTGTAAAATGATGATAGTTGGCTTGTAAGCTGGATGATCAAAAATTTCTTACTTAAATTTTTCTAGGAATTGTTTTATGTTCACAGAGGTAAAAGGCAGTAAATTATAATAGAAGAGTTTATTGCTGCCGGAAAATAACCCCTCCTAGAATTTGGAATGGTCCATAGCAATCTTTTTATTGTTTCCCAAATTGAATCAGCATTTACTGTGGCTCCATGGGATATAAAGTCCCTTTGTAGTCCAAGAAGTCAGAATCTGTTAGAGCCTTCCAGCTGAATCTGTTTTAAAATATCGTCACCATTGTCGTACTGATGATTTATTCATCACATCTCTATAAACCTTCTTGATTTTTGACACATTAAGAAATATAATAACATCTCTTACTTCACACACGGTTGCATTATCGATTTTAAAATTTATTTTTAAAACGTTCAGAAGCAATACTAGTGTAAGAATGCAATGAAAACTCAAATAGACTAATAAATCGAGCCTGGCTGAATAGGATTGGACATGCATGTACCAACATGCACGTACTTACATATATGCTAAGTAAGTGAGGATTAACTAAGGCAAAATTTAATTTCTATACTACCCTTGTAAATTTACATATCTAAGGTATGGTCATGATCTATCATCCTTTTCTCAAATTTTGTTGATAATTAAAATTTTGAAATAAAAAAATCTAGCAATCTTTGTTTGCATATAGTCTCCACTCTTTTGTATATTACTTTTTCAACCACTTCCTGGAAGGGGAAAGATAGTCTAAGGATTCTAATTTTAGATTTTAGGTTACGTTGGTGTTCTTTACTTTTTTCATGTACTAGGTTTTTCGCTAGGTAATGGAAGTTGATTTATAAGCTCGAAACGTCGTGTATCTACGACAAAATGATGAAAAATATTCGATTCAACAATAGGCTATTAGGAAAATTTATTCACTTTATATTCAAATGATCTTGCACAAACTAGAGTAAAGTTGGATAGTACAGCACAGTTTAAATTTTATTTTGTAATATTTAGTCCCGTATTTATGAACGTTCCTTCGTTTAAGCCCTCTTTACCCTGGTACCTTAGACGTCTCTTAACGGTTTTTTGTTTTATAATATACAACAATTTATATAGCATTTATAATTTCCTTTATTAAGGAAAATATATTGCTGAGGAATTCCTTAGGGATATAACTTGTTATCCTTACTCCATGGTTAGCCGACATCAATAAAGTGGCGATATAGTCTACACAATTACAAAGTTCAGGAAACTTGTGTATAAAAAAAATTCCCTACTGAGTAAAATACAATAAAAAATTTCCCTACAAGTCTACAATACCAACTTTTAAGCTTTAGAAGGATCTGCCAGTATTACATCTAATGAAGGGCTGGGTAAGTACCATGATGGCCCCTTCATCATTAAATGATTATAATAATCTACAAATTTTGTAGATTATTATAATCGTTCATTATTAATTAGGATACTTTGACGCAGGAAGAGGTAATTATTAAGAAATCCTTTTAGTTTTAAAGTTATAAGAAATATGAAATATTTTAATCATTCATGTATAATTAATTATATTTATTGCCAATGTTTTATGAACTTCAGAAAAATCTATATAACGATCACTTTAAATGATTTTTGATCTTTGGGAATTAATTTTCTAAAACTTATTAAGAAAGTATTAAATGATATTATTTAACTTGTGAGATTGAAACCCAAGATTTAATTCGAGTAGATATTTGCACTGTAATATCACATTCAATTATTGTCTTGTTTAAGAATTACAGAATGTGGTTCTAAGGGTTACATATTGTCTAAACACTTAAGTGTTTATTGGGAACTTTAATTAAATTTCACAACATTAAGTAAACAGAACACCTTAGTTTAATATTGGTTATCCAATAATCTATGTTGACGTAATGTCTCAGAGATTGTGTAACATTTACAATATAACCGAGTTAATCTATCATTATTAATTGCATTACTTTCTAATATATACATAAATAGTATAGAGAAAATGAAATGAGAGGTAAAAAAATACCTGTGTTGCTTTTTCAGAGAAATATCTCATTGATTTTTACTGCGTCGAAAAAAGAATTTTGATTTGCAATTGTGAGTCGGTTCTCCGTTATAAAATACGATATTGTTACTTACCCAATATACAAAGTATTGGGTAAATTTGGTAATCGTATTAAATTTGACCTCTCTTTTTGACTGAGGGGCCGTCAAACAAAAACCAGCCCCTATTCTACACTAGGATCTTTGTCAAAGTTATCATCCGTGGCACGCAAAGGTTCTAAGGAGATATTCTTTCCGACAATCGAGATCTGCCAAAAAGAGTTTCATATTGTCTGGGCAGTTATAATAAACTGCCTAGTTAGTTGTATAATGTAACAAGTGTCTACTTTTAACTTTGAAATTTAGAAAATTCGTTACTGACATACAGCATGAAAATTTTATTGTGAGATAAGTACAGTATCTGTTTTACTATATTGATTTTATGAAAAATCTTGGTTATTTTTCCTGCTTTTAGTTTTCAAATATTACACCAAAATTAAATACTTTTTCTTATTGATTAGTTTTTTATAAAACCAATAGTCTAGGAGATAAACTACTGGTTTAGGAGATAAACCAATAGTTTAGGGGCACTTAGAATTTCGAAGATATAATGTCTTGTCCATTTTTGGGAGGTGATTTTCTGTACTTCCATTTGTTACATGAAATTAAAATGTATTTACACACAGTTTACGAAAAGGTTATACCAATACAACTACAATTAAGTAACTAATTTATGAAACAGATAAAGTAGACTTATAATTATTACTATAGATTTCATAAGTTTTTATGTGGTACACAAATTAGTTATTTTGAATTTTATTACTGCATTGGTATTTATAAATAGGAGCTACCATAAAAAAATATGTTACTTATCTCTGCCATGTTAGAAAAATGAAAACCAATTTTTGAAATTTACAAAACTGAATTTTAAATAGTACGAAAAATAAAATAAATCCTCAATTTAAAGTTTTTCAGTAGGATGAATGGTTTACAATAGATACAAATAAAATTATCCACTTTAGATCAAAAGGATAGATCATCCTACCCCCTGAAGTATATATATATATATATATTTAGTTTCATGAACAAAACGTAGAACAAAGATCCCTATCATTCGAATATTCTAATAACATCAGGGTCGAAAAACAACAAGAGTTGGTCAAAAGAGTCATAATGGAAAGATGAAAGAGACGGTTCTGAAAATAGCGACATTAAAAAGATGTAGAACCAGTTATGAACCTTGTGAGTGCCAAGTCCGTACTCATATAAAATGAGCTCCAGAGTGTCTATTGAGTGTAAAGAATATACTAATCAGAAACTTTAAAACATAATCGATAAAAATGTCATACATTTTTCAACCTCTTTTATTACAAATACTTGAAGCCTTGCAAACTTTATAAGAATACAAAATCTCAGTGCTCTAACTCGGGAATAGATTTCATGAGCTGACATTTAATAAACTTTATATAATTGGTTTTCTTTCAGCAATAAATTACAAAAGCAACAGTTAGACTTATACGTAAGTCTTTATAAGCATCGGATTACTTTACGTCACTTACAAACAAACATTTACAACAATATTTCAAAATCAAATTGAAAACGTTTCAGAAAATAAAATGTATGCAGAAGTTAATAACAATCTATACATTAAATTTTAAATAAATAACAAGTTTTTCTTTTAGACCGACTCTACATTTATCAAACGCTCACTGTGATTTATTTTATCTTAAGGTAATTTTCATGCACACAAAAGCGATAAGATCTTTTAGCAAGAGATAATTTTGATAGTCAGGTCATTATTTGAAGTTTCTCCCAGTGAAAATGGGGGTTTTTGCGAAGTTATAATATATGAAAAAACAGAAGAAATGAATGATAGAGGTATTGGGTACAGTGGTATAATTAAATGAATGTTCAACAAAATTCAGCAGTAGTACTTACCGAACCACCTCAACATGAAAAACCCTTTAAATAATTTTAAACATGAGTTTTTGATAGTTTTCATTTCTAAATACTAGTGGATGTTCAATGAGCACTGTGGTGAATGTGAACAATATAAAACACTGAAACCCCTACCACAAGTTTGGTACAATAACACACACACATATAAAATATGTATTTGCCTTATGTTATTATAGTTCCCTGATGTACAATTTGGTAACCAAGTTACCATCATCGGAGGGATCTGAAATAATACTTATTAAATAAATTAGTTTTATATTTTTCTTTAACTAAGTAAATAAATAGGCTAAGTTTGTTGCCTTGTTCTTGCAACATGCGGTCGATGGCGTTATTGTACTGGCCTACCTGTTCAACCACTACCATACACAACGGTACCTATCTTTTAGATAATTATCGCTTTACGACCTTATCATAATGTTCGTATGTCTCAAGTATGCAGCCACCTTTAAATATACACTGATTTTATATACAGAGTTGGTTTATATTTCACTTTCTCAGTTATTAGCTTATTTCAGAAGCCATTCGGGCAGGCGTTAAAATCATTTTGCTATAGTCATTCACAGACAGTGACGACATAGAGTATGTTTAAAAAATGTAGTAAATATAATGCATTTTAATGGATAAAATGCCCCAACAGTGAATAAAATAGGTTTTATAACAGAAACTGTCATAGAGACTTTACCAACCTTACACCATCTCCAAGTGCAACTCTATTTCAAACGTGTCAAAGAAAGCACCAGCCATTGTGAAGTATAAGAACAAAATGGTGATATTTTACATAACAGTTAAACTTTAATCATTTAAATTAAATAAAATTTCTGTGGTGTGTAATGTATTTTTCATTAAATAGGTGTTACTTGACTTACTTGACTTATTTCCTTTTATCTCCTATTGGAGCATAGGGCGTCCAGAAGAGCTCTCCATCTGACCCTGTCTCCAGCAAGTGCCTTCACTTCTCCCCAAGTCTTGTTAACCTCTTTTGCTTCTTTAATAATGGTCCCCTTACATGTTTCTCGGGATCGACCTCTTCTTCTGACACCTTGCGGGTTCCAATCTAGTGCCTCTTTCTCAATGGTTCCGTCTGGCTTCCTCAGTGTATGTCCTAACCACCTCTACTTCCTCTCTCGAATCTGCAGTTTGACCTGTTTTTCTCCATAAATATCCTCTTTTGTAATGATCTCAGGCCAATGAATGTTCATGATACGGCGAGACTACGTATATTTAAGTGTCCAAAACTGTCCACTTCTTCAGTGCCTTCACTTCTCCCCAAGTCTTGTTAACCTCTTTTGCTTCTTTAATAATGGTCGACCTCTTCTTCTAACACCTTGCGGGTTCCAATCTAGGGCCTCTTTCTCAATGGTTCCGTCTGGCTTCCTCAGTGTATGCCCTAGGTGTTAGATTTCAGTATATTGTTGAACAGCTGTTGGAGTTTCATAAACTCATGACACAATGATAATAATCTACCGTTTTATTTTACAATTTGGGGCTTATACTGTGTGGAAGTCAAACATTATGTTATGGGAAGAAAAGAAAAACACTTTTATAAATCCATAACGGTTGTTATGTCAAAATTATTTTTTATATTTACGGGTCGTTAACGAGTGAAAAATTCATTGCCCGTCAGCTGAAACACATTATATGAAAGAAAATGTACAAAAAAAACACCGAATTAAAGAAAAGAGCTTAGGTTAGGTTAGGTTAGGTTAGGTTAGGTTAGGTTAGGTTAGGTTAGGTTAGGTTAGGTTAGGTTAGGTTATGTTAGAATGAATTGAGATGTTCAGACTTCTCTCTTCTGAAGTCTAAAGAGTAACCTAACCTAACCTAACCTAACCTAACCTAACCTAACCTAACCTAACCTAACCTAACCTTTAATTGATTTTGTGATTATCCTAAGTTGTTCCTTGTACACAAAATGTCATGGTACAGCTGTTTGAAACAGAACAGAACGAAGCAAGGAAGGAATGGTCCAACCTTCCAAGTGACATAGGGTGTAATTTTTCTGTTTTTATCAGATGTACAACAGAAATATATCTGTTCTCCAAGGAAATGACTATTAGATATAAGAAATGGAACTGGAAAAACCCTAACTGATAACCAAACAATCCAATTAAAAGAATCGTAAAAGTAAAAGTAAAAAAAATAAATAAATAAAAATAAATAATAATAATAATATATTGAAAACAAAGCGAGAGATATAGGAAATAAACAAAAACACAGAAACATAAAATATATGAAATAAAGGCAATCAAAAATTATGTACACAGTAACAAAAAAGCGCTGGAGAAGCAAACTGCCCTCCTAGCATCACTGCAACATTACTGCGTAGCCTGTTGTTATTGTTTTTTACCCGATATACAAAGTACATGTAAAGTTTAGTAGTGAAAAAATTTGTCAATCTCAGTTTTTGTACGGATCTTCACATTTCATGATCCCAGGAATAAAAAAAAGTAATTTTCAAGTTACCGTTGTCGTTGCCGTTTGTACACAAACAAGTCAACAGTATTTTTGTTAGGGGACTTGCTCATTAAGAAACTATTGAAATTTTTTAATGGAATTAAAATCGTCGAAATGGGGGTTGTTTTCAACAGTTTTTGTTCGTATCAACATATAACAAAATACATTAGATACAAATATACACATTTCAATTCAGTATGTAATGGTATTACCTCCACCTCTCTACGACGACATATAGCCCAACTATTGTCAAAAATGTAATTTATAACCCTGATATATAAAAAACAACAATAAACTATGGATATCGTATTGTTAGATCAATGGTATTTACATACTTAAATATAACGTTTCGGAAAATTATTCAAGTAAATAAAGTGTATCTAAGATGGACTTTTGTAAAAATTTTAATATTTTCAAAGTTTTAATGAATACGATGTGATTTTTACCATTCAATGAACTACGGAGTACAGAAGGGCGTTGTAATGAAGTTGTTAGTTATTGATATTAATATTAGAGGGGTAAAAAAGGATCAAGAGTTAATATTGAAATAAATAGGTATAGGCATCAATAGGGGGAGGGGGGAGGTAACGGAGTTCAGTAGCTCTACATTAAATATCACGAGCTTTATTTCTTGTTTCAAAATGTCTGTGGTCACAGCGGTATGAAAATTATGAGGAATTGAAGGTCAGTGTCAACCCTTGGCTTAACTCACAGGAGGGGGGGGGGGAGTTCCATGACAAGGGTAATTATAAACTTGTTCACTGATATGACAAGTGTCCTAATGTAACAGGAAATTGCATAGAAAAATATATTATTGTCGTAACTTTAATTTGTGATTAATAAAAACATCTATTTGAATTTGTGTGTTTTTTTTAAACAAACTTTTCTAAACAGCCTTCGTATTTTAACAGCTAATTTAAACTATAGTGTTAAATCTGAATTTATGTTTATATTGTTGCTCGAAATAAATACATACATTTTGTGAGAAGTGTGCATATAATACATTTATTATTAAAATACTTTTATAAACACAAATCATCAACGGATAATATTGAAGCTCACGAATTGACTTCGACTATAGACAAGTTTGACAGATAGCCTTGAGTATTAACTGAGGTTACAAGATTGATGATGTTCCAAGACTTGAGTTGACTGATTACATATTTACAACAATAACTTTTGACAAGAAAACTTCACAAAACTTTCATCCTTTTTCATTAATCAGGACATTTTTTACGGAGTGTTATTGGTAGTCTTCTTTCATTTGTTTTACTCGGAATAGAACATATGTTGAGTTGACACACCTTGATTCAATCATTAAATCATATTATTTGTTTAAAGTTTGTTCTGAAATTGAAAATATTAAAAATTGCACGTAAAAATATGTGAAGGTTTTTAATAAATTATTTTCTAATGGCATACACATCTTTTGTTTGTAAACTTATCTACATATCTTTTATATTTTATTTCTTTTGTTTTTGCATCCGATTACAAAATTATTTCGAATCAATTTTTTATTAAACATAACACAGCAAAAGTTAACAGAGAACTGCAATTTCTATCTCTGGAAACTGAAGTTGAAAACAAACAAGTTAATGCATCGAGTTACTTATCTAACATTATAGTATGTATGAAGTAACCTGTCTCCTGACCCTTCGACTACCTGGGACAGGCCCAGGTCATTCACTTGCACTCTGCGACATCCACAGCTGTTTTCCTAAATAGTCACCTTTTAGTTTCTCCACTAGCTTAAGTAACTTTTTTAGCCGAATCTTAATTTCCGAAATTTTATCAAAAATTTGAGAAGTACATAAAAAAATAAGATCAACGATACTAAACAAGGGCAAATTTGATAAAAAACAAACAATAGATTATAGAGGGAATAAGAAATATAGAAGTAGTCTGTTTAAAGCTTTTAATAATAAAGTTGGTTTTATGTAACAATATGACAATGAAATTACATTACAAATTTGCCCTTGTTTAGTATCGTTGATCTTATTTTTTTATGTACTTTTCAAATATTTGATAACATTTCGGAAATTATGATTTAGGTAAAAAAGTTACTTAAGCTAGTGGGGAAGCTTATAGGCGACTAATTAGGTAAACAACTGCGGGCGACGCCGAGTGCCGGTGAATGGCCCGGGCCTGTCCCAGGTAGCTGGAGGGTCAGGAGACAGGTTACTTCATACAGACTGTATAATACAATGTAATACACTCAGACCCTCTAAATGCAACGTCCAAAAGTTGATCTCTTGGGTCTTGAAGGGAAAGTTATGTATTTGTACATAAAGGGGTCTTGCCAAGTAGGGTAAGTTTGTTAAAACAGTTAGACAGTTTTTCTGAACTCGTAATTGTGTATATCACTACTAGATTGATGTCGGTTAAGCCCTAAGGCGTATTGTAAACGTTTATATATTAAACCGTCTCGTCTCGCTCTGCTCGTGTCACTGACTCGTCTTTAGCGACGTTCAAGGCTGTCTGTACGTGTTAGTAGTAACTTACAATAATTTAAGAGTTCGCAATTACAATTTTGATACTAACTTTGTTTTTGTCATCGTAGAAAGATGAGTTTAATAACGATGGACGAAAAATTGAATTGTGCATTTTTTATGTTATTTAGTGTCTTAATAATTGAAAAAAAACATTCGATATATAAATAAAAACTTTTTTTGATCGTCATTTTGACGTTTCTAATTTAATTTTTTTTGAAATTTAATAGTTGTCTATATGAACACACTATAGTCCTCTATCCCAAATTTACGTTTTTATCTTAATGTTTGTGGCCCCTATTGTGCTATGTGTGGCGTGTAAAAAATGTTTTTTTTCGACTTTTGGAGAGTATGAAATATAAAGATAAAAAAAAAAGAATGCTGTTTTTTTGCAACTACAAAACTTGCAATAGTAATATAGCAAACGAATTACCAAATTTCGAATGATATTTAGAAAAGAATATATTATTTATTTTTATTATATCTCTTTTATTCATGATTTCTGAATGAAAATCTCCGGTAAATAAGTTCTTCATAAAAAGACACTGAACAGTTAAAGCAGAACTTCATGTTAATACAATTCATTTCCCCGGAGATTCTAAAGGTGGAAGCAGAAGATAAAAGCCATAATATGAATAAGACAATCTTTTGACTGTAGTGTTTAGTCATGCATATTCTATGAAACATATTGTGGAAGTAGGAAGGATATGTCCTTCCATTTATACATGGACGGGAATGAAAAAAAAATTATTAATAAACTTCAGACAATTTTATATACTCAGCTAGCATGTTACACATTTTGAAGAAGAAAAAACTATTTGGCAATGCATACAAATCATGAGTACTAGATTTGAACACAATTAATTGTAATTAAAACCTCAATTTTAAATTAATAATGACTTTAAATCAGATGTTCAAATAATTAACACCGAAGTGAACTTTGATATATTGGCTTTGGTAATTCTTTAGATGTTCATTGCACCCAGTTCACAAAGTATAAAGTAAATTTCGTGTTGAGATCCTTAAAAGAAAGACTTGAACATGCTTGTGGATTCAAAGGTAGCTTATATTTTTGTTTAACTAATTCTTAAATTAAATACGTAAATATCTAATTATCATAAAACTTTTACATAAGTTAAAATACACCAAGTTCATAGTTCAAAACATGATATTTTTACTATTGTGAAAACTTAGGGTTGAGGCTTCACTTCCTCTTGAGAGAGTTAAACAATCTTTTATTTGTTTTACCATTTTACCACCAAAAATTTGTTTATTTTCAAGGTAATGAGAATATTTTCCGTGCGTAGCAACGCAAAGAAGGTGATCTTAAGCAAATATAAACAAAGCAAAGAGCTGAGGTTTCATTATCAAAATCTATAAAACTTTCCACAGAGCGTTTTTATATTACACAGAAAGTTCTTACCAAATTATATTAAAAGTTTCAAGTCTTTACTTATATTGTTACAAAATTTTGTATCAAGAATTTGTAATTGTAAAATATATTTTTATTTCTTATGTAAGGTTCTTCAAAGTTTATTAAATATTCGGTAACAATCATCTTATTTCTATTCAGGTTTGTCTCTTGCACTTTGTATATTTTAATAAATAACAATGATGGGTGTATTGTGGTCATCTTTTGGAAGAAATGATATTTAGTTTAGTCCGTTTGTATGGCTGTTGATGATACTTCCGTTTCCAAACCTAGTATTGAATTTAAACCAATATATCTCTCAATGAGTTATGCAATTTAAAATATAACACTTGATTTTCTTCAAAAAGGATATAATGGTTGAAAGTGTTTTGGTCAACCAAGATACGCTGTTTTGGTTGACCGTAAGCCTGTGCAAATAGTTGAAGGTGTAAGGAATGGTAATGTAAACAACACTTGTAAAGAACCTCTAGCAGAGGATACAAATATTAGTATACTCCACGTGGGTTCCTGCTTTGACTATGTAAGTTAAGGACCTGAAGAAGTCCACAGTTCATGCCTAACGAACGTCGTCCGTATTGTGGTGTGTCCTCCTATTGTTTGTTTGATTTTTATTTATATATTTCGGTGTTTGTGAACTATTTATATTTAATTTACACAAAAAAAATTATTGTGTGTGTTTTTTTTTATATTGACAAAGTGGAGGGTACAGACATTACAAGACACAAATTAAATCAATTTTTAGCCTGAAAAAGTACAATGAATATTTATTTTGAATTTTTTAAGCATTTTTATGAAATGTTATTTATTATTTACACGTACAAAACAAGAGAGTAAATTTAAGTGTTCATAACGATGTTATTTAAAAAAAAAAAAATTAACATTTACACCATTTTGCAACTCATTCACGCAAATTCTATACAAATTCTAAGTTACAGATTAGCTAGAAATTTGATTTTAGCAAACTTATAACTTTTAGACTGTAACTGATATGCAAATTCCAAAGAGATAAAATATATTCTTAAACCCCTAAAAAAATTCAAAATGGCGAATGCAACTTTTAAGTCGGTATAAACCCTTTTTTAGAGGTCTATTGTGATTAGTGTAAAACCTGTCAAAAATTCACTAGTACATACAAATTTGGTGAGATCTACAAATTTGTTTCTATGAGTTATACCACGGATAGAGCTAGATTTTTGGTTTTAGGTAAATTTTGTACATTTTCCACAAATTATTTAATTTTTTGATAAGCTTACAGGACAGCTAATATCATCAAATTTGTCAGTTGGATGTACTAGATGTATTATAAGTGTGTCAACAATTGAAAACAATTTGTGGAAAATATCAAGTTTCTATTTAAAACTTTGATCCAAAGACTCTATCAAAACTCCCCGGTTCGTCCAAACCCATTGGGTATTTATATATACGGACAACCAGCCGGTTGTTAAAATACTGAATTATAATATGTTCTGGATATGTGGAAACAATAGAAGTCAGTTGTATGGTTTAAAAAAAGTACACCTTCTCACAACTGAAAGAAAAACACTGACAAGAAGCCACGTCCAAGAATAACCAAGGCAGGTTACAGAACGAAATCAAACAAAGACTTGGAAACCACAGTGAGATATTCTACGGGTATAAGATCCCAATGGATTCCAACAGAATTAAAAATAATTTTCCAAAAAATTCGAAACGTAAAAAATGTTAAGTTAATTAGAAGAGAGAAGAAAATTTTAAATTGCATTTTACTGGCTAGGAAAAAAGTGTTTTAGAGAACAATTTTTGAAAACTAAAGTTCTCATGGGAATGTAACCAGAGTGCAACAATGAAAAATGAACAGAAAAAGAACGGCACTACCATCCCAGAGAATGAGAGAGAAGTGAAGAGGTGGAAAGCTGAGAAAGGAGTAGAGAGGACGTAATGTTTGCGAATAGCGTCTCCTCAGCGCCGAGGCCATAGATTATCAAAGGTTCTGCTCATTGATGCAGAAGTGACGAGGGTTTAAAGCGTAAATATTTGTCATAATTTTATTAAACTAAAAATACAGTTTCTCTAGGTATGAGAACAGTGTCAATATTGCAAGGGCATAGTTTTAATATTATACATTTACATTTTTTATTAGTTCCTTCACAGCTGTTGTGTGTTTGTAATATATTGTCGTATATATTACAATATATTTAAAGGACAATATAAATGTAATTTATTGTCCTATATTTAAAGGACAACGCACTGACGATGGCTTTGGTACAATTTAGGGGTGCAATGACCCATGGAAAGTGATAGGTTTCCAATTCGGCTGTTAGAACTGTCAGATTATGCCAGGTTACCCGCTCGGCGCTGAGGAAATTCGACGCTGGGGAGACGGAATTATATTTGCGTGTACTTAAATGTTTGGTACGCGTTAAGAAAAACCATTGATTAATAAAAGTATAGTTCTTAAAACTTGTTATGGTTATGAAATATTACTTCGGTTGCTTTAACCAAATTTTGTTCACAAAGTTGCTAAAAGTAAATTGTACCAAAGTCAACTTATCGACCAAATGAGGTCCCGAGGGGACATGGAAACGTATATATCATGGACAGATTTATTTATTGTCTACCTCGTTTAATGTACAGGCAATTCTGTGTCGAAGTTGAATCTTTTAATTGGCAATTTGTTTCCAACCGATATGTCCAGTAAAGTTTTACTCACGAATAAACTGAAATGTTTTATTCGCCAATAGTTATAAAGTTTTTAATTTAGTATAGTAAATTTCGCAAACTTTCTCACACACCCATCTATAAAAACAAATATTAACTAAACATAACGTAATCACCGTCATTTCCACAAAAAAACCTGTTTGGTAAATTACTCAAAAAGACAAAATAACAGCTGATGCAGTCTTTACACAAAAACAATAAGTATATAAACTCGTTTCGCTTTTGACATACTTGATTGTTAAACAATAATAGTTTTGGATTGAAATTGAGTTTAAACGACAACAGCATTTGAGGTTAGTTTTTAGTTTATGCTACGTTTTGCGGAACAGTAATTTTCTGTTACTGTAGATTTGTCGCACTTGATTAAAATCAGTATTAACCGTTTGGGATGTAACTCACGTCACAAAACAGTTTAAATAAACATATTATTGGACGGTAAATAGATATTTTCATTAAAAACTCAATATTACCTTTTTGCATCATCATAAAACTTTCTCTATAATATGTATATGTGATAAAATAATATAAATACATGTGTCTTATAAGTATATATTGATAGAATATTTTAAAACCTACTCTAACAAATTAATATGGAACAACACAGCCACACTTATATAATAATAAGGAATCACAAAATTTAAGTACCTTTAGTTTTACACAGATAACTTTTTTAAAGCATTTTTTGGAGAGACTGCAACCAAATCTGAGATCATTAGACAATCTGAGTTTTTTGAGTTTTGTTTTTATGACAGCAACCCCTCAAATTAAGAGTTTTAAAAAAAGAGAACAAAGTTCCCGACATGATCAAATATCCCTATATAGGGAAAGTTTTTCAATCCAACAAATATGGACGGATCTTTACGTTCATGACTTCCGTTTTACAGATAAAGTGATTTTCTACACCCTGTCCGTTCATCGCCGTTGTTGTATAAGTACTATAGCACCTACCAAATTTAATATAGTAACATAAAATTTGTATAATGGATTATAGTGTAGTCATGTAGAGCCATATTGAAATTCGAAGAAATCGAATTAGAAATGTCAAAATAGTCGACATATTTGTTCATATTTTGTATTTTTTCCGCTAATAAGTTACACAATTACTTGAAAATTTGTTGATTTCTATTCTTCACGTAATGGTTATAATAACATCATCCCTCAAAATGTAAGAAACTGAAGTTATTGTAAAGAAATAATTTCAAACCCTACGTCGAAAGAAAATACGACGCTATATTTGTTCATATTTTTGTATTTTTTTCAACTAATAAGTTACACAATTACTTGAAAATTTGTTGATTTCTATTCTTCACGTAATAAGATCATCCCTCAAAATGTAAGAAACTGAAGTTGTTGTAAAGAAATAATTTCAAACCCTACGTCGAAAGAAAATACGACATTCACCTAGTTATTAGATATTGCAGGGCCGTGTCACTTAGTGAAAGCAGGCTCCATCAACGTCCACTGAGACTTGCAAAGCGTTGTGAGTGTTTAATAATATATATCCAAATAATCGAAGCCCTTTAAAGCATAAACAAGCGTTAAGGAAGTAGTTAATACACAAATACGTGATTCTGAACAATTATGTCTACAGTTGATACCCGACATGATGGACCTTTTGAGTTATCAATGTTTAACATTTCCTACAAGGCCCAAACATCAGATTTTGAGTAACAAATTAAAATGATTTACTTGTATTACATTTTATGACAGAGCTGGTTTAGGTACCATGATGAACCGATCAACCTCTTTTAGCCAAATAATTAGTTACGGAAGACAGATATCCTTTTTTTATGAAAACAAAAGTCCTCAAATCGAATATTCTAACGAAACAGTCTACAGATTATCCCTACTTAAGTTCCTTTATACTACATGTGTTTAAGAAAGTGAAAGTACTTGTCAATCAAATATTCTGAGCTTTAAGGGCGTGATATAAAGTCGCTTTCTAAAACCTTTAACCACCGATAATAGAGGGGCTAATCTGTCATGAATGAAAAGTTAATCTCGTGACAAGTAAGATTAATGATCTCTTGTAAAAACAAGGGTGGAATTATAGCGTAGACATTGTGTGGAGTTGACGTACAAACTTTTATTGTTAAATGTTCCGAAGAGAAATTTGTTCGTCAACAAAGTATGAGATGTAACACTGTTGTTTAGTGGTAGGAATTTATATTTTTGTAACGAATGATGGACGATAAAGTTTTCAAAAGTTTCGATGTTTTATAAAGACCCACGGTTCGATATAAGCGTGTAATCGATACAATCTGTCTCATGAAGAAAATAAATGTTACTTTACCCTATAATTTGAAATCAGTTCATTGAGGTCATGAAACATCTAGGGGTTTATTATGATAAATGTTACTTAGATGGAATCGAATAAAAAAGGCAATACATATTTGATACGGTTTAATATTTGACAAGACAGCATAGACTAGGGTTGTTTGTGATGGACTTGTTCAAAATACATTGTGGCTTGTTTATTATGCATTGAAGGAAATGGAAGTGATGTATGTTTGTAATTCAATGCGTTCTCTATGGATCTGTTGTGTTGTTATTCTATACAAGCCGCCACGAACCTAGTCGGTTGCAGGAGGAGCCTGTATATAAGATGACCTTGAAGAAACCAATAGGAACTGAGCGGGTTTGCCAACTCAATTCCCTGCTGTGACTGAGCTTGACACCCCCGTTTCTTCTTTACTAAAGTACATTTTAGGCGCTCGGAAAAATTATAGATACTCCTTTTCGTTTTCCATCAAAGTTGAAAAGTGGATAAGTTAACAAATTAAAAAAAAAAAAAAAAAAAACATCCCTACCTGTTTTCCTTCCTTGTAAACAAATCATCACAAATTTGTTAACGAAAGCAATATTTTTTCGAGTAAATAAATAAATGTAAGTTTGGAAAATTTCAATTAAAAACTAATATTATTTTTTGTAATGGGTTATTAATATTATTACAGTAAATGTAATTATTACCGTTAAAAAATAAATATCTCTGTATCACTGATCGATGTTAAACATTACCAAAGACAAGCGGTATACTCTCTAGTCTGTAACATTACTAATAAAGTTGTAAATAAATACTACTTTACACTTTGTACACTTTAAATGTATCAACATTAAAACCAAGAATGTAATGTGTTTCTAGTACTAATGTTAATACTGACAAATTTTAGAATTGAATGAAAGTAACAAATGATATGAAAATATTTATTAGTCAGAAACTTCCTGACAAGTCAATGCCTGAGATGTGTTCGCCTTTTTGTTTACAGTAGGTCCAGACTGTGTCAAGTTTATTTCCTTAAACTCTTATCGTTATTCTTTATGGCTAGGTACAAAATATTATCTCTATCACTAGTGGAAGCTGGTAAACAACACCAGTACATCCTTGGGTGAGCAAGTCAAGTAATCTGTTCGATTTGTGCGGATTTTATAGTTAGTTTCATTCACCTTTGTTCCTTTGTCGTTGTTATTAATTATTTACAGTAATTAATTATTTTTCTTAACCAATCTAATGATGTATATTATTACAAAAATCTATTAGATTTCAAAGCAGTATATTCATTCCAACAAATAACTTAAACGTAATGTTTAAGTAAACAATGAGATAAGTTTATTATTTTCAACCGAATTTGTTGTAAATTTCTTTTATAGCTTCGTATTTAAGTATGATAAGTGACACATAATGTTTTTGTATCAGTTACAATGAACACGTTAAAATTATTAAAACAAAAAACAATAGTTTAACTCATAAAGATATGTTTTAGGAGAAGCTAGAACATGAATGTAATAAATTGCCAAAACTTGTAAAGGTGATAATGAGAAATTGTAACGTCAAAATCAGAAGGAGAAGAGTCAATGGGTCAACTTTCGGAGAAATAGCCGACTACTCTCAAACAGACTGCCCAAACGTGTCCCACTGTCGAGAAGCAATCTCCCACCTTCTTCAGAATAACTGGGCAATTAGCCTTCAATGGATCCCGAGTCACGTCGGCATCGTGGGCAATGAAAGAGCAGATGACCTTGCAAAAAATGGGGCACAAATGCAGCAACCAATCGTTGAAACCAGCCTCACCTCTGCCAGGCACCTTATTGATGCAACTTTTAGACACCACATCAAACAAAGGAACGAGTAAGCCAGCAAAGAAAAACAGTGGGCTTGTCAGTCGCGGCCCCCTGCCGTCCTCAACTGACAGGGCAACTGCCGTGGCTGACTTCCGACTCTTGACAGGCCACGATTATCTCCAGGCCCATCTCCATCGTTTTGGCCTTGCAGAATCTGATACATAGCCGCTTTGTCTCGATGGTATCATGGACGGGGACCACATCTCAACCTGCCCCGAGCTGGACGACCAGCTGTCCAGAAATGGTCGTTACTGGGAAGCTCGACGCCGAATGACCCAACAGCCAAGAGCGGGTATTGGCTAAAGTAAAGTAAAGTAAAGTGTCATCATCTGACCATGTGATGATGACAGACGTCACGGATCTAGCAGTCCGTAAGTAAGAATCTCCGGATGGCCATATGATGATTCAGACTATTTTATAATTAGAGGGGAAAAGTGATTTTATTTTATTTTTGAACAGTGAAAAGGAAAAAAGAGTTAAAAAAATAAAAACTATGAAAGAAAGTGACAATAAAAGAAGGAGGTAAAGTAGAATGTGTTTCTATTTAAATATATAAAATGATAGTGAAAGGTTGATTTTTCTAAACAAAGTTATTTCTAATAATGTATATTTTTATTTTTGGTATTTATTTAGAAGCAAAAAACTTCCCGGTTTTCATGGCATTACATAAAATGAAAAATGGCATTCATTTGTAAACAGTCTTTTCACATCTCGTCTGTTATCCAACTTATACGCACTAAATGATACATTTTTTAGATGTAAACGATACATGTATTAACACCTAATCCTGCATCTCTACGATACAATTAGAGACATTTTTATAAATATCAAAGTTATTTTCAGTAATGTAATTTCGTACACGAGCTTCCAAGGAAATGTGATATTCGTTTAATTACGAGATAGGGCAGAGTCGAGTTGGTGATACGAGCCTAATGAGTGAAGGCTACTTTAGACATGTACAACTTCCAGATCCGCCATAGCTGTGACAAGAATACGAGCAAAACGAATGGAGGGTTTTAATGTAAACACATCTTCGACGACCTTTAGGAGCTAGGAGACGTATAAAAGTAGTGATGTACACAATTATAAGATTCAGAAAACCTGTGTAACAACGGTTACCTTACTGTTACCCTTTGATCTACCAATACAATTTGATATATCCTACAAATACAAAGAAACCAACTTTTGTGCTTCATTGTATGATGGGGTTAGGTATGTTCCATATTGCCTCCGTCAACTTTTTATTTGATTATTAAAGTTTCCAAAAGTGTTGCTCAGTAAAGGGACCGAAGTTTACTGCACTAAAGTAAATATTTATGACTCCACTAAATTCAATAACTTTATATTCTGTAACTTATTTCGTAAACAAATACAACTGAATGTTACGTTTATCGTTCCCTTCAGTTCGTTGTATGATATAAAAAGTAATAACATATTTTATTTTATATCTCTTTTACGTTTTATATGTTAACAACCATCCTCATAACATTGAAACTCATTCATATACACACAAATATATCAGTATATAAAAGTGATGACGTTATGAAAACCTTTTTCTTTTTACCTCCCTACACATACACAGTTGAGAGAAAGTTATGTGACGGGTGAAAAAATCTATTTCGAGTTTTTGTAGTTTCTCCGCAGGCAGATAATAATAAAATTATATTAATATCACATTTTCTGGGGAGTTCAGGGTTCGAAGTTATTAGTTATCAATTTGTTTTAAATATAATTTTGTAAATTTAGCTTGAAATTTATTGAAATTATATTTTATATATTTGAAATTTCAGTCATTTTACTCTTTTAAAAAAACGTTATAAAACCCCCCATGTAGCTATTTCAGTAATTGTGAATATTTAAAATAGGCTAACTCCTTCAAATCGCATGCACTTGAAAATTCAAAATTATGATTATTATTTTTTCTTAAATTGTGTTCTACATTTATATTTTACTGCATATTAGGCAACTCGCGTTTATTTATAATGTCCTTTGATCCTTTCCTATATCTAAGACTTTAAACGACAAACTTTAAATAGATTTTTTGAAATACACTTTCATAAAAAATAAAAGAAAACATGTATATTTAGAAAACATACTCTTAAAAAACAAACAAACACTTTTTGTAAATTTATTGACATTAAAATTCATTATTTTCACGCACTTATAAGATAAGCTATTAGATACACTTATGAAATACACTTCTTATCAAATACACTTTCATAAAAAAAGAAAAGAAAAGAAAACATGTATATTTAGAAAACATACTGTTACAAAACAAACAAACACTTTTTGTAAATTTATTGACATTAAAATTCATTATTTTCACGCACTTATAAGATAAGTTATTAGATACATGTTTCAATTTTAAACAAAATATTTGTGTTAGTTTTAATTTAATTTAAAATTCTTCTTTATTATTTTAATAGTTAAATTTAGTTCTCTAGGCTTGCACACCCCTATACTCACAGTTTTCCCCCTATCCTCTCTTAGTTTTAGATTTAAGATTTGTTTAACACCCATTAATTAAAATGCTCACTTGATTTATTTATTTTGACATTATTCAAGCAGTAATGCTGATTTTACACTACAGTTTACATTTTATTTGTGAAGTAAGAATTGTACATTAATTTTAATTTTAATGTAACAGCAGATATTTCCTGTTGAAACTCCATATTCAAGGATTAAATACAGCAATACAGCTAACGTTTCAAAATTATTTTAATAATATAAATGTTGCCCGATGATGCCGCAAGGTGGAACAATTGTAGCTCATTCATATTATTAAAATAATTTTGAAACTTTAGCTTTATTGCTTTATTTAATCCTTGAATTGTACATTATGAGCGATGGATTTTCTGACATTTATCATTTTACCCTTTGACTTTATGGGAAATGACTGTCTGGAAGGTATAATCTTACTTTACTCTATAAGCCTAATGGCTGTCACAGGTTTAAAAACCTTTACTGATGTGTGTTTCAATACTCATATTATATTGATTTTATTTCAAACGTAGATAAATAAGGATTAGATATAATATAAATATAAAACAAAGGTTAATATGTTTTTGTATTGTAAATTTCTAACATGGTTTATTTTTAAAACGATTGTAATACAGTATGAGCTAAAATAATCGTACCGAAAGTTTATTTTCTAAAGCAGCCTAATTCAATTCATAGTTATTTTTTTTTACATTCTGATAAAATAAAACAAATTACAATAATGAAGGTAGTGCGTACATAGGACTGTGAGTGTTGTGTATGTAAATCGTACAACAATAAATAAAACATAAATAAAGCGACTAGGATACCTCAGTTGGTAGAGCATTGGCGCGTAAAGCCAATGGTCCTGGGTTCGATTCCCAGTCTAGGTCGTATATTTTTCAATATGAAATATTGTTGTAAATAAAACATGTTGGTGTGTACTTCTTCCAGCTCCATTATACAAAAGATCCACTAAATGTAATGCCAAAATTGGTATCCTGGGTCCTGTAGGAATTATTACATTATATTTGTAGATAAAGGAGTCTTCCCCAGTATATATCTTATAGAGTAAGTTTGTTTGAAACGGTTTGTATACAGATTTTCTGGTAATTGAGTATATAACACGTCCCTTGACGTCTGATAAATATGTATACATGAAACTCGCTACGATCATGTCGGTCACGTGGCCCTGTTGGATCTTTATAACTATAAGAATATCAGTTTTTTAGTGAAGTCCGGATTAAAAACTACATTATTAACAATAACTTGCCTAGTTATAGTCATAGAGGTAGGAGTTAATAGCTTTACAGAATTATAATAAATAAATTCGTTTATAATTTAATGTGTTATAAGTTGAATAACACAAGAGATACGAACTAAAACACTGTTTAAAATAGTCGCAATTTTGACGTTTATAATTCATTATAAAAAATTTCAATAGAGTTCGGTTTGAACGTAGTGTATTCCTCTATAAAAATGGCCAATAGGTTCGGACGAAAAGGACAACGACGATGAACGAACGGCGTCGAATATTAATTACTTTATCACTTTGCTGGGTTCATGAAACGTGAGGATCAGTTAAAAACATTATTTTGTTTTATTATTAGAAACTGGCCCTATACTAAGTATATTGGTTATTAAAGTACAGAAAGCAACAACAATAATGTTGGACGGTATGTTAAAAACCAGATTTTAAGTTTCGTGAGTCGTGAAATGTGAAAATCAGTTAAAAAACTTAGGTCGACACATATTTTCCTTTACTAAGTTACCCTACTTTGTATATTGGGTAAGTAAAACAACAACAGCGTTTAACTGAAGTTAATTTCTTCTGGACGGTTTGCTTCTTCAGAGATTGTGCCTCTATTGGTGCTGTATACATCATTCTTGATTGCACCACAATCTAGTTTTTTTTTCATCTTATTTTATTTTATATATTTTATGTTTCTGTGTTTTGTTTAATTTTGAAAATTTTGTATCTGTGTCCTTATGAACAAGAAAAACCCCAAACCACAAAATAACACAACAACACAAAACTGTATAATGCGTTCAGTGTACCTCTGAAGATGATAGCAGAGCTATCGAAATGTACATAAGGTAATATAAACGCATTATACATTTTTGTGTTGTTATGTTATTTTGTGGTTTTGGGTTTTTCATTGTTCATATATAATCACCACAGTGCTCTAGTGATTTATTTATCTATGTCCTTGTTCTCCTTCTTTTATATATTTTATTTTACGTTCCTTTAATTTGATAATGTGTGGTTTTATATTATTGTTGTACATCTAATTAAGACATTATATATTCATATATTGCTGTACTTAAATTGTATGCCATTGTCTTCGTCGTGATGACATTTTACTTGGAGGTGTGGCCAATTGACTTTCTTGCTTCGATCTGGTTCAAGTATTGGTGACATGAAATTGTGTGCACATGCAACATCTGAGCTTGATGACCTAGTCATTGAAACATTGTCTTGTATCTAATACAGTCTTTGTTATGCATTTTTGGTCGTTTAGTAATTTATAATATTGTTGATTAGAACACTAAACACAATAATTATTACGATATGACAAGCATTCAATCTATTACTGTGAACATTTTACTTCAAAGCTTTGTGGTTGGTTTGATTGAACCGTGCAATATAATGTGGACTGCAGCTGCACTGATATGTATTTAATAAACGAATTGGAATTAATTTAGATTATTATTATCCGATTAAGAGATATAATTATGAATTTTAGAGATCATTCTATAGTCTGTTTTACGTTCATTTGTTAATGTGTAATGTATAAATAACGTGTAGGATGTACATTTTTGTCTTACACTTAAAAGGGTATTGTACTGCTTCGTATTGTATGATTGGCAAATGGTATTGTGTAAAAGTTTGGGAAAGGTGTGTTCAATTATTTTGTTTAATAATAAGACTATGTGATATACAGTTTCTTTCTTACTCCTTCATATTGTTTTTTGTTAAAGATGAAATTTCTTTATAGCTACTGTAAAGTGTTACGGTTACTTTGGAATCAAACTTTATACCGGGATTATAAGCAAATATAAGTTTAACTACTGAAAACGTGTTATCCCTTTACCTTTGAGGTCTAAATGAATCACTCTTTGACGATTAAACACTTTAGGTAAACAGCTTTTAATGAGTTATTTGTAATAATCTGATTCGGAGTGCAAACATTTAATTATAAAAGTAACTTCACACAACTCAAATCCAAATAAAAGTGATTAAACCTAAAGGCCTATTAGTAAATAACCTATTTAATAATATATTTGTTGTACTTACGTCTGCTCATCCAAAATCGTTTCAGTGCATTACGGCCGTTTCGACTATTTATTCAGCAATGGTCGCATGTGTTATTTTCGGTACTATATATATATATATATATATATATATATATATATATATATATACCTCGTCAACATTGTTATAAAATCATTTAAAAGATTAGTACGTATTTGACACACACTTATTACACTAACACATTTACACACTTTTAATTTCTTTTAAAAACTATGTTTAAAAACAATTTAAATCCATTTAAATAATATATATAATTTTCAGAGTTGCGACAAAATATTCAGTCTTTCCACCCAATGTCAGGAATGCTACTGCCAGAGACTTAGTTCAACATGATAAATTAGGAACCAAGCATTAAAATTTATAAAACAGAATAAATTGAAAAGACTCGGTCGAGTTCAGTCGATTTCTTCTACATCGAATGTCTATCTTACTTCATAGGCCTTCCTTCTCGATCTATAGACCGACAACGTCCTCGGCGGTGATCATTTTATTTTTGTAAACCGATTATTTTTATTACAAAAAAAAAATAATAAAAAATACACAATTGTATTTGGAAAATTTGCGCTGGGGTCCTTAAATTTAATTTTTCTTGCAGTTTTAAGGCGAAAATTTGTCTGACTGTCATCATCGCTTTAAAAAAAAAAAAGAAAGAAAAAGATTATAAGGGTATAAAATAGAGATACATAGTCCTCGATTAATCTAATTGCGGTTGGGGTCGAGAAATAACAAGAGTTGATCAAGAGAGTCGTGATAAGAAAGGTAAAAAAGACGAATGTAACTCATGACTAGATGAACAAAGGTGTAGATGCAGCTAGGGTCCCTTGGTACTTACTATACCCATAATTACTACTAATGAGCCTCTGAGGGTTTAAAGAATTGGAAAGAATTCATCAGAAAGTTTTGGAAATTTTAGTGGAATTTTGAAGCTGAGAATCTGAAAAAAACGAAGGATAACAAACTAGGAAAAAAAAACAGATGATGTATAAAATGGATGATATATAAAATAACGTATGGAAAAATGCGAATAAGAGTAAAAGGAAGATGAAGAACTAACAACTGACCGAATAGAACGAGATTGTGTCCGAGGCTGTAATGTAACTGGCATAAGGAAAGAAAGAGAAAAAGAGAAAATAGTGTACAATATAAACAATAAATTGTACACAATATTACAATAAATTGTAATAATGTACATAACAGCAATGTAACTGTTTGATGAGTTTCAAAGCTGTTGTGTAATAAAAGTATCCCATATTGTAGTGTAGGACATGTAAAGTCGTCCTCATAGTTGAGCACGCTTCGTTTCATTATAGTGAATAACTAGTACGCTATTAAGTATGTGGTTTTTCGCCATTGGTTATCAGTACAATACACAGGGGGAATTGTTTGGTTGATCAAGTTTGGTTTTTTTTTGTTAGCCCAGGCTTACAGTCTTGCGTCGTTTAATGCATTTGTACCAAATAACATAAACAAGATATAAAATATGTAAATATAAACGGCAATATTTTAATATTTCAAATTATAAATGTATTCTAATTTTTTATTTTTTCCAATCATATGATCAAGTTATAACCTCTCTAGATGAGTTTAACCTACACACACACACACGCCCATGCACACAAGTACACTGTATAGACTTAATCATGTTATATAAGCTCTCAACTACTGGGTGACTAACCGCATTGCATACAAATGAAATGTAAAATGTCTACATATAAAAGCAAGGGACAGTGTTTTATGTCCATGTGAATGGCATTTCTCCACTTAATGTGACACTAGCAAAGCAATTTCCTCGGTATTGGATTTACAGGATACTCTCACATATCACTTAATGTCCTTTAAAGTCCTTGAACCGGTCCTTTTAGATTACATATTGTATTTGTATTTTCTTCCTTGTATAATGTACTACATAGGGTTATTCTAAAATAATTGTGTATAAGTAAAGCTTTTTTATTTTTTTATTTGATAACCATGTTTTTGGTTCCAAGTCACAATTTAAATAATCCTCAGATTACACGAACCTCCTACCAAATGTGTTAAATAACATTTTCAAAAAACACAATATCACTATTGCATTCCGTACAAACAATAGCATCTCATCATCCCTTAAATATAGAACTGACACCCCCATAGAATACAAATCTGGCGTTTACAAAATAAAATGTCCGGAATGTGACAAATATTATATAGGACAGACCGGGAGACGTTTCATGGACCGTTTTAAAAGAACACCTTCCCTGCAATAAAACCAGCATTGCTAAATCAAATTACGCCGTCACCTTGCTGAAAGCAGCCATAGACCGGGCAATTTTCAGTCCAGTGTAGAGGCAATGCACGTTTGCGCTAAAGGCAGATTATTGAATGCGAAGGAAGAATTCGAGATTTATAGAGCGTTCAAAAACGATCCAGAGAACATCTTGAACGACAAACTCTCCTTCCAATCGCATCAACTATATGATACAGCCTTGAAACATCTTCAGAAGGCTTAACATGATTCGTTATCAGCAATATTAATGACTTCAACTAGCAGTACTCCGATAGATATGACAGTGCACACAATGTCAGACAAACTCATATAATGTGTTTTTATTGTTTTTATTTTTGTGTCAGTATATGTTCTTGTGTTAAATGTGTTTTTTAATATAATCAATGACGAGTTCTTCAAAGTGAACAAAGTAATTTTCTGATGATGGGGTTACGGCCTCGAAACATGTAAAAAGCAATCAACAACGAAGTCACAAGACGGACCTAAGGTAATTAAATATTTTTTTATTTTTTATTTATAGCTAGATGGTGATAATAATATATTTTACACCTTAAACTTTACATAAATTAATCAAAACTTAAAATTCAACATTCTACCACCAGTGTTCAATGCGACATTATGAACGGTATTCTAGCTCTCCTCCGGTGCTTCCATAACATCTATGGAGGCCGTATCTACTGCTTCAGTGATCCGTCGTTTTAGAAAGTGTTGAGCCATCAGGTTAATGTGGTGTACAAATTAGAGTTTTTTAATTGACTTTTGCTGTTTAGATAATCCAACATCCAGAAAAGACATCAATAAAGTACGGTCGAATGTCCAGATGGAAATGTAGCAAAGCAATATTCTGTTGATGCCAAAACTATATTTGGCATGTTTTACAACTGTGGAATAATTCCAAGTAAGTATAACCAATGATTAATTTCTCGACAATAAGAAAGGACAGTACACTTTGTATCTGCTCATAGGACAAAACTCGTGTACTTTGTCAGACTCTATCTCATTCTCGTCAATGAAATGTGAGTTCTCAGTACCCAAATTCCTATGGTAGTACACCCACAGGGGTTAATTTTACTACACTCTTGGTAATCCTGAGGGACACTAAATGGATACGAACCTTTTTATTATCTTGGGTTACATCCCTCACTATCATCTGAGTATCAGTTCCCTTTTGATCAACTATTGTTATCCTCTGACTTTGACGCTGTTAAAGTAATTGAGTGCTAAGGATCTTTATTTTATTTTATATTCTTCGTTTTTTATAAGTCATGTTAACCAGTTAACCTTTCCAATTAGATTTCACTTCTCTAATATGCACAAATATATTGTTTAGACGGACATATGACCTATAATTTCCTCCTATTTAGACCACCATCCCATGAGTAATATCATTTTTTTTTAAATTCGCCACTTTGAAATATAAAATATTTCCTATAATTTTTTTATCGTACAGTAGTTTTACTTCTAACGTTTTGACTTTATGCCCTTAGACCAATGAAGGTGGTGGGGAAGTAGGCTACACATGGGAAACTCTAACGCAATTATCACTGGAACCTGTGCACCCGTTAACAATACACTAGTCAGAACTGCTGTGAGGTAACCTCAAGCTCCACCAAACTATTAGTAAGTAATAAGCTATATTACTTTAAATAAAAGTTAAAAATACACAAATTACATTCTATAAATGTACAACATTTTATTCTTATGATTTATTATACTTTATTAAATGCAATATAAATATTATATGCCTTTACATGAGGCATTTTCATTATATGTAATGTGGAAAGCAAAAGAGGACCTTATTGATACTAAATGTTGAGCTTGACTTATGAGAAAAATTATACAGTATAACAAACACACAGAACACAATTCTCATAAAAAAATACGCCTAAGTATCAGACGCGTTTCAACGACAAGGTCGTCCTCTTCAGTGATACACCAGCTAAACCACAACTATTGATAGATAGATAATGACCTTATTGATAGATAATTTACAAAACAGAATTTCATTCATGTTTTAATTGGAACATGGAATTACAAAGCTAATGTTACAAAAATCAAAATAATACCTTAAAAACTAGCAACTTTATAAATTATTAATTTAAGTGTGCGAAACATTGAATTAGAATAACTCATTTTAAAGTTTGCATTTGATATAAATATTTCCTTTTACATACTAAAGCCGAAAAATGTATTTATCTAAGGGTCTAATATTAAACAAAAATACTTAATATTAGTATAAAACGTAAATTAATTAATTACCGAAGAAAAAGTGTTGCTTTAAAAACTATTTGAAATTATTTTGGTTTTTAATTTTTATTGGAACATTTTATTTTAATATATAAATATGTTTTCTGAATAAATTGAACCCTATTTAAGGCAAAGCATTGACATACTATTTTAGGCATAGCATTGAAAATCTCAGGATACACCGGTTGTATATAATTTAGTTAATTACATCTACAAAAATTAAATCAGCAAAATGGGTGTTTTTTTCTGCAATTGGAAATTAACTAACCCAGTCAATCCCCATCACGGGTAATTGATAGTGACCCTCCCTCCGATATTATACCATTTGGAAGAAACCAAACTGCACAGCACGACGTCCTTGTTGAGATTAGAACACACAATCACAGGTGCCAGTTCTGATCGGTGAAGCGAAGGCTTTTAACCACTAATAAAATGTTATTTTTTTACAAGATATATTTGATTAGTAAAATTCCTATTAATTGAAGTAAAAGTTACAAAACTTACAAATTCATTTTAGAACTTTTATAAATTACATTTATAATAATTAATACACTTTATTTAAACCAAGATAAACAGTAAATGTCCTTAGTAGGAAGTGTTTACATTATATTAGACTAATGTTGAATAGCTATTAACTAAGCAGAAGCAATATATTTTGAATACAAATAAAACTACCCATGAAGTGTTTCCAGAATAGATTTAATGTGGAATATTTTAACATACAACAATGACGTTATTAGATTTCTGGCGCCACAGGCACAGTATGTGGTATTTCCTTTCTTCTCTACTTTGTTCTATTAAAAGACAATACACGCTGCATTGGCATTTCACAAAGTTTGTCATACACACATACAGAATATAAAATACCAACAAGGTATAAATTATAGGGTAGTAGTTTCGAGTATCGTAGTTTGTGTTTTGATAAAATCGAGTTTTTGACAGGAGTCTAGTGTTTTTTTTTCAACACTAGAACATAATTTTCTCTTGCTTACAGTATAGATTAAAAGTACTTGATCGTCACATTTCACGAATAATTTTCAGCAGTTAGTGGAACCAGTTTTGAAAATGTATCCCATTTTTATATATTGTGTTTGTGTTATAATGATATCGGTTGGCTGGATTTTGAGAAATTAGGTCGTTTATAACAAATTCAGGGACATCAGTTAGTTTGTGAATATGTAACATCGATATAGGTTGAGTGGTTTATAACAGATAACTGAATGACGTTTTCGATTTATACGATAGCTCTTGAACACAATATTGTGTATAGAGGGTGAATAATGCTTTTTGTTTGGTTCTTTAGTGATTAGAGCTTTAGCTAAAATATATTAAAAAAAGATGATTTTGAGTAAAAAATGAAACTTTATGTTTCTATAAGCCAACTACCATCATATTTTATTAATTGATGAAATGAGTGAAATAAATAAACACGGTTTAATGGCAAACAATTCGCTCACAATCAGTACTTGCTGACCTTTAGAACATGACCCACTCAATAGATAGACAATAATCTTAAACACTCCTTTTGTCTTTAGTGAGTTACCGCGAGACCCTTTCCTTCCTTCAAGTAGTCTTGGGTTAACGTCCCTCGTGTCCATCGTTACTGCATCAACCCTTATTATTTCCGACCCTCTGGTTATTAGATTAAGCGAGAATTATGTGTCTTTATTTTATGTTCTTTTCTTTCTTTATTTTATAAGGCGAGAACGACCTTAATGTTGATGATTTTTATAATTAACTCAAGGGACCTCAAACAGACATTATTTTAACATAGTTGTATCACCCATAAACTCTCTTTACACAATGTATATATGCAAAAGTAAAAGCAATGAGAGAGCAATGTTTCAGAAACTTTTAAATTACTTATCGACAAATTATTACCGCTTAGTTATTGTAATCTCCAAGTGCTTTATATGTTGTTGTTGTCCAATGGCTTTCTCCAGCTCACGCCATCTTTGATCTTGCTTCCCAGTAGAGACCAGGGAGGTTTTTTCCCCCTCTGCTTCTTTTTATCCAGCTTTCTGCAGATGATACTTGTTCATGACGGTGTCCGGGCTTTCAAACAATGTGCAATTGTCATAATCAATAATCTTCATCCTCTTCAGTTGTTCATTCAGGCACTCGTGTCCAGTTTTAAGTCGAAAAATTGCGATAGATCTCCTCCTCTGCAAGTCCTTGACTTTCTCATACAGCTTCATAGGCTTGTTCCTTATGTCCTCTTTGACCATATTGGTGAACTCAAGATGAGATGCTCGTTTCAGTTTGCCAATCCTTGCTTCCAAGGTGTGTACTCTTCTTGGTTTCTGTATTATGTGAGTTCCTCGCTAGGCCAGCTCGTCTGCTTGTTCATGTATGCCTACATGTGATGGTATCCACTAAGTGCTTTATATAAAATAATTAATTTTAAAATGGTTTATTTATACTTTATAAAATCAACAAGTATTTATAACAAGACACTAGTAACGATTTATGGTGAACAGAATCCGTCTTAGACACTCCTACTCAATGCTGGCTCATGAAATATTAAACGATATAAAGCATGTATTGCCATTGAAAATCGATTCACTACAGAGTGGGGTTGTTTTCTCACAAAATCTAAACCCATGATGATGCGCTCAAAGCAGTGATTTAAGCACCAAATGCACAAAGGTTTGTGTACATGTTTTATAAAAATGTTCTTAGTGTTCAATTAGAAAGAAACCGATTAATTGTAATTCATGCGTTTTGGTCTAAAAATTAAATTTCGCTAATTATTATTATATATTTTTACTAATATTCTGTTTATTTACGTTTAACGTTAGATTTTACACATTAAACTTGTTCCCCTTAATCATTGTTATAAGTACTGTAATATTTTAAAAATTAAAAAGTCTGAGTAAAACATATGGAAACTTCTTAATATTTCAAGAACTGCTTTACATAGAGAAATGTTTGATGTCTAATTTTAAAGATCTTAATCTGACCTATGAACAGAGTGAAACACAAATTTACCAGGATTTACACGCTGTTTCAAAAATTAACAAGTGAGTTGTCACAACTTTTTATTGTACTGCTATTATTATTTTTACGTATTCTAATTTAATATACTTAATAGGAATTTTTAACCCTCAATTTATCTTTAATGACAAGCGAGTTATGGTGTCTTAAAATTCGCAGTTTTGTACAGACAATATTAAATGTTCTCTGCAGGGGTGAGAAAATAATGATTTATTATTTGGTTATTGTGGTTTAAAGTAAGCCAAAATATATTGAAAATATATTATCCGGTACAGGGTGTTCTAAAAGTTAAAACGTAAACTTACATATTTCTTAATTACAGTACACAAATTATTAAAAAATAAGTTATATTAATAAATAGATTAAATAAATAATACATTTTAATAAGAGTCTACATATTAATAACAAAGAATGTTCCAAAAATAAACAAAATGTGATTTTTGAGGAATAAATAAGTTTTAAATATAACTATATTGTTGTTTTTACTTGTCCTGCTCACAAAAAGATAATCCAAGCACATGTCGCCCAAAACACAGAATATCACTTTCAGTCAGCTGTAGGCTAAACTTTAAACTTACTGTCCGATCTGTGTCCCAACACGATTTGTAATCTGTTCGACTTCTGCTATTATATTTAGTTATACATTTATTACGTCTTCTGGCTTTGTTTAGTAAATATTTTGATTCATGTATTCCAAAAGAAAGTAATTAGTGGGTTTATATCGGATGATCTGGCTGGCTAATTGTTTCCACCTCCGACCAATTCAATGATGACTAGGAGGAGGTGACGAACTTGAAGATGATAATTAATAGATGCCCATCTTGCTGCGTCCACTTTACTCTGTGGTTCCAACAGATTGTTAACTTGTGCCAAAAGAGTACGCACTAACGTTTCACGGCAGAAACTTCGGTAAATATTCAATCTATTATTAGACCTATAATATTGTAGCCAATTATAACTACCCAAACATTCACTATCGTAAGTAGTTGCGTGTGATTATTATACACCCAATGGGGCAGTTGAACACCACAATATCTGAAATTATCCAATCAACATGAAAGTAGCTTCATCACATTCTCTTATTATTTAATCACAAAACTCAACACGAAAACAATCATCTCAGAGAGTTCTTGAACTAGACGAACTTTATAAGAGTGGTAGCTAAGTTGCTTGAGAATATTGTGGACAGACTTAAAGCTTATACCGTGTTGTAATGTAACTTTTTTAACCGAGGAATCTTCAAAAAATGTTTTGAAATGTATCCAACTAGATTTCATATTGTTTACACTGATGACCGACGGTACTTGATAGAATTCCATTTTAACAAATAAAACACATTTTTTATTTTGTAAATTCTATAATTTATTTGGTCTAGCCGACCATGGTTTCGCCAGTTACGGCATTGACGAGGCTCTTACAAGACTAATTCTCATTTTAAAGCACTTATTCTGATGTATCTACAGAATGGCACAATGTTTTAGGAGGATATACATTGTGTTTCAAAAATTAACAAAATATGATTTTTCTTTGTATTTTTAATGTAATGGTATTATTATTATTTAATATTCTAATAGATCAATTTCAGATAATTAAATGTTATTTTCAATTTCCAACTAAAGTTTAAAAACAAGTCATGTCTTTTTAAAATTTGCAATTTTTCAAACGCAGAACTATTGTTAAATATTCTCTGCAGAGCTGAGTGAATTTGATTTATTATTTTGACTTAACATCGAGTAAGAGCCTCGTCAATGCCGTAACTGGCGAAACCATGGTCGGCTAGACTAAATAAATTATAGAATTTACAAAAGAAAAATTGTGATTTCATAAATTATAACAGACTTAGGTCTTCCTCGTCCCTCGTGGTCTGGTACAATAACATTTCCGTCAAATCTTTGTACAGTCAATAATTCGGTTGATTTAGTTATCTAAGTTCAGTTGGGGTATATATTGTTAAACAAATCAGCTACTTGCTAATATTATGAGCGCACAGAAACTCTACATCACCGCTTCTAATGAATGTAATAGTCTCTCTTTCATTTATAGACATCATCAATAATTTAGCTTGTGTTAAGTGTAGTCTCAACCACTCACTATTAAATAAGCACGACACTAAACTGTCACAAGACACTAATTACTGGATACGGGTTTCTTTCAAAATTCCAAAAGGTAGATAAAATATGACAACATAAGATTAGGTAAAATCTGTTTAAAAAGGTGACTTTGAAAACATTTTATTGCGTAAATCAATGTCATAGCAAAATTATTGAACTTTGAGTCGTTGTAACTAGTTCATTTTAAAGATAAGATAAAAACTAAACATTCGGAAGAAACAGGCTGAAAATAATAAGTAAAAGCAATGAATACAATTTTAATAAATTCTATTTGAAAATTCCACAAAAATCACATTTTGTTAATTTTTGGAACATTCTATTATGAAAATACAATTTTATTGCTTTTTATTTTTTGTATAATATATTTTAAGATGATATTTTAGTATAATTTATATTCTAAAAATTTGTGTTTTGTAATTAAGAAATATGTAGGTTAACATTTTGCTCTTTAGACACTCTGTAGCTTACTGAATATAATATTCAATACGTCTTGGCTAACGTTAAGTCAAAATAATAAATCAAATTCACTCAGCTCTGCAGAGAATATTTAACAATAGTTCTGCGTTTGCAAAATTGCAAATTTTAAAAGGACATGACTTGTTTTTAAACTTTAGTTGGAAATTGAAAATAACATTTAATTATCTGAAATTGATCTATTAGAATATTAAATAATAATAATACCATTACATTAAAAATGTAGAGAAAAATCACAATTTGTTAATTTTTCAAACACAATGTATATCCTCCTAAACTTTTGTGCCATTCTGTAGATATATTAGAATAAGTACTTTAAAATGATAAAATGGACGTTATTCTACCAAAAGCAGTTTTTATATTTCTTACACACTCTGTTATAAGCAAATCTTAAAGCCAGTATTGACCTATGGGGGAAGCTATGCGGACACATATAAATAAAGTTCAAACCATCGAAAATAAAGTTCTGTACTGAAATGCACTTAAGTGTATTGAAAAGACAATATAGACAGGGAATTAGAAGTAGACCTCAGCAGTGAATAAATATAAAAGAAATCAGTGAGGCATGAACAACGCATTTCGCAGCATGGATGTTTTGAGATACAAAGACAGCTGGATACAACTAGTGCAATAGAAGACTGCGATTTATGGAAACTATTTAACCATTGGATTCTATTTCTTGTATTTCTTTTATGAAAATATTTTTATTTTGCTTTAAAAGGGAATAATTATATTTAATGTTTTTTGATCGAAAAAATGAAATTTCCTTATTTATTGTTTTAATAGTTTCTTTATATATTATAACTTTATATGTTTAATACGTATTATATTCTATATTATAAAATAAAACTTATATTTTATTATAAGATAAAAATATTTTGATCTTTTTTGAAAAAAACTTTAAACTGCAATTACTCGTAAACCCTTAAAGATTTCAAAGTTTCTTTTTTTAGGGTTTACTCTCCTCTCAATTCTGCATCTTTCCATACCCATATCATTGGTATTGATTCATAAAAGTGTCGTTAGTTTTCAGTCAAAATATCCTTTGTTAAAATTTATTTTTATATTTCGATAAGTATAGAAGAATAGAAAGGTACACGTCTATGCATCAACGAACAAGCTTTGCAAGAAGCACTACATACTTCTGACAGCTTCTGTATATTATAGAATCAAGCAACATGGTCAACATCCAGGTTAAGAACTCGAGAGACCCTCTTTTAAAATCTGTCTTACCAAGGAATTTTTTTATTGTTGTTATTATATATATTCACTGTAAATATTGTATTTCGGTTGGATGAAGCTACATCACCTCCGAAGCCAATGAAGTAAAAAATAGCTAATTAGTTAAAATGAAGCTAAATCAATTAACGTAGATTTCACAAATCTGAAAATTGACAATCGTATTCCAATTAAAATCAAGTCATGGCCAATTCCTTAAATTGGTAATTCAGCCAAAGGTAATAGACATTAGATGTAAAATTTAAGCGTAAGGTACAGATAAAAAAAAAATTGAAAATAAACTTTTTAAATTGTATTGGCTCACGGTAAGGAAATACTAATTGCCAATAGATATAAAATTGATGATTTATAAGCAACTCATAAAGGCAGTATAAAATATCGAAGATTTGGTGTTGTGCAAATAAAGCAAAAGTGAATAAAATAAAAAACATGGATTATAAGGTAATTCAATTTTTTTTTGACACACAGTTGTATATTTGAAATGACAATCTACATAGGGATTTAAAAATAGGTCTTGTTAGTGAAGAAATATAAAAGCAAACAGTGATACACGGACAATACCTAAGAGTCCTGAGATATGAAACTGCTGAATACATAGAAGACTGAGGCAAACTAAAAATTTGGATTTGATGGACACTAGTTTGTAAAAATTAACAATTGGATTATACCACTTGTAATATTTCTCATTTACGAAATGTAAATTACTATATTACATATAAAACTATTAAATCTCCGTTGTAACTATTAAATAAACAAGTTTTAAAAAAAGTTTTTTGTTTTCAGTCAAAAAAGGAATAATTATATATGATTTTGTGGTCAAAAATGAAATTTCCCTAATTAGTGTTATAATTTGTATTGTTATAAACAATTATCGTTGTCAGTATAATTACATACGTATTAGTTTGAATTTTATATCTTACAACATGTTCTTACATGTACAGTAAAAAAAAGAATATATTTCCTTAATTAATATTACAAATGTTTTATAATATGTTATAACTAATATTGCGTTATGTTTGTTTAACACAATATTTTAAGTCGTAAAAACAGGGCGTGATGATAAGTTGTGCACTAACACCTATACACTGACATAAGAACTCGTTAAGAATTTTGTCCTCCTAGCTTCTCTTACGTTGTAATGTTTTTTATTTGTCCACGAATATTAATCTTTTATTCAAATGTGAACAGTACTCGTAAAGCCGATTTTAGAAACTTTGCTAGACGCGTAATATTACTATGAAATCCTATGAACTGTGTTTTTTTAATGCTGTATGGTTTGCTAGCGTCTGTCGTATGTACCGTGCTCTACAGCTAAAATCATTGAGTAAAAAAGTATTATGAATCACGTATACACAAAATAATATCAATTAACCTTCCCCGCCTTAATATAAAACTCAATTTTATTCAAATACAATTGTCGTTGATGACATGCTTCTGGTACAAGCGTAATAAACTTAGGCCCTATTTAAAAATGTGTTTCAAATACGGCGAGCATTGTTCTATTTCATATTTTCACCGACAAATATCTGATAATTTTTTTATATTTTTATTTTGAAATGTGTCAGTGACAAAGATTGTACAACGTTTTACTATTCTTAATCATTGACACATTTTTTTTCTTTAACTATTTCATCAACATCTCTCAAGGCTCTGGAGAATTATGAGCGAGAGAGCCAGAGGGGGTAGCTTGTGTTTTTAATATATATTATAAAACCTAAAGAATAACAATGATTGCCACAGTGAACTGTTATCAGATGTGTATTTTGTTAGATTTTGTAACCATGTGTTGTAGATCCACATCACGATCCACAAGGCTACGTGCTTCCCCGCTCAATGAATTATTTGGAAGCACTTTGCTACAATAGTATTCAATACAGCTGTGGCCTTTCTTGTAGCGTAGAACGTATTGTTTTTAAAGTTATAAATTGTATGTTCGAATTGTTTTTTTATGTATTAAAATCATTGGATAAAGAAGTACAAAACAGACTATCTAATTGTGATTTTGTTTATTTTAATTTAAATAATCAACTGCGCGTAAACTTTCCACATAACCATTCACAAGGATGTAAATAGCGTAAGATGATACCTTATATTTTTATTTTGAAATAGGAGTATATGTCAATAATAATCGTTAAATTAGATAAATTGAATTACAATTTATATGATGTCATTTTGTACTAGTCACTTGTCTCACCGGTGACTTAAATAAAGTATCACATACAATACATCCTATATAATTTTAAGAAACACACATCCACTGAGGAGTTAAAAAAAAGGTACCTAAGATATTTGAAACGCTAAGGGGCCCATTTGCTATGCTCTGCTACCATTAGTGGGTCAGGAATCGACAATATTCCCATTTCTCGCTGTCTTCCCCTGGAACGGTAGGTCTCTTACCTAGCCCACAATTTCTGACCACTCATAAGCTAATTAGTTAAGCTAATTTAATACTATAAGTTTAGAATTTTTATTACAACAAGTTAATACCTTTGCACAAGAGGTTAAAACTATTTTGGTGTCACTAATTAAAGTGTTTAATAATTTAAGGAAGTGCACGGAGACAATACACCATTGGACCATCGGACCTTTCCTAAAAACTAACTAGCCACTTGAGTGGAGTTAGGCCGATAAATATAATTACATCGGAAACACGGCTTTCGGTTTCAATCGTTGCATGCACTCTGTGTTCTGCCAGTCTATATCAGTTTAGACCTACGTGCCGCGAGAGTAGAGGTAGCGAGCGCTTCCTTATCAAATAGCAGTGGAGCGCCTTATATTCGAAGGTAGGCAACTTATTGTACATAGTTGCTTTGTGTGCCCCGCCGGCGAAAAGAAAAGAAAACTTTACACACTTGCGAGGAATAAGAATGGGAGAGGGGAACAGTACATCGCAGAAACCAACAAATTGGACCAAATAAGTGTGGCCCAGTAGGGAAGAAGACAACAACACTACCAATAAACGTAAACGGTGGAGAACAAAGGGACAGAACTGAATTTAATAATTTTGGAAGGTGCCAGTTACGTTCTGGACTCACCTATTTTGCCTACATTAATCGGTTTGCGAAACAATTAAAAATACTTGATTTAAGAAATAAGAATATATATATATATATATATGAAGTGGGAGGAAACTAAGGAACAGCATGCTCGCCAGATATCGTGAATTATTTACAGATACAAAAATATTACTCTGTGCAAAAATTGGTGGCAAAAAAAAAGTTCTGTGGAAATGATTGGCAGGCTATTTATATTTCCCTTTTAAATAAATGTAAAAATTTAAAGACAGGCGAAGGCGTGAAGGAAGAGGTGGGTAGGAAAGAAGGGAGAGGGGAAACGTCATTAAATATTGATGATACAGCCGACTCAAAACAGCGCTGGGTGGACGATAGATAACTTAAATTTCTTTAAATAATTTAAGTCACCAATAATAAGTCACTTAATATATACCATGATTCTTTGTTAATTAATACACTGATTGGTTCAATGTCGACCATGGTTCTTTGGTTAATTGATGATTGGTTCAGTGTCGTGTCTCACCCCAGAGGTGTATATAACGATGATGGAATTTTGATTTTTTTACTGTAGGGTGGTGTGCGGGATGATCATTTAGTACTTTTATATTGTTAAAAATACAAAAGACAATGGTTGTAACCAGTAACCAGTCACTGCCACAGATAACATTTGTAAAATATACTCGTAAGGGAGTAATTTGAAAACCAAGGAAAATTTGGAATTTTAAAGGGGAGTTTTGGATAGTTTGGGTTAGGAATTTAAAAAAGAGAGTTAATTTAAAATCAAACGCGAATGAAGGCTGGAGGGAAGTCGCAAACGCATAGGGAATATAAAAACACTTCATAATATAGTTATAATTTAAGCGAAAACTTAACGATGACAACCAATTTGTAGTGTTAATACTGAGCGTTCATATTGGTACAGAAACCAAGGAGGAGAACGGTAGAATCCTGGTAATTACACAAACCCTAATAATATAAATATAAGAATAAGATTACCAATTACAAAGAGGTAGATAGAGATAGGATTGGTGTATTTGTTTTTGATTTAACAACTTAGTTGCATGCAATACCATTTTGTTCGCAATTAGTTTCTCTCCGGCATCAGGCTGAAGGGCGATCCATCTGGGGGAACTTATCTGTGCCCATAGTGTAATGTTATCTGTGCGCATAGTGTAATGTTATCTGTGCGCATAGTGTAATGTTATCTGTGCTCATAGTGTAATGTTATCTGTGCCCATAGTGTAATGTTATCTGTGCGCATAGTGTAATGTTATCTGTGCGCATAGTGTAATGTTATCTGTGCGCATAGTGTAATGTTATCTGTGCGCATAGTGTAATGTTATCTGTGCGCATAGTGTAATGTTATCTGTGCGCATAGTGTAATGTTATCTGTGCGCATAGTGTAATGTTATCTATGCGCATAGTGTAATGTTATCTGTGCGCATAGTGTAATGTAATCTGTGCGCATAGTGTAATGTTATCTGTGCTCATAGTGTAATGTTATCTGTGCGCATAGTGTAATGTTATCTGTGCGCATAGTGTAATGTTATCTGTGCGCATAGTGTAATGTTATCTATGCGCATAGTGTAATGTTATCTGTGCGCATAGTGTAATGTTATCTATGCGCATAGTGTAATGTTATCTGTGCGCATAGTGTAATGTTATCTGTGCGCATAGTGTAATGTTATCTATGCGCATAGTGTAATGTTATCTGTGCGCATAGTGTAATGTTATCTGTACGCATAGTGTAATGTTATCTGTGCTCATAGTGTAATGTTATCTGTGCTCATAGTGTAATGTTATCTGTGCGCATAGTGTAATGTTATCTGTGCGCATAGTGTAATGTTATCTGTGCGCATAGTGTAATGTTATCTGTGCGCATAGTGTAATGTTATCTGTGCGCATAGTGTAATGTTATCTGTGCGCATAGTGTAATGTTATCTGTGCGCATAGTGTAATGTTATCTGTGCGCATAGTGTAATGTTATCTGTGCGCATAGTGTAATGTTATCTGTACGCATAGTGTAATGTTATCTGTGCTCATAGTGTAATGTTATCTGTGCGCATAGTGTAATGTTATCTATGCGCATAGTGTAATGTTATCTGTGCGCATAGTGTAATGTTATCTATGCGCATAGTGTAATGTTATCTGTGCGCATAGTGTAATGTTATCTGTGCGCATAGTGTAATGTTATCTATGCGCATAGTGTAATGTTATCTGTGCGCATAGTGTAATGTTATCTGTACGCATAGTGTAATGTTATCTGTGCTCATAGTGTAATGTTATCTGTGCTCATAGTGTAATGTTATCTGTGCGCATAGTGTAATGTTATCTGTGCGCATAGAGTTATCTTAACACGACGTGTAAATGTTGGTGAACTACATTTGGTCCAATTTTGACTGAAAGACCCAAAACTTTGGTTGGTGGGTAAATGAATTTAACTTAATTTATATATAGATAACAACAACAAAATCTTATATACTAAAATCTTAAAATCTGAAGATTTTATTTGTAGCCTTAATTAAGACGAAGTACTAAGGTTGGTGGAAGAAGAGGAATTGATGGTTCTATGAGAGTTGATGATACTTGTGTAAATAGGACCAGGTAGGATTTGTAGCTTGAAAAAAGTGGGTACAGGAAAATAATGGGGGTGCACAGTGTGAATTGTCTTAGTGAGGTTAGATAAATGAATCTGTAAGATGTTTGAGAGAAGAGGCTCTAATTGGCGGTCTACTAATTTGTGCCCATACATGCCAAATCCGTTAACCATCCCAAACCAACAACTTTAGATTGAAGAAAATTGTTTGGGAAACAGTAAAACAAAAAACAAAAAAATGCTGTGTCTCCTGAATAAAAGAAATGTTAGACTCGAGCCAACAGCAAGGCATAAGTGAACGAGCTTGGGAAGACGTAGAGATTAGTCTACCGGTGTGTGTAGGGATGAGGGATAGAAGAAACTTATAGCTAAGATCACCTCGGCCGGGTGAGACAAACCTATCTCGATCGGGAAGGAGAGGGCCCATTATAACATCCGATAAAAATATAAGAGTTGAAACGTTTAGTGCATAAGGGATAGTAGGATAGTGTATATTTTTACGTATCCCGAGGATGTAAAATGTAATATATCATTCAAAAAGCACGAGGCCGGCCAACTATACCCCCATACGTCATTGGTTGTAAAGGAGAGCACATCAAAAGTAAATGCGTTGAGTGGAATAATTATTTGAGGTTTAATCAGAATAACAGGAAAAAACTAAAGTTTTAAAGGATAGTTAATCCATAAGGGTTAACTCGGCGAATAAGACCCAAGAGCGACGCGAAGTTGGATCTCAAATATTTATCCTTCCTCTCAAAACGTAATAGGTAGTCATGGTTTTGAACAATATTTTTAATTATGGTAAATCGTAAACAAAATAGTGGGTTAAATGATAAAAAAGTTGGTAATTGTCATTGAAATTTTGTAGCATTCAAATTCAAATAAGCACATCTGCAAAATAATTTCATTAACTCGTTTTCCACATACTACTTCCGTCGCTTGACAGATGCTGCCACCCGGCGAGATCATCCAAAACTAATCATCGTATGACATAGGAGGGCAAAGTACAACGGCAATACAGCCCATCTGCTCTAATATCCGTTATCTAGTCTACCTGTAGTCACTCACAATGCCTGACCTTCTTATACAGTTACGTTAGATATAATAATTTTTTTTGATTCTCAAAATTTCTGCTTCAGTTTTCAACGATGTTAAACCACTGTCTTTGTGCGTGTTAGTCTATAATGTTAAATAAATTTTCGTTTTCACGGCACAAGCTCACGTGAACTGCGACAGGATTTTCCAGGTACTCAGCCTTACAGGTTTTATCATATTTTAAATTTTTGTTAATGCTTTAAAATAATTTATTAATTATCATGTATTCTTTAAAATATGTATTTCATGTTTTATTTAATATTCAATGTTCTTTTGAAACTGAATGATTATAAAAATTTACTTTTTAAAACATACTTTACAAAACCTTGCAAAGGCACATTTTGAGTTTTGAACAATTATGTGAAATAGGTGCAAACTAATGTGGAACTTTAAATGATCAAAATATCTTATTGAACATGTCAAATATAAAACAATTGGAGAAATCTTTTCTAAATCAGAAAATTTCGTTTTACAGACTTTTGCAGATCTTTGCAAGTCTTATACAAGCTTTGTTTCAAACAAAATTAAATATATATAAATAGATTTATAATCATCTAAGAAGCTATTAAGTACCATCTTAACGAATTTCTGTTATACAATTAATTTTCTTTAATTTTGACAAATAACCAGATATTTACTTTAATAATGAACATTAATGCTACAACATGTCTGATTTTGTACAGACGCTAAAAAACATGTTTTTTGCTATAGCTAATATGCTGGTAGAAGAAACACCGCTAAAGATCTAAACATGTTTCGTCCTGTTAACAAAACACGTTTTGTTCAACATAGCTTCAGAGTTTCATGTGCACAAAAGTGATGTTAAAAAAAAAAAAGGCTAACTTTATAGAACTTTAATTAAACTCATATTGTATATGTGCCTAAATTTACTTCAGCGAATATGTTTTTCTTAAAAACTATCTTTTAGATGTAGACTTGTATAATTAATTATAAAATATATAAAAAATTACTTGGGTGGAGCCTGCATGCAAACTTTCGGTCCTAACAACCTCCAAGAGGTTATTTTCTAAATTAATATAATTGACGTCAATTAATAAAAATTTAATATTCAAAATTTTCTTTTCTTTTCTTTTAAAATAAACTATTCATTTCATAATAAATTCTTTATCTAAAACATATATATTTATTGGCCAATATAGGATTTAAGAAATTTATCAAATAAGTAATATTATGTAACTGTTTTAAAAAACTATCATTTCATAAAGTTAAAGGGGGGGGGAGTAAATATCAGGATCTTTTCATCTTTTTTTTTATTTTGTAATTTTTACATTAAGGGCGTATAATCTTTTTTTTGGATTAATTATAATCCTGTTAATTGTTAAGCTGTGCTCATTGTCTTTTGTTAAATTTTGTAACTATAAAATATATAAACTAAAAGGGGGGATAAATCTTCAGAATTTATTGATTAATTTTTTTTTTTATTTTTAATTATAATATTTTACATTAAGGGCGTATAACTATTATTAACTATAATCTTGTTAATCATAAGCTGTTTATGATAATTTTGTCTCAGGATGTCTTTCTCAATTGTAAATGATAAAATCTGAAACGTTGAAATTTCTTTGTTTCAATAAACTTGAGCCTTGTTAATCACTAAATTTGTTTTTGTCTTTTTAATTTTTTTTTAATTTCTAAACATTGTTACCATTTTGGTTCCGCCTTTCTTAAATTTAAGTCCCCTGGTAACAATTTGACGCTCAGCTTGTAAAAAAGGTGCAATGTTATAAAAGTTTGATAATAATATATTCTGTTTTGATATATATCAAAGTATTTCGTATTCAAGAAACAAAATTGTTATATTGGTTCGAAGGGAATACATAAAGATGTCTTCACACACAAATCGTTTGCAACAAATATTGAGAAAATGAATAAAAAGTTGAAATATGTCACTGGAATAAGCGCTTCAGAACTCTGCACAATTTTGACTAAAATAACATGTTTTTTTCTCATTTGGTTAAACTCACAAACACACACACACACTCACACACACACACACACACACATACACACACACACACACACACACACACACACACACACACAAACACACACACACACACACACACACACACACACATATTACTCTTTGTACAACTGTCTTAGATATAGTTTTCACACGTTACAGATTGAATAAAATTATTTTTTCCTTTTTTAAAAAATGAGAGATAACTTAATATTTTGTGTCTCTGCTAGGTAACATTAATTGGACAAGGGCCTTACCAAATCTTGCTTTAAAATATGATATAAACCTATTTATTTTATTGGCAATGCTGAATTAGCTTGATTTATAAGTTCATATACTTTATCTTGTATGTATTTATTTTATCTCTTCACAATTAACTATTGAAGTTTTCTGTGGAACTGATTAAATTAGTCCTCTCTGTCTTGTAGCTATTCAGTAACTGCTTATTTCAATTAAAATTAGATTTTTGAGTCAGAAATGTGATTTCTTCCTCTTCTTTGCATAGAGGTGCAGTTTTATTGTATTAACAACATTAGTTGTTTAATTATATGTGGGTTTTTGTTTACAATATTTTAACTTCAGTATTGGATTTACGGTATAAATACAATTTGTGAATTTGATTACTGGTGATATGGTTACATTATTATTATTTACAAAACTTATATTCCTTAACTGATGAAAGAATATGATAATTTATTTCATAATAATTATTCTCAATTATATTCTTCGTGAAATCAGATAATACAATAATAATTATTCTGGTTTTAAATTTATTTGATAATGATGTATTATTATAATAGTTTAATAAGACATTTGCCATAATTTGTGTACATAAAGCTCATAATCGACGTTTCATAAATCAACTCTTGTAATCAAGTGTAAAACTTAGAGAATGAAAGAAAAAAACACCAAAATAGCCTTGTAACGTACAACTACTAGGCTCGTGTTGGAAACTAAAGTATAACAAAGAAAGAACTAAACTACTGACTACTGACTAGTCAAAGCTAAGACTAAATACAAACTTTATCAGAAAAAAATCATCCCTTAAATTTGTAGCGTTTATTTAGCTACAAATGAAACCTTTTGGAAGACCGCCTAAGGCAAGAGAGAGATAACAGGGCAAACAGCTGTTCCGCCCGAGGCATTTGCGGCGTAGGCTTGCCTTTTCCCCTGCTTGTCAATTCATTACCACGATCGCAACGAGAGAGGCAAACACGCGACGCAATGTCGTAAAAATCTTTAATTGTACTCAAAATGTGAAATAAAAGGGTATGTAAAACAAAGCAATTCTTAATTTCGTTTACGTGTGTGCGTGCAAAACAAATTACATGTAGTATTGCGTTCAAAAATCTTAAACTAGTTATTTTCTTCAAATGTGTATCAAAGTTATTTAGTGCCGTTAGGGCCTTCTGTGTTAGGAATCGCCACGCTTTGTTCCAGGTAACCTTTGTTCCAGATTATCAACTCCAAATCTCTATACCGGAGGTACTATTATTTATTTTATTTTTTAATTTGACCTTTTAAGAAAATATGTTTTTCAAATAGTTTGAATTCAAGGAGGATCGACACACAACACTATCGTAGCAAGTTGAGGTCCTTCACATATGCAATGCTCTGCAGCCCACTAGGACCGTGACATACGGGTAAAGGGTAAAGACTGTTTAATTCATACACATCTACGTGGCAAGGTATGACACAACTTCAAGGTTCAGAATACCTATGTAACAAATGTTACCCTGCTGGATCTAACCAAAACAATTTAACATTTCCTACAAGATCCAAGAAACCGAGTATTTATTAGATCTACTTGTAGCCTATTATATTGATTGCAAGTCTAAATACAATGATACCACATCATTTTGTTATTTTGAGTGGAACAATTTTAAAATGGACGTACAATTTTTAATATACTTACACATAATCTTATTGTTCAATTCCATAATAATTGTTACTCGCGTTTGCAATGACTGTTCCACGAACACACTCGCTTCGATTCTTTAAAAAAAAAAAAACTTAATTGTACATCTATTAAAGACTTTAAAGCAAATAACGATTCAATTTATAAAACACAATGCAGTGTTTTATTCAATCACAATATTCATAGAATGATACATTGCATCAGAGGCTCAAATATACGAAACATTTTATAGAGTGTCCAGTCTTGGCTTAGTAAACGTGTTGGCAATTCAACTCGTTCAAGTTGGCAACATTCATGATATAAACGTTTAGATTCTTTTATCTATCAGATTTATCTCGATTTATTCCAAATATATCGACGATCAAATAGGCCATACTGAATAAGTGCAAGGATGAATTGGAGCAGTGTTTGATTCAGTTTAATACGAACATTTTGGTAAAGTTTCTGTTGAATATACTAAAAAATTAAAAGTATAATTTAAATATAAGCTAGGAATATTTATTTATTTTTTTTTTTATTACCCTAACCTTGTATATTTATACTTTCCTTAGACTGCTTGGTAATTATTTCTATATATTTTCTACTTACGTCAAGCAGTTAATTTTGGATATTTACTTTGTTACAGCTTATATATTTCACAAAACTTCGCCCATCTTTGCCATTCGAAAACGTTTCCTTCCAGTTCTGTTGTGCTTAAGCTTGTTTTCTTAACATGTTGTTGTTAATATTAACATTAGACTACTATATTGTAAACGACATATTGCCATCTTATTCTACAAAAATACCAAACATTTTTGTGGGTCAGGACTGGCCGCTACATTAAATTTGTTGAGTACTTCTGTCTCTTATCTTATTTAAAACTCGATCGAAATAATGTTTTAATTTTTAAACATAAATCTCACTGTGTTTTTATAATGGCACTACTAAATCTTAAAACACTTAACCTAAAAATATATAACTGCAGATACATTCTGTCTTTTTACTTCCTTAGATATACGTGGCATTTTATGGAGTTAAACAAATTATATCTAGTTTTATTACTATACATCTGTTTTGAGGTCAATTTGTGAATGATGTTTACGCAATCTTATACGAACGTGGACTGTTTTTTTAACTAAGTTTGCTATATGTTTATATGGTATTATACTTTTGACATGTTTAGAGATATTTTTTTTTTAAATAACTAAACATTTTAGGGAAATTTCCTTAAGTAAAAAATTAGGATTTCCTCCCTCCAAATAAACTTTAAGGATTCGAATAAATGTTATTCAAGTGTGGCCTATAAAACGTATTGATTTTCCTCTCTAAAATGAGGATTACTGCGTTATGAGTATAAAAATATAATTCGCCAATGACTCTAATTGGGCAAATCCGACCCGACCCTACAAAATAGAGGAACGAGAATCGATCGTCACCAAAAATTGCCGTTAGGGTAATTGTCAACCATGGATAATGTCTTGGATAATGTTTATATTTCAATGACTTGATCCACTTGTGCCACAATTTCAGCGTATCATATGTCAAACTTTTAATGAAGAAGGTACTTGTACTTACAGTTGATCAGTAAATATTTAGTAGAAATGTTTCATTATATCTTCGTTTATACCAAACATTTTATCAATAACGGTAGAGTCGATTTAGAGAAACTCGATTTTATAACCGCACCATGGACGATTTTTTAAAATTTGTCCCATTACTAACAAACCGTCGTTTTCGGAAAAGGGGGGGGGGTAGTAAATTTTATTTGGGTCCTTAGAGGCTACACTTCAGCATAATCTACTCAATTTCTACAGTACCAATTTTGAAAAAATCGTACCTAGGGTTTTTGTTTTAACAATACACCTAAATTTTTAGTTTAAACAAAATGTAAAAACTTCCGGATATATATCCAAATTTTTCCCCTAAAACCAATTCAACTAAAATAAATCCAGGTGTTTGGTTTGTAGAGTGAAAACATCTCAGTCTTCATCGCATTAAACAAACAATAAAACAACATAAATAAAGACCTATAGCCATCGATTACTCCAATAGTATCGGTTTGGGAAAAGAACATGAGGTGATCAAGACAGACCAGAGAAGAAATATGAAACAAAGTGAAAGACTACGAAAAAAAGAGGTATAGACCTAGTTGTGTTCCGTAGAAAAGTGTAGCCCCATACATAGACCCCTGGGGCTTGTTACGATCTTACTACTTTTGAGTGAGCCCTTTAAGATTACATATTCGACAGACACTTTTTAGATTCAGGAGAACAAAACGTATACATTCTCCAAAACTCAACATCGATTCTTTTGACTGATCAAGTAATTTTCTCGGAATGAAAATGAATTGATATTATTCTGAGATTCATTCAAGAACCTTAAAACACTGTAGTGGCGTTTACACATTTAAAATTTACGAAAACAACCTTAATTGTTAACATAACAATATAATTAAACAAATCACCTGGTATTACAATTCTAAAGTAAAAGCACACAATTAATTAAAGCATCAAAATTTTACCTCATTCCTCATAATTATATCCACTGAATCGTTGCATGCAATGAATCCACCGCTCAACACCTGACCAGGTGCGTTGCGCAAGGAAGTATCTTCTGCGCATGTACATTGACAAGAGTGCATTATATTAGTTGTAGTACGCTCAAAGCCAGTATGACTCCCTCAGTTGCCTTGGTAACAGTTAGTACAGACGTAAGCCATTGTTTCAGTGTCGGAGATCTGCATCCAGCTGTGGATGACCTATTGGAGAAATGTATGTCTTTACATTACATATTAGATTACAAATAAAATTATTTTTATATACAAAATATTTGATAAAATACATTTCAAAAGATAGATAAAATAATGTTTTACAAGAGAGTGTTGGTATTATTTGAACAAAATAAGAAATATTGTTTTCACTTAATTCTATATTCCATTCAGATATAGGGAATAAAAATAATAAGCGTTAAAAAAAAATAATTAAGTAAAATAATAACATTTTAATTTCGTTCTATTAAATTTTCACTAATACTACAATAGAATTTTTATTAAAAAAAAAATTTGATTTTAATAAAATTATGTTAGTTTATTGCAAATAACTGAAAACATATATTATTATAAAAAAATTTATTTTTGGAAAATATATCAATGCATGATCCTGCAATGTAAAGTTTATGATAAAGAGATAAATCAATGTTAATTTTTTTAGTGAAATGTTAGTTTTCATGTCCTCTGCGTAAACAAAATGATTATTTTTAATGTTGTCTGTCTTTATGTCTAATTTAATTCAGTAAGCTATGCATAAACGTATGGATCAATTTTTATAAAATAATTTTTTTATTTGTTAGTATGACAGGGCGATTTAAAATTGTTTTAATAAATACAATAAAAACAAATCAAGATTTTAATAAAATATTTTAAAATTTATTACCTAAATTTGTTGTGGCACTAAGAACTTAAACAAAATTTATTGGTCGTCATATATATTTAAAAAAAGTAATTTGGATAAACAAACAAAAAAAAGAGATAAAAACTGATATAAAAAACATAACTTAAAAATCTGAGATTTCGATTTATATCAAGTTTTGGTGAAATTTGACAATTAAAGACCAAAATCAGTATGACAAATAAATCTCAAGTAAACAGTTCAGTAGTAATTTATAAAAAAACAAAGTCTAATCGCCGTTTTGAAAATCCATTTCAATTAAATAAAATTTACGTTTCAGGCGCAAAAAAGCAAGTTTAATTAATTTTAGAAAAACAATAATTTTTTTTGGATATATTTCATGCAAATCAAAAACTGTGACCCATAGTTTATTTTCAATTTGAAAGGGGTGACGTTTAATTTTTTTTAAGAAGGGGAGGGGGTTAAAATGGTCGATCTAATATCTCCTCTTTACGAAATAATGATTTTATTTAATCATATTATGATAGAAATATTTTTATTTACAGCTGCTTGACAATAACTAAAACCTTCTTCTAATAGTAATGTAGCTAAAAGTTGTTAAGATTTGAAACTTATGGAGATATTTAAAACTATAATATATAAAGGCTCTAAGGTGGTCACATGGAGCTAATTATTGAGGAGACATGAAATGTCTTTTAGATTATAATTAAAGACTGATATATCCTCTTGAAACAATGATTGTTTTTATTATATCATCACGGAAATACTTCTAATTATCAGTTTGTTTTATTTTTTTTAAATGTAACCAAATTTTAGTAGTTTTGAAAGCTTTCAGTAGTTAATGGCTTTTTTTTAATGCTAAAAACCTACACTACTCTGTTTTGGGCAATAATAAACGACCAGTTTGATTAATAACTTGAAAACCTATCATACTATGCAGGACAAAACTAAATGTACATTTAAAAATAGGTAAATGTTATTTTATTTTCAAAATTGTACACTTTCCTCAATATTTAAATATGACAGAACTTAAATTATTTTTAACTGAATGATTGATGTACTACAGGGGAAAATTATCTGGTTATGAACAATATTATTAAAAGTATTTTCAAAATATACTTAAGATACATTATTTTTTGAAATCTTTTTATATTAAAAATGCATAAAATCAGAAGAGCCTGTAATAAAATAGGTAGAAAGATTAATTTTCTTTGAAAAAAAAAAAAATAATAATAACAATAAACACAGCTTTATTAGATTTTGAAAATAGAGTATATTAGTTAGGGTTATATAAGTAAAGCTTAAGTTTATTGCTGTAATTATTATTTGATGATAAAATTGTGGATAAATGTGACAGAGATTGCATGCAGTGTGCATATTTCAAGGTATGCATGTAAAAAAATACCAAAAAATGTAAACATCATTAAACCATATTTCACAGAATAAAGATATATTCAGATAAGATAATTTATAATTATTATAAAGTGTGATAACTATAGCACTTAATTTAAAACTTTAAAACAAATCCTCAAAAATACGTTAATTAAATGAAACGCGTTTCAACAACAATGTCACCATCTTCAGTGATCCATGAGCTACAATAACCAAACTATAAATAACGTGCCAAATTATTTTTCAAAAATTAACTCGCCAACATATTTTAATGAGATATAATTATGAAGAAATAAAATTATGTTGACCATACATAATCATACATCTATAAAGAAACAAAAGTAAAACAAAAACTTTTAAATAAATAAATTTACCACTATATTAATTTTAAAAAATTATGATAAATTCCTCTTTTCTAAAATTAACATAAATTAAAGGATAAAAATTTAACTGCTAAAAGCATTCATGGATAAACTAGACGCTTCATTAGTCTCCGCGCCTGTGACATCTGATTTAAAAATTATTAGTACCACACCTCCAGCAACTAACTCCTCCTTATTCATTGACCGTAAAGAATAATTATAAATTTGTAAAAACGGTGCAATACATTTAATTCATAATGAATAGTTAGTTTCATTTGATCTAGTGTTTCTTATATATCTGTGTTCTAATGTCTAAAACTATAAAATGAGAACATAGTTAAATTCTAACAATTTAAATGATTGTGAAGTTAGGGAATTTTTTTATCGATTTATAAAAAAAGGAATGAAAGACCTTAAAATAAGTATCTTAAAATAAATACCGTAATAAACGTCCCAGCCCACAAAGAATGAATGAGACGCATCTAATCAAGACTATATGAAATAAGGTGTATGTATATCCAACTATGTTCCCTCAGGATCATCAATCACGAACTCACCAAAGTAAACTCCTGAGGGTAGTTTTATCTATGTTTTTAAATAGTCACCAGAAATTTGATCTACAAGATGAAGGTACTGTTACAGGAAACTCAGTGTTTTAACTTTTTCAATATTGTTTTAAAACAAAGGATAAGCAAACCATAAAATAGTTTCTGAGTACGGGTTCGTTTTGTGGATGACATTTTCTCAGTGGTAAATTGGAAATTTTGGAAAACTTTTGTGATAATATCAAATGACTTTTACCCAACGTTAAATTTTACCAGAGAAACAGAAAAAAATATTTAAGATAATACGTCCACTTCTCCGGTGTAAATGTGCTAAGGCAGAGCATTTGATTAAAGTTCAGTATTTACGTAGACAGAAAGATGTATTAACTAAATATTCACACCATTCAACTACACATAAAAGAGACGAAGTTAATTCTACGATTCACCGCCTAACAAATTTACCCCTGTCTTGGAATATTGTGAGGTTGACTATTGTAGCTCATTCAGCCCTAAAGATGGGGGATATTGTTGATAAAAAGGGTTTGATTTAATAAATGTTTTTCTCAGAAAGTTTTATTTAAATTTTAAAACATATCACTAGTCAAGATATTATTTAATATTAAATACGTAATTTGTAAAAAAAAAAAAAAAAAAAAAAAAAAAAAAAAAAAAAAAAAAAAAAAATTTAAGTTTTTGAGTTCGATAGTAAATTAATGATTACAACATTTTTCACATCCATCTGAAATTGAGCTTTGTGTTTTTTTATAAATAGATTATGTATGATTATTTCTCGACGTAATTCGTGATTTATTTGTTTAAAAATCTTCTGTAATCTTATTGTAACAAATTTTTGTTCTCTGTGCATTGGAATAACAAAT